>OX402531.1:21519405-21856586 GCA_948098885.1 Drepanosiphum platanoidis
GTGAAAATCCCATAGCACCGCATTAATATTTTTGTGTCCATACATACGACAATAAAATTATTTAACAGGTCACGAGTACAATATACTCGTGCCCGTGTTACTTGCGTGACTTTTAAATTATACGTTTTATCGGGATTTAGCGACGTTCTTAAACTATATTCATATTATATGAAACAGTAATAGTTATTAAATATATTATGTACGAATATGACATAGTGTTAAATTTGTCATTCGAGATATCTCTTCAAAATTTAAAACGTTATTAACCATATGGATTAAATATAATATATATATATTAAATATTAATGAAACGTAAATAGAAAATATCATTTTAAGATACTAGAATATTATGTATCTTAATTTGTATGATATAATTGATTTTTTTATATTGTTTGAATTCTCTAAAAGCTTTTTTAAAAAAAAAAAAAACTATTAGGCAGGTAGGAGGTACTTGTGTATATTATGCTATGTCAATAATTTTTTAGTTGTATAATAAACAATATTATACTGTTTGTATAATGAAAACGGAAAATGTAACCAGAAATCAAAATCCTAATGTTTTTACTTTTTTATTTCCAAACAATTACAATTAAGTATTAACGAAACAATAATATAAGATAATATACTGTTAAGTATTATGTAAAATTTACTATTTGTTTCTACTGTTTTTTATTATAATTTTTTTTTTTTTTTTTTTTAATGTACAATTTAAAATAGTTTATTAATCTCAGAGTCTAACTGTTATGTCAAAGTTAATTTATATTTTAATAGAAATATATACTGTTAATTACAACGAACGAAAATGTAGACGAAATTCTTAATGTCTAAGAAGTATGTCTATCAGACACGAGACATTATCAAATCTATACGGTATCATTATTATGTAATTGCCATTTTTTCAGAGCAAAAGACATGTTGATCGAAACTATAAACGAATACTCCCGTTTTGTATTAACTAAAAACTATAATAATAGTATTAAATATTAAATCGTTACTATTAAATCGAAATCATTGTAAAAAATATTGTATTTTCTCTGTAAATGATTTTAACAGATCCTTTTTAATATTTGTTCCTCGTGTAATTGTAATTGTTTATTTCATTATAATTGCCCATATTATATATATCTTAATATGTAATACAGTAGGTACATTTTCTTAACGGGAAGTTCACATATTATATTATCTACTTTAAATTAAGTTTTTTTTATTTACCTGAAAACAACCGAGAAAGTATGTAATCAGATATATTTATTAATTGTATACAAAAAAAAAAAAAAAAAAAAATGTGTACGGCGAGTGTACAACACTAACGGTTAGAATTAAAATTAGAAAAAATTATGTATACAAATTATAAAATAAATCATTCATAGCAACGGAACTAATACTATATTTTAATGTTTTAGTTTATGAGATACAGTTAATTTTAGACTTCTCTGATTTCAGAGACAAAACCTCAACATATTTAATTTACTTATCCAATAGATAGTATCTATCGTATGCCCACCAATTTAAATGTTTCATTATTTTATATAAAAAAAATAAAAATATGACAATAAACTTTACAGTTTCGCTTAACGCTTATCTCTCTCGTAATAATTATATTTATAAGCGAATGTGTGTAGTGTATTTTTCATTTAAACTTTGCATTTAAATTTGAACTAAACAATGCGTTTTATTTATTTATAATTAATATTATAACGAAACGATGAAAATTTCATTTTTTTTTTTGTTTTATTTGTTTTATGTTATTAATATAAATTTGGTTCCAAGACCTTTCATAAAATAACAATTAAATAGATACGTACTTACTTAGGTTACGTGGTGTAATGAGAACTGTTTGTGGCGAAGACATCGAGATTGAATATAAATTGAATACAATTTGTACTGTTTGTTTGAATCTCATATTTATTATTCTGTAAACATTCAACGAGGTCCTGCTATACAAAATGTTGTTCACATAATTTACCAATTGGTTATTGAAATTAAAGTTATGCGAGTTGTAAAGACTAGTCGATAATGAACCTTTGGGGTAACCTGTTCTGATTTCTGGTCATTCGTTCCTTGACATAATAAATATACAATTATACAACTAATGTAAACATTTTCGTTTCTCGAATATGAAAGAACTTACTTATGAAAAAAAAATGTTTACCCATTATGATATTCATCTTTTGTCAAACCCATAATTATAATGTTAATATGCATTCACATAAACAGGAGATATTTCGTGAATGTAATTTCTTGGATATTACATACGTGTGTGTTGATATAAACTATTTATCAGTTGTCTGGACATCTTGGTAGCTGAGCTGCCGACAAAATACAAAGTATATACTGAATACGTGTAACATACGCCAATATGATCCACAACACATCGAATCGTCCGACGTGATTAATGATCTGTTTATTTCACAAATCTATGCGGATACACGCTCTCACTTACGTATACAACAGCCTCATCTGTGAAAGATACAAATTGTTCTATTACTTTCCGGTATAACTCCCGAGGAATTCGGTGACTCCGATCATCGTTATGGGTGAAATTTGTTTGTATAGTATCCAGTGGAATTTCCTACGGCCAACGTGTTCTGATCTATCTCGCGCTTCACGCTGTATTAAAAAAGAACCGAGCGGTTTGATTGTAGACAAATTTTAGGGCAAATAAATAATTTAGAAAAAAACTAACCGAAAACACATCCACTGTCCATTTGACGATTCCGTGCTCTTTTGAAACAATTTTGAAACGTGTTTGAAAATAAATTTGCTGTCGAAACGCGTGGCAAAATCTTCCTCCTCCGGTGTTGTTGTAGTCCTGAAATGGCTGAAACACATCGAATATTGAACCGTTTGAAATAGAGAGTGATAAAATATAAAACCTAAGCTATGCGTATGATTTTTATTCTACGTTAATTAGATAACAAACAGTCAATTTGAAAATGCTACCGTTTTCTTCGACATAAATACCGTAATAATAATTCGTCAACCCACTACGAACAGTGCATTTATTACCGAATACATTTTTATTGATTTCAATATTACTAACCACTAAACGTTATAATTTATTTTTATTTATTCCGTTTTATATTTTTTATCGGATCGAATTGTATCGGTCCAACAAAGTTTTCATTGGTAACTCCATCTGGTCAATCAGCGGTTTTCTAAATGTAAATAAAAACGTAATGTTTGATTTTGTTCGGTAACATAAAATTAAACACGTAAGTTTAAAAATCTGTTTTCATTGTAATCATTTGAAATTAGCGGTACGGTTCAAACGATAATTTTTACGATCTTATAACTAATATAGTATTGATTTTCATCGCGATTCGTTTTAAATGAAATAAATTCGTAATTATTTTTCGAGAAATCGACGAGCATAGAAAATATTTCGTGTTGCGCAGTGGTACATAATTTGAACTTGAATTGTAGCTACGCAAGATGAGACACGCATTACCTACACACATATATGTATACACGACATACCAACGTTCAAAATCGTTTTTTTTAATGTGGTCATTTATCATTGGGATCAAATGTACACTTCATATAATACAAATAACATGATCTTTCTAGGGACACAAACTCATTACTCAAGGTCAGAAGTACAGACTATTATATGTTCCGCGCTCCAATAGTCTAATCCGCATAATGCCCATCGGTCATCGCTTATATTCAGCCCGCAAAGCGAAGAGCGACAAACACACTCTGGTTCTCGGTATTTCACGAGTTAATTTTTTACACGAAATCGCTCGTTTAAATTATTTTGCCTAGCTTTATGGACCGTTAAAAAATTAACCATGTTTTAGTAGTAAGTATAGATACGCGCGTAATATATTATTGAAATGGTTCGCCGTTTTATTGTTATAGATAGTGCTATGACCGTATAAGGACAACGAGTTTAGGCGCAGTGTGGAAGTCGTCATTATTATAGTTTTTTTATGTTTTAAAAATATAGTTGGAAATTTCAAAAACGCATACTTATAAAGTGACGGCAATTATTCTTCCAATCGCAATATTTTAAATCAATAAATCAATACTAATCGTCACTAGCTTTTGATAAGTTTTTCAACGTTAATTTATGGACAAAAGATATCAATGTCACGCCATGTATACTTAGGCGAATCTTAAAAAGTCAACGTGGCTCGTCGTATGACAATATTATAAAACAAACGACTTGTCTCAATCAATTATATATATATTATCGCGATCAAATCAAATTTGTATTTCACGATCTTATTACATTAGGGGGGGAAAAAATGATTTTGTTTAGTAACTACAAAGTGTATTTGTAATCGTTTTAAATTTGTATTTAAGGTATTACAAGTAAAAGGTGTCAAGAGAAACGACCGTACGATTAATAATTTAGTTTAGATAATTACTGTTCGCAACGCTCAAAACTCGGAGTGATACGCCATATTAATCAGATTGTTTGACTATTGTAATAGTACGCATTTAATTAATCACAGTCAAACGAATGCGTGTATCCCCGCGTAGATGTAGAATAACCGAATAGTATGGTAAACACCTTGACAATAGTATCAAAATCGATATAACGCTTTGATTAATTGTGAAACGTATCACCTTGTATACCTAGTACGACTCGATACAATCATATTATATTCGCATCGAAACCAAAAAGATTAGTTCACGTTTACAAACAATTGCGGGTATTTCGCTATAAGGACACTATTCGCTAATACAGTTAATAAAAACGCGCGCCAAACCAAACTATTTCTATAATAATAATTATAGCTCTCGACACGGGCAACGTATATAGATTACCACTAGGTCGAATGAATATTATTCATTCTTCGCCCAGACATTCGAACGCCATCTAGCAGAAAAACGATCCGTATAATAAATTTGTTCATTGAGTTACCAGATGAATATCGTGATAGAATGTAGTTTGGTCAGTCGCCGAGTACCATCTAGAAGTACATACCCACGTCGCTATCTATCTATCTAACGAATAGGCTAACGATTCGAAATTTATACTCTGTAGAAAGATAGTGATTTTTATTTTAAATCAAACGTACACAATACTCGTATATTGAAATAAATAATGATTAAGAAATGAAAAAAAAAAAGAAATCTAAAGTGATGTCCAATCCTACATTCCATTCCATTTAAAAATTACCCATGAAAATACTAATTGATTACACCGGAAAAACACGGTGGACTATGATTTAAAAAAAATATATTATAATTCATACAAATAGTATTTGTTTATATTATTAAATATTTGAATATCATAGGTTGTTATACAACGGACTCGAAAGTATTTTCAGTATTTATTCACTCACCGTAATACTATGAAATTAAAATCCACAGGTACTTAAAAAAAACCTCTTTCGAAATTTATTTTGACACTTATTTACAGTTTGGATATTTTTAATTTATAATTTAAACTTTTCAATAACATTATTTAATAAATAACTTTGAGTATTTTGGGAGTGTTAAAACTTTTAGTCAATTAATCCCACGCTCTTGATGTTTATCTTTATAGTTAAATTAACTTTTTATTTGATGATAAAATATAATAAGACAATTAATACACCTACAGTAAAAACTTGAAGTTTTGAAAGAATAATGCTCGTGGTTTCAACTTTTCAAAAAAATATTGGTTGATCGGAATCAATCTTGATAATTATAAACACAACTTTGAATTATTAAACCAACGTGAAATGATAATCGATCAATTCCAAAACGTAGGTATTATTAGTATTATTTGTTAATTATTTCGCTCGATTATAATAATGTATATGGCAAGTCGATAAAATTTAACGAAACGGGAAATTTCAAATATCTCAGGTCGGCTTCAAAGAGAAATATCGGCTTTTTAAACGAAACAAAACGTATCAGTGGAATAAATGAAAGTATAATACGAGTATATGTTTGAAGAATATCGAGTTTTTACGATGAAATTATTGCATTAGGTTTTGTTATCAAACAAAAAAATAGTTTTACACGAATATACGACCCGGAGTCTCAAATAATTTACGTAAACGGTAAAAATAAAACAAAACAAATTGCGTTATGAAATCTGTCCGCCAAGAAATAAAACACGTGTATAACTTCAACGCGGGTTTTAGAGCAACCATAATTATCTCTAGTGAAAATCGAGAAGTAATAAAGTTAGTCGCAAAGGTGTGTACGATTCCTTAATTTTAGACGCACGTATTTATTTATTTTTTCAATAATTATACATTGAATACGACGAACGTTGATACAATAATACTATGAAATAATCGATTCGACAATAATTATGTCAAAGTGAAATCATTCGTCACTAATAATTACGAAATACGGTTTGTACGAGTTACACATTTTGAATACTATTTACGTAACCATAGCAACACAAATGCACAGTCTACCGGTGGTGGTGAATCATCTCAAGGGAGCTGTCTGTATAAATTTACGACGCATTTTTATTCGGAACGAATAACAATAGAAAGACTCCGAAAGATTAAAATATATATATATTGTATATGGTATTATATTTACATTTAAACCGTTTTTTAAATTTGTTTTACAGCCAAGGTATGTATAGCTTTCGCGTGGCTTTATTTTTAATTTATGTTCGACAGTCAAGGGGGGTCCCGACTAAATGATAATTTTACCTTTTAAGTCACATCTCACACACGCACTTGCAAACCAATTAAACCTATAGGCACATTTAATTAACACTAAGTCGGGTTTCCGAGATCACATTTAAAATGCTGTAAAAAAACTACGTTCTCTAAAGGTATTGAAACGCGTGCGCGCACAAATCGTTATACAGTACGAGACTTTTTTTTTAAAGAATGCGATTTTTAGTTTAGATTTTCGGCCACGACGGCGAGGCGTTTAAACACATCGTCCGTCGTACACGGAAAATTCCAAAACTCATTTGAGGTGTCAATTTATTTTTTTATTCGCACGCTCAACGATCCAACTACGATGGAATTCTACGCCTAGTAGAATTTTCAAGCCGAATAAAATACTATGTACGATGTCAGTTTTTTTTTTTTTTTTTGATATGGAAATACGAACTATTATGATATTACGATCGCCTAGTGAAATTCGTTGTTATAAAATTAGGCCGACAGACACGACGTTGCTCTAAACTCGAAAATGTCAATTCACCACCGGGCTTAATGATGCGGTCTCGTGGGGTTTTAATAATTCGATTGCGTATGTTCCAAATGGCGAAGAAATAAAGACGAGTGGGTGGTGTTTACCGAAAATTATGAAATAAATTTCACGCCATAGGTGAAGTAAAACGCGCGGCACCGATATCAAATTATAATTAATGTTTTAAACGACACGCGTGTTTAACCTATCCGTCTGGAAAATAATCGCATCTTTGGCCGTATCGCGCTTTATTTAACGTTCGCAGCGGTTAGTGTCGGAAACGGCAACGTGTACGTCTACTACGGCCACACTATATAGTAATTTCTCTGCGTTTTAAATATAACGACACGGTCGAAAAAAATAAAAAATAATATCCGTTAATCAATACGCAATACTATTATTTATGTCTACCCGGCACAAGCGTGCGCACGGGCAAAACAAAGGGTGAGTTACCAAACCTTGTCTTTTGGGTCGTGGCTGCCGCCGATTATCGAATTATAAATATTTTACTTTGATTGAGATAGTATAATTATTGGCATCTCGTGACACGCATAGACGTAAACCGGAGGGAGCGGGAGCGTCTACTCCCGATAAAAGTTTAAGAGGGCAACGGGCCCACTCGATTTTTTCGTAAATAAAGAAACACAGCGTAATATTATACCAAAAAGGCAATAATAATTTGTCGGAGTGGTTTGGTTTTATTAAAAAAATATATATATATAAATGAAATGTTATAACTAGAGTACGGATTTTAACGCGTTGAAAAAAAAAAATTACTTTATAAAAAAATAAATATATAAAACGTGTATACGAGTATACATATGTATGTTCTTAAAAATCAAACTAAAACACAAAGGAAGCGAAATAAAAATTTAATTCTATGACATGTAAAACGAATTTGGCGCTTGAATTGAATAGCATTGTTTTAGAGCGTTTACAAAGAAATTCAATTTCCATTAAAATCCTCAACCTATAGTTAAAACTTATGACGCGTCAAAACAATTGGGTATATACGAAAAAATTCAAATGCACGCGTATGTTTCACGTCGATTTGTTTTGTTATATGTAGTACGGAGAGAAAAAAAAATTTATTTTTTTATTTTTTTTTTTAATCTACAATTCAAACGATTCGGTGAAAATTATATTTAATAGTGGTTCTGGCTGTATTTTCGATTCGTTTTAGTAAAAAAATCACACTCGCGCACATAGAAATGACGGAGATGGAAAAAATCATTTTCCATACACATTCGCGTTCCCGGTGAGTTCGCGTTGGAAAATCGCGCGATTTTAATAATAATAAAACGATAATATAGAAATAACTTTACCTGTTTCGAGAGGTTATTGGGTTGGTTAGAAAATTGATTTGACTGACGTTTCGTACAAGACTGGAACGACAAAAACTGACGAGAGAAAGCTGACGATCGACCTCGTCTCTTCGGTTACAATAATAATATTGTGTTTTTTGATAGTAGGCGCATTGACGATAACAACCGGATTCTTCTGTTGGTTTATTGAAACTCTGGCACCTCCGTTTCTTCATCACAGACTGAGCGTTTTCGTGATTATTATCTCTTCTAAATATTTAATATCGCTTAATGATACGCTCGATCTGTCAAATTTGAAGAAAAAAATTACATACAGTTAATAATTACTATCGAAAAATTCAAGCCGAAATCAATCGATGAGCGGCGAAAAAGAGAATTGTTTAATCCAAAAGTCAGACACCACCTCTATGAGCCTCATTCCCAAAGCCATCTCCGATTATATTATTTTATTATTTATTGTTATTATTTTATTACTGTTTTATATTTGTTTATTAGACGTATATATAGTACATTTTTTATCCGAATACTTTATGTTTGTTTTGTGTGGCTATCATATATTTTTCAATTAAAAAAATTAGTTCAAATTTGATACCACTCAAAAAATGTCTTATAATTATCAAATCGTTGTAAAATCGATATGTTTCTTCTCTCTACAAATGACGAAAAATGACAATATTTTTGCGTATAAAACCAGTTGAACGGATCCGTTAATTTAAAGAAGAATTTTTTTTTTTTTCTAACGTAATAATTATGAACCGACTATGGTGGTCGATTAAACAATTTCTGAACGGATACGTATTAATATATTGCGTCGTGTTTTTAATACTTATAATTCGATTTCTATTTCGAACGATAAGGTCTGTAATAACGCCACCCTTACTATAAATATTTATTTTATTCTTAATGTTAAAAGTTTTAAGAACGATAGTTAAATATTTGTTTTTTAAATAAATAAAGATATATAAATTAACCAAGTGTATTTAATATTTAAATAAAACAAACACGGTTAGTAATAACTAAAAAAAAAAAACCGTTTTAACAGTGACGTTAAAAATTTGTAAAGTCGTAAATTTCGCTAAATCATTTTCAGATTATTAGCAAATTATCGTGAACCGTTAAGTTAGTTACAGCAGTGCATAGGTACTTGCACGATTGTGTTGAAAATATTATTATCTATTCTAATAATGATTTTTCAGGAGTCGAGTTGAAACTTAGTTTTTCGTTTTTCATCGATTTTTTAGTTTCAATAATTATTAGGTCATGGGAGTAAAATATTATATGAAATTATATTTACAAATCAATATACCAGCATTAAAACTCAACATTCCAAGAGCCCTCGTCCCTCTTTTTTCTTTTTTTTTTTTTTTTACCATATACTACTTTAAAAATGTCACATTTTTAATTAACATAACATGGTTTTCATAAAGTCCTACATCTCGCGCGCAACACTTTAAAAAGCAATGTATTTCTCTATACGTCTTATTGCGAGAGACGACATTTTAACCGATCCGATTGACAAGAGCAATAATTTTATATGAAAATTAAATTCTATTAAATGAAAAACGTTAAATTTTATCAGATTCCGAGCGAAACGTAAAAGGTTTCTACCTGTGTATATGCTTTTTTTTTTCGTCTGTTATCGTGGTTACGACCAAAAGACTTGGTCCAATCATCAATTACATGAGTGGTTTCGGTCGGTAAATTTTATCTAGTTTGATGGCACCGGGAGATTATTTATTTTTTTTCTATTTTCTAAATATTTTTCAAAATAATTGCGAATAACTGACGTAAAAAAAAAGTAATACTGCATCCCGGGTTTCGACAGAATCTAATTTCTTTTCGTCGTAATTGAAAAAGTAATAAATGTAGAAACTTGAAATTTTCACCGAATACTTATATTGTCATTTTCTAGAAATGTTATCATTTTCGTGGTATTTCGACTTTTTTGTGCGCTATTTATAGACATTTGAAATTTTTTAGTTTTTTTCGTAAATGAAGACGATAAAGATTTAAGGACAAAACACGTCGAGCGTCATTTTACAAAAAATTAAACACGAGTGTTGAAAACTTAAATCTTGACGAAATCGAGTATTTCAACAAATTTGGATTTGTTTTTGAAATAATTATCCACGAGATTAGAAGAAGATTAGAGAAATTCGGGAATAAAAACTGATACGTTTGTTCTGTTTGCCTCAGAATTGTTTTTTCGAGATCAACGATACATTGGTTGATAGATTCACATTTAAAAGACCGATAATTCTCCAATATCAATCACCAGTCACATGCATCTCATCCGAGAATCGTAACCCGCCATTTTTCAATTTGCATAATCTAAAATTGATTTTCTAGCAATATCCAATACAGAATGAAAAAGGCAATATAATATAGGTAATATGTAGTGCAACACAAAATCAAATAACCCAAAATGTATTAAAGCAGCAGTCTTTGATGAAACAGGTTAGGGAACCACCTTGTGACGTTGAGTGATTGGATTAAGTCAACTATCGTAATTCGAGACACTATTTGCATTTTAAGCATCTTCCAGGGTCATTTGGAACGGTGCAAATGGATAGGTCCAGGGGGTCGCCGTGGTCGGAAAGACTTGGATAAAAACATTTGTTAAATAATCTTGTGACGTTTTGAACTGTTAGAACCGAGAACCAAATTTCGATTGTGTGAACCATAAAACGGCGCTTTGTCGTTGATTTTACGGGAAATCGAAATGTTTAGATTTTATTTTTTAAATATTAGAAAGTTTGATTGCTCCCCACGGCTGTGTGTACGCATACCGACAAAATTGGTTCGAGTAGAAGTTTGTTATCGAGATGAACGTATTTATGTGTGAGGATAAGAAGACGTTGCTGGCAAAAACGGTTGTTTTAAAGAAAGACGTTTAGTATGAACGTGGAATTTCTGAGTTAGACGACGCTCTAAGTGAAGACCTAGATAACGAACGTCTCGAGTAGAATAATAAATAAAGTAACCTATTATAATTGTGTCAGGTAAACTTAAAGGCCACGGTAATTGGATGAAAATGAATTAAAAACGCCGCGCTGATAAATACTCCTACTACCTATCCTGTTTTCGATGGGTTAGTAGTAATTATTTTCAAGATGGGGAGAGAAAATATCATTAATTAGTATTGAAATAAAATTCAACTTTTACCAGGTTTACTTTTACACAATATCAAATATTTTTCGATACATTTTTACTACTAATAAATTATTAGACTCTCGACTCTCGAATTGTTATGGAAATATTTATTTATAATTATTTATGTGTTATGATTTTTAATCGAATAATGATTTGCATGCGTAAGTAGTGAAAATGTAAAGAAAAAAAATGACAAATTATGAAACGTAAAACGGAAACAAATCCGTTTCAATCGGTGTCTATAATTATGATAAAACTATTGCGTTAGGTCGAATGTTTTACTCACGTGTATTTTGTGTTGCGCGACAGTATTTTCTCGCATTGGCCCGTTGGCGCGTCTTGTGCCGTCGATGATCCAGTGGTGGTTCGGTATGATATTTCGTTTGTGTGCCGACGAAAGTGGAAAACGCCGCGCGTTTAACGTTTCCGCGAAACGCTTTAAATTATCATTATACGACAATGTCCCCCGATGACAAGGCGGTGATTATTGGAGAGTGCAAAATTATAACGCCTCGAAATTCGCGTTTATACCTACGTTATATTGACATTATCGTTTCGCGAGGAAACGCGCGAGAGGGGGAAAAAAAAAAAGAAACAAAATTAAATCGAGTTTCCCGCGAAAAGGCTTCGGCGGAATGGATGTTATTTGGTAGCCCTGGGCGTGCGCATATAAAACACTAGAGGGACCGTTTCGCCAGGGGCTCAGCGCTACGACTCCAGTCGATCACCGGAGCGGCGTGTGTGATCGTCGTGTCTTGCCCGACAGTCGTTTTCAACGCCGTTTCTCCGCGTTCATCCCGGCTACAAGTCCTGCGTTTTTCACAGTGAATAGAAATCAATCGCGTAAAACAATCGACAAATCGTTTCGGTCGCGATAAACCGCGTTGCTGCCGTCGCCGCGGATATAATCGACCGGAAATATTTTTGTTTTTTCAATTTTTCCCCGCACCCACAGAGTACTGAACAAACACAACGTCGTCGTCGTCGTCGTCGTCGTGTTTCAATAAATATCATAAGATATTTATTTCAAACGGTAAGTGTAAACGATTAATGTATTTTACCGATCCGTAAAATAATAATATCACTCGCACAGAAACCGTACTCGCCAACATAATAGTTTTTACGCGTATTTTTATAATAATTCATATTGTTACGGTTCGATCGGTCGTTTCTATGTTGTTAAAATATAATATGATATCATCGACCTTGTTTGTTTTCGCGACACGAGTGGCTCGTCGTTAGAAGTAGATAAACGTTTAACAGGTTGACTTGGACTGCATTTTTTTTAGAACTTTTGACCTGCGACCATGTGTACACACGTACAATAAGCACTCGTATTTCGTGTACATTGTATTTTACTCGAACTTTTCGATCAAATTGTCTTTGTGGACACGCGAGTGTTGATTTTAGATTAAAATAAAATCCAACGGTTCCTATTTTCGTACGCCTACAACAAGATGGATAATATTTCTTCCGTCGAGTTTCTATGTTGAAAAATTTACTTCTCGATGTTTACGACGATAACACGTTCGGATGATGTATCGCAAACTTCACAAATTCCTATTATAGACATAATATCATTGTGTATTAGAAAAAAGAAAATTGTACTAGTGGCAGTCTACCTGTTAAGTGTTGTTTAATTTTTTTTTTTTTAGTCGTATTTGGTATATTATTATTTGGTATGTTTTTATAGTATATCGTTTTCAAAAAAACCAAAGTAAAATATTAAAAATATAACAGTGGTGATTTTCTCTGTTTTATGTTTTGATAAGCAATACACATAATGAAAAAATTTTCCTCAAAGAGTTTGATGACGAGACTTCTGATAATTTAAAATCAACAATAAAAAAAAAAAAACGATTTAAAAAAATGCTAACTACCCAACTATCATGTACGTAAAATACATAAAACGTACTCGAATGAAATAACTCAAAACATTTTTATTTTTTAGACTTGACTAATATTAAAAATAATAAAAGTTTGATTTTGAAATGAGTACGATTAACTATTCAAAAGTAAAATATATCATGACGTCATGTTATTAAAATTTAAGCAGTTAGATAATGGACGTAAAAGCTGAAATGAATAGGTAAATAAGAAGAATTTATAAACTTTTGATATGCTGCAAATAGAATAAATTCCGAAAATTAATAAAAATTTCATAATTTCTTATCAAATAATAAATGGCATTCATTTAAATATAATACTCGCTTCGACCAATGCTCGTATTTTTCAGTTTCAGTTCAACTCGAATTTTAGTATAACCATCATTAATTAGAATAAAGTATGATAAAGTTTTCAAATGTATTTATTTTTTTTTTAATTAGTATCAGAAGAAACTTATTATTTACAAAAAAAATCTGTTAGACGCTTAGAGAAAAAAAAC
The DNA here is from genome assembly GCA_948098885.1 of Drepanosiphum platanoidis. Lineage (NCBI taxonomy): Eukaryota > Metazoa > Arthropoda > Insecta > Hemiptera > Aphididae > Drepanosiphum > Drepanosiphum platanoidis. Next base: position 21,533,380 of record OX402531.1, read on the forward strand.
CAAAATTATATTACACTAATAAAATTACCGTAATTTTTAGTAAAAGGAAAAGATTTAAAAAGTCTTTAAAAAAAAATCTATAAAGACATTAAAAGAGTCGGTATGTTTAAATGAAATTTATATTATGCATAAGCCCAATTAATAATGTTAAAATATTAATTAAATTTCAATAATAGCATTAGCTAAAATTTATATTTCATTTGATAAAATATAATTTTTGGATTGTCATTAAGAATTGCACATGTTTCAACGATGCTCAAGAAACTATTCAATTGTACATCGTCATCAAAATCTCTTGTCTAGTACTCAACTGTCTCGTTGCCCTTTATTCTCAAACATACTTTGTATTAAGTATGAAAAAAAAGTCTTCTGTTACTTTACTTTCATACAACTAGAATTTAAAAATAAGATAATTTAGAAAATAACTGTCATAGTATAAAAACACGAGATGCAAAAATATTTGATAATAATGCAACATTGAGAGTATGAATTACCTATGTAAATATCAAAAATAATACTCACGTCGAACACAATTGATTTAAAAATATCTTTATCCTGCACTCTTCGTCGTCTATTATTATTTACTTATTCAAAATATTATCAAACTCTATTTGCAATGATTACCTGTTACATGAAATATAAGACTAATTCAATTTGAAAATGTTTTAAGTCGTTCATAATATACGCTATAGGATTTATATTATTTTAATATAATAATGTTTTAATAACTCTGGTAGATAATATCTATTAAATTAATTAACCGATCGTCTATTCCAAATTACAAATGATAGGATCCAAAAAAAAAAAAATTATATTTAATATACTCAAGTCGTAATAGTTTAATAAAACAAATAGGTAAAAATTTACGTTTCAAATAAGTTTAGAAAATTATAAGTCAATGAAATTAATAAATATTCTATAAGTGGAATAATTTGATGCGGCTTGAAGTTTATTCAATTATTTTTTGATTTTGGTTTTATTATTTTATAATATTCTACTACATTAGGGTCTTTGTGTTGTGATGGCATAGATTACAAACAATCATTTGGAATATATCACTTTTTAAGTTTTAGTAAGACATTGAGATTCGATAATGGCGATGAGTTACCTATCTCATTAATTTTCCATTAACCATACAAAAAAACCATTTTATTTATTTGATAATAATTATAGAACACGTAGATAAACTAATCTAACAGAAAAAATTTAAAGTAGTATTAAATTACACACATATATATATATTTAACTTTCAAATTTTATAGACTTATAGTGTATTAAAAAAAAATTCGGTATTTATTGTTTTTGGTATTTTAATTTTTACTGCATGGTCGTATAAATATTGAATACACATTTATAAAAAACGAAATTGCATTTCATGAGATATATTTTCATTATTCGAGTAGCTAAACACTAACCTCATCTCGTCTACAATTATTAATATAACATTATATCAGTAATCCTTATTGTATTATATTTTCTTGGTATCGTAGCCGTATTTTATGGTATCGTTTTGCTTCAATGATAATTAAAAAATACTAAAAACTCTTTTGATTCCGGTTTATAAAAATCTCCAAGTTTTAGCTCAGAAGTTTAAACTCTCTCATTGTTTTTATTTATTCAACTTTATATGTAAATGTAATAATAATTGTTTATAGAAAATTAAATATTTTCAAAATACATGTTTTTGTTTGTTCGGGATGGTAAATAATACAGTAGGTAACTAATTTCTATTTACCGAGGTTATGACAATATTGAGAAACGAAAAAATATTACGAGTCATAAAATGCATTATTTAACGAGCCACAATAAACAGGTACCTTTATTTCATTTTAAGTATGGATAGGGTATATGTGATTTTCAAAGCACTTTTAAATGACACCCCGAGTAAAAATTTAAAAATAAAAAACATAAAACCTATATCTTCCTAGTTCTGGTCAAAATTTATGGTTGAATATGTTATCTACAACCATATTTTACGTTCAATAAGTCATCTACCGTCATTATAATAATACCTAACGCTTCTGCATAATATAATTTGTTCAGTTTATAATTTAATTTAAAATTTAACGTTTTAATATATTAAATACGTATATTTATTTATGAAACCAAATAGTTTAAAACGAAAGAAAATAGACCGGCACAAGTTTAACTTAAACTTGTCTATTATTATTATTATTACTAAACAATATATATTTATTTATTATGTATCACCGGTACTATAGAAGGTTATTAATAATTGTAATATCCAAATAATATACGACGAGTACCGCGATAGACTATCCGCGATTCAGTCAAAAACGTACGATTTATCGTTTCAAATAATTTTGTGTATTAAATATTGTCTGGCATCGTTTTCGACAGAAATAAATGCCCGATTTACCGAAACGTCGAGTTTCCAATTTTAATTGATTTAAGTAATTATTACGGAATCTATACGAAATCACAGCCCATTTATGTATACTGTACATTGTACCGTTGCAAGTATATGTATATTGGCTTTTAATAAATTTGAAAACTAACCGACTGACCGAACCACCAGTTTAAAAATAAAATACGTCTTTAACGACGCCTATTGTATTTTAATAATAATTCAATAGAACGTCCACAATACGCACGACTTGTTATACATTCGTATATAAATATTTCCGAGGTTATAAAAAAATTATTAATTAAATAATCATATCGTACTTCTACATCCCTTTCGTATAACAATCGTACCCGATTTGACGAATAACTCTCATTGTACTCTTGATATTCTGACCGCGTTTGCCCGTAGCTATTTGTTTTTCATTTTCGGTTGATATCCATCCTCCATAAAATCCTCTCTACGTGCGGTATAATATTCCAAGCGTTTTCAACAAGACCATTATTGCTTTTTGAATATATAGCTGTATAATATAACGCGTATTGCCGATCAAATGTATATTAAGACAAAGAATTTTAAATATGTAGTTATGGCGCGCGGCAGACTCAGTATTTTTTCTTCCCTCTCCCATTAAAGATAAAGATCTCGAATATTTTTCTTATACATTTTATGGAAATGTGAAAAACTGACTTACGATCTGTCGACCATCGTGGTGGCGTAGGTTAGGGATTATGTAAAAAGCGAAAGAAAAAAAAATTCAAGTTTTTATGAAAGCGGTGAACGACGGAATGTTATACAAAAGGAGAAGGAAAAAAAAACCGTTTTCGTCGCAACATCCACAAGTGCAAAACGTCGAGAGGAGGATGTAATAAATGTGGAACAGCTTATTTCACGAAAAATATATAACATGTCGTCGTCGTACACGTGTAGAATTTTATTTCATTTCTTCTTATTTATTGCGTTAACTATAATTTGATGTAGTAACAAATACACGTTTATATCAATAACGTGCGTGCGATATTGAATTTACGTCGGAATTCGTTATAGTAATGCTTAAATTATAAAAATTTAAATTCGAAACCAAACTCTGTGGAACAAAAACTAGCGTAATGATCAAAATTAATTGATTTAACGTGCGCGGGGTTTTCAATGAAAATATAAAAAATAACTCGTTATAGCCTCTATACGTACGTACGCATTGACATTCACGAGTGGCAATGAGAACGAAATATAATAATTCCAAAGCAATCGCTACTTGAAAACACCCGCTCGTCGGTGCTTGTTATAAAAAAAAAACCAGATTGATTAAAAAATATATAGATATATATATATTGTTAATTACTCTTAGATTAATTAGATTGAGAGTTTACTCGTTCTATTATGTAGTAAAATTTAGATTGTTTAAGTATGAAAACAAAAAAGAATTAAAATTCTGGGAAGAAAATGGCGTTTGGAAACTACTAGATTTTAAAAATTCACGTCTCGTCTGTTCATGTTTTTAATTTTTTTTTAAATTTTCCACTATTTTAAAACCGTGATTTATGGTTAAATCTACGAGGAAATCAAGTAATAGACTCACTAATTTTTCATATAACAAAGATATTGAAAAAAGAAAAATTAACAAAGGTAATACGTATATTATTTCATACGTTCATCTACATAAGTTAGATGGTCGACAGAATGACATTATGAGTAAGTATTTTGCGAGTTTGAAAATTAAACTAATTGCATTGATTACGGCGTATGTGCGTGGGCGTATCGATTAAAATTCCTTTGGTTCATTAGTATAAAATTATGAAATTTAGTAATAATTTATAATTTAAATTCATCTACACAAAATGTATAGTCAATGGCAAATTAAAATTAACTGGTAAAATAAGGTTATCCGAAAAAAAATACTTTAACTACCTATCTTACATATTTTATATGTATATTTACACATTTTTTATTTTTTCTTTGAAAACATTAAAAAAAATTCCTAACTCCAATTATTGTAAAGTAAGTATTTAAAAGAGTCAAAGGCATGGTAAACTTATAGTGAGAAAAAATAACTTACCTTGGCAATCACCAACCATATTTATTTATTCATTAAATCACCATCAGATCTCAGTGATAATTGTCTCTAAAATAGAAATTCTTTACGCTGCTATCGACATTGATGATTTTCAATTATTGTCTTCAATCTTCAATTTTCATTTTTCAATGATCTATAAATAAATTGATTGTTGTATTAGACAATAAACTATATAAAAAATATTTTTAAATAGTTTTTTTTACATCAAATGTAATTAATTTGTTTTAAATTTATTTTTTATCCATCATTATTGTACATCTGATATTTTTAATAAATGTTTGAACTTTCTATGCACGATTGGTATTTTTAATTTTTTTATTTCTCATTTTTAAAATTATGTTAATCTATACACATGTTGAAAACATAAATTCTACAGGACAAAACTTAGATCATTTTTTTTACAATCGATAATAGTTATTTAACACGTCATAATAATATTACATTTAACGGTGTATGATTATTTTTAATAAAAACGATTATAAGTTAATAATATTGATATTGAACTCGCATGTTTTACAATTACCTGTATTATTTCTAAATAAGATTTTTATTTTACTTTTCCATTAAGTTGATATACGAGTTACAAAACGAACAAAAATCTTCAAATAAAAAATTAGGTTATTATATTTTATTAAAAAAACTTTCTTTTTTTTTATATCAAAACTAAAAAAAGGAAAGAATAACACCCTTAAAAAAAAAATAAAATAATAGGTATAATATACAACTCGTATATTATAACAGTACCTTTATTATTGTTACTCATAATGTGTGTGTTCAGCCAATCTACGAATTTACTAACTAGGTACTATAAAAACAAATTTAGTAAATGGTATAATCTTTTTTTTTTTTTGAATTTAATTGTTTAACGCGCATTAATTGATCGCATAATATGCTAGACTGTGTACAAGTCGGGTGGATGTGATGGTCATGATTCATGATTCATGGTTCGTCAAGGTTTTTATGACTTCAAATTAAGAAGAGTATTGTCCACGTTAAAAAGATAAAAAAGTCTTAACTGGCAAACGAGTAGGACCAAAAATAAATAAAAAAAAAAAGAGAGAGAGAGACTGTAGCCGGCAAAAAAATCTTTTGTTTCGCGCGTAGCAAACGATACACAAGAAATGGATTTACGACAACAACGAGGTGGTGAAGCACACAAGATGTAAAAAAAAAAAGTCCAACGACTTTTTACGCGGGTACAATAGACGTGTGCGTATAAATACTACGTGAAACTTTTTCGCCGCCTCTTTAAAAATATATTCTCGACAGCATTACAAATATGAAATATGTATAATCTCTTTCGATTATACGTGCGAGAGAAGAAGAGGGGAAAAAATGAAACTCGAATAAAGATCATTCGCATAATACGGAGCGCTAGTGCAGATTCCAAGGCATCGGCCGGCAATCGTTTGAATGCATTTTTATTTTTCCAAATAAATAACCTCGGCTTTCCGAAATATCAAAGTCGCACTTACTTGATTTGAAAATACGGTTTTAAGCCGGTAACTTTGAACGAGGCGGCGGGTTACCGGACGAATCGAATATTCTAATGAAATAATCTTAGAGTTTTTTTAAATTATACCGTTTCTAAAAACGTACTCGTAAATGCACCCCACCCCCTCCCATACCTATCTCGTTTATCAAACAGAGAAAAAGAAAAATTACGTTATTCAAAACTTCAAAAACCTTTTAAAAGAATTCCCGGTAAAACCATATCGTCATACATTACACATTATACGTATCTTATATAGTATATAGTCGTCGGATAAATTTAATTTTCCAAATTTGATACAACCGTTTTCGATATAAGTATTGTATTATTGCGCGCATCTAAAACGTATAATAATAATTCAAAGGCTAAACGACAAAAACGCGTTTCAACTAAAACTCGCGACCATCGCGCGTTAAACGTGGCCGCGGCGGCGGCGGCGGCGTTCCCGTGCCAGCGATTATCGCGTGATAAGCGCGTCCTGTAGAAAAACGACATAATTAGATGTTAGTTTCTGCCGTTACTGTTGGTAAATTTAAAAGACGATTGTATTTAAATCATTATGTTACGAAAGTAAACACGAAATTTCATTCCGCAGTATATGACTGTATGCTATCGAGCGAATCCGTTATGACATGACAAACATTATTATATAACGCACAGTGAGCGTATATAGTTTGCCCGCGAATAATAGTAATGATGAAACAGCCACCACTATACTCCGCGTCAATACGTTGCACGCGTCGCGCGTCATCCGTGTACGCAACGATTCCGTTACAGTGCACATGACAATATTTCAGTTCCTGTGTTTAATGTCATTTAAAACGTTTATTGTTTTTTTACGGTTAAATCGTTTATTATATACTCGAAAAATACCGCTTTTGTGTTTGGGGATGGAAATAAATCATTTTAACGCCGCGTGTTTTTTGTTTTTTGTTTTTTTTTTAATTCGTCCGACCAATCGCATTTGACCAGATCGTCGTATTGTCACGCGATATAATGATCGGACAACAGCCTTTTATCAACGCATAGCGAGTAGATTACGTATGTTATGTATGGACGCGACCCGTTCAATGAAAACTATTTCTTTTGTGAAAACCACTACTTATACTATGTGTATTTTAAGAATACGATCGGGTGAAAATTCGTATGCGCGCAGAGTCAAAATCAAAAGTAATCTATCAGATTATCCCAGTCACAAATCATACCGTTTGTGTGGGCTTAACGAAACACGATTTTAGCGATAGATTAATTGCGTACCGTAGGCGCGAGCACACGGGGTGGCGTGCGGCTGCACGCCCTGCGAAAAATTCCGCCTACTTTCAATTTTTGTTCCCGTCGTAAATTAAAACATTTATCAACTCAAACCTATATTTTAAACCGATAAGTGATAACTTTTTCAATTTTATCAACGGGCGTCGTCGGTCATATTGACAGCGGCATATTTATCGGTTACCATGAAAACCATTTGAATCAAACATTTGAGAAAAACTAATGGGGTAGCAAAATGTTCCAGAAATAAACGAATTTTTAACCACATTTTCAATCAATCAAGTCTTATTTAATAATTTAATTTTAAAACTGTAAAATCACTTGTATAACTTGTTTTAACTGGTCAATTATAGATACTATAGTTACAGATCGATAGTTGATAATAATAAAACAAAATTAAAAAAAAAAAAAAAACAATAAAACTTAATTAGGTACGTGTTTTCGATTTAATTTCATTTATTAACATAGATTTTTGTTTAATAAAAACGAGCTCGATTGCGAATTATTACGACGGCAATAAAAAAATTAGAGGTTATATCTTATATACCATTATTGATTATAATAAAATAGAGGTCAACCTACTAATAACTTTTATACGTTTGTGGTGCAAAAATCACGATTTTTTTTTTCGCGAGATGGCAAAAATAAGATTTTGTTACCTCGTGAAAAATGGCGAGGTAGTGGTCACTATCCCCTATCGTCTATCTAAAGTATCGCGCGGTCGAGTCTAACGTAAATAAATATAATCGGTACTACTTACGGCCTGTCGGGCGGGTCGCTGCTGTCGAGGTCCGGGCGTTGGTGGGTTGGCTTGCGAAATAAAATAAGTACGAACAGATACAAAAGTCACTCGATAAAAACAAAAGTCACGATTAAAAGTTAGACTATTACGTGGAAAAATAAAAACTCGGCAATGTCAGAAGAAACATCACGAACCGTAGTCGACACTATACTGATCGTCGGCGGACTGTGCATAGCTGCCGTACGATCGGTATTAGTCGGGCAACGCGCGCAGCTCGGCCGTCATTGGTCGGAACAGCTGAGCTTTCATTCGACATTCGCTTGTTGTTCCGATTTCACGCAAACACACATGGTAATAGTTGTTATTACTACATAATTATGTATTCATAACGAATTGTATTACCTCATTGTAATTACGTAATGCCTATTAAAATAACCGATCCGTTCGATTGTTAGACGTTTCCGGGGCGAAAATCGGCGATTTTTTTTTTTTTTTACTAGGCGGCAAAAATATGATTTTGCTACCTCGTGAAAAAAGGTGAGGTCGCTACCCCTTTTCGGCGCCTGTGATTGAAGGGGCACTATCGTTTATGTTGAATTTTAAGCGTCCTCAAAGGACACGAGTACTAATAGTACACAATGTGTACTACACATTATAGGAAAAAAGTCAAGGGTGGCGCATTAAAGTTCGATCGGAAGTCAGGAGACCCGTGTCCCCCAGCGTTCCCTCCACTTTAACCTCTGCTCCTGCTAGACCTATATGTGCACGCCCTGTGAAACGAATCCCGTGTCAGGTACTAACGAAATAGTTAAATCACGTTTATTAAGTCATAGTGTAAAACTAGTTAGAAATCCGTTAAAACCTAAGCACATTAATTAATGCCCGTTCACAATCGTTTGGATTAACGCCTAAAAATCGCCATGTTTTATGGTATTTGTAAATAAATACAATTATAATCCTATTATGTCCGAAAACGTGAACTATATTTATTTACTGTACATGGGTAATGTGATTATTACATTATTTTAATTGCATATTACCAAGTACTTTCTGTTTTTTTTTATACAGTGACGCGATTAAAATACTGCCCAAAATACGCAAATACCTACCTAGTCTTTTATGATTATTATATATTAATAATTTCATGATATTATTATAATCTATATAATATTTTTTTACTTAGACTAATATTTTCGATTAAATCTCAAAATAACAAATCGCGTTGTGTTTGCATTATCATAAATTTAATGTATTTGTCTAACGTATTATGATAATTTATGGTAAAATTACATGACCTTTCAAATTAACTAGATTTCGTTCTAAGCCATCGCGTGATCGAGATTTGATTTTTTTTTTTTAATTTCAGCGAGTTATATAAATATTTATATTATTAAACGTTTTTCCCGATTTCTTGAATATATTAAATGTGTTTAAACAAGTCATCCCAACGCGATCCCACCGATCGAAATATCTCCGTGTATATTAATTTGTTTTTAAATATTTTTGTTTTAGTACAGTTTAATTGTATGCTCGTTACACGATTATAATCGAATTTGTACTTTCGTCCTTTGACGAGTCGGGAAAAATCGTTTATGAATTTTTTTTTCCGTTTCTTTAAAATCGCAAAAGAAGAGTTTTCTTCGGTACCTAATCTATTATTTAATATTCGTTGTGAAAATTTCAAGGTAATGCAAACAATTGATTTCAATAATATTATTTATAGCGAATGTACGTTTACAGGAGATGGTACGCGTACCACGGGGTAATTAATAAATTGGCTAATTAATAAATTTGTAAAATTAGACAAGAAGTGTACTTGGACGGTAATAACTCAAAAGTCGTCATTCGTTACTGCGCGATCGTATACGTGCAGTTACGTAGATGGTGCAGCCGCATAAATGCTTCGGTAATAAGATAGTCTTAAAACGTTAAATATGTCATCCAATTTATACTTATTTATTAATTAGCCGATATAACTACTGCACGGGTACCCGCTACTTTTAACTAATATTTGCTATAATTATGGAACTATAACGACTTGATTTTCAATGACTATTTCGCGATTTTATACTAATGAAACGTTTGAATTAAATTTTTTAAGCTAGTTTAAATGCGGGGGAAATATAAATTTGACCGAGTGTTTAATGAGAACCCTAATAAAAAATTGTACGGCAATAAAAACATTTAATGAAAAGTTAATATTTATGGAGCTGTTTATGGACAACAACCCATGTATACGAGTATATATATATATAAATGTGTGTGTAGACATATACAGCCAATAAAAGGTTTCGCATCGTATTCATGTCCAATTATTATAAAATTTTAACTAAATAATATTTTTCATATCTGACTGAAAGATTCTGAATGGGACGAACTAGTGGTTTTATAATGATATTAATTTTTACCGACTTTTCAACCGATCGACGTATTGTTATCTGTACAAATGTACCCATTTTCCAAAAGCCGAGTTTTTATCTAGTTATTACTTTCGAGGAGACGTTTTAAAAATATCCGATATTTCTCTCGACATCGGTGAAAAACTAACAAAAAAAAAAAAAAAACCAACCCTTAAACAGGTTGTATTAAATATTATGTGAAATAAATTGCTGCTATGGTATCGGTTGCTGGAAGCAAACATTAGGTGCCCGTTTCGTGGCGAGAGAATTTAAACAAATCAATTACGTTATAAAATTAATATCCAACGAGACCACATTTTGTTTGAAAACATTTAAGCCAATAATTTATTTTTACATATACGTACATATTATAACCGAATTACTATATGGAAAAAGTCTAATTTATTTTAATAAAATAATCCTCAGGTAATATAATATCGAGTATATTACGTATATGATATAACGTGGTTTTTTACGTAATGGTTTAGCTTTCACGAGGTAACAGGCACTGGCAGACACTAAAAATGTAATTTCGGATTTTTAAATCGGCCGATTATGCGATCATTCGTTTGTACTTTTTCAAATAAAACTATCGTAATCGTAGATCGATACCTGGGTATCATTATTATCATCATCAACAAAATAGTTTATTTCGATAATTTGTTGCTGGGAAGGTAAAAAAACAAAGTCGGTTTTTTCCCCGAGTAATCGACTAAGAATACTACAGGTAATGGAGGTATTAATTCTCGTCGTATAAAACACCAAAAAAAAAAGGTTACGTTATTAATTTTAGTTTGTCACTATGACGTGTTGATTATGTATTGTGTAAAACTCTAATGCGCACAATGGTTCAATTTTAATTTTCCTTTTACTTCGACCTCTAAAATCAGAGGCATTATTCACCAACCCCCTTGTTCCATGCTTTGCACTTAGTATGTAATATGCATAACATATACGTATTCTATATACATAATATAATACGTTTATTAATATATTACCAACACACCCACATAATAGGTATAGTTTCATGGCCTAAGGTTTCGTAGTTTTTAAAGTCGAAATAAAAGTCGAAAGTTACTTTTATTTCTCGCAGTTAAATAACCAACGTCTATAAAAATGAAAATAACACAAAACGTAAACTAACTAGGTTAAAAAAGTTTATTTTCGATTATAATTGGTCTTGTTAAATGAAAAAGTAAATTGTGTGTGTGTGTGTGTGTGTGTGTGTGTGTGTGTGTGTGTGTGTGTGTGTGTGTGTGTGTTGTACGCAAGTAAGAGTGCGACTGACTGCGTTTAAAAGAAGAAAAATAAGAAGAACACTACGGATGAAACAATTTTAATAACTTTTAATCCTTAATATTGCATAGAACAGCGAGGATTTCAGGGTAGAAGGAATTAAAATGAATGCTCGGTGTAGACACGAGTTATAGTCTATAGGTATATAATCCCGTGACCACCTATGGCGTATAAATTCATAACACGCGCAACGTTAAGTCTCCGGAATCAATTTTACAAGATTAATTTATTGTTTACCGTTTCGAATATATTTCTCGTGAAACGTTCATCAAATCCATTCGGTATTTTTGATTTCGCCGTAAGCAGATGCGCGTGCGTTTATCCGATCATTCTTGAATCATTGAAAGCACATTTCTTTGTGAAACAAAGATATTGCAAACCAGTGGTGTCTACCGAAATAACGAAAACCACACGATTTCTATAATACGATTTTAGAAATGATATTTACGAACGTGTACGAGAAGTTTCCAATCACGTAAACGATAAAAATACGCTCGACTCAATGTCTTGACATATTACATTCTCGCGCAAACATAACGGTTTTCAATATTAATTTATAAAGTGCCCACACGACTGCTAAATAAAATTAAAAAAAAACACGCGTGTTTGCGTGCAACATCGAATCCGTATTATAATTAAGGCGTACCAAATTTTGAATTAATATGCATATATTATTCCAACTTAATACAATAATAAACACTAGATTAATAAGCACGAATCTGAGATTAATATTAATTTCGCATTGCCGTTTGAATAGAAATAGGTGACAAAAAATATGTAATTTATAAAAATATATTTTCGATACTATAGATGACCGGTAATCTCGATTTCTGGAACGAGTTAATTTTACTGCGCCTAAATGGATATTTTTGAAAAAATAAAATAATATTTTGCCGGAATGAAATCGATTCGAATCGTTTAACTATAGTAAAATCACATGAGAAATAATGAATTTAATGGTTTTTTTTTTTTTTTTAAACCCATTGTGTTTCATGAAAAAAACCTCAATCGGGTATTTCCATTTCTAGAATATGATAACGATTTTATCACGAGACGGGAAAAAACCGTAAAACTTATGTACATTTTATTAAAATTGATCCGTGGTTTTAACCTCAAGGCACGAACAAAAAAAAAAAAAAAAAACGCGTAGAATAGGAATGTCTCCTGGTTCACGATGTAAAACACTCGAGTAACGAACATACGGCCAAGTTTATTTGACGGAAATCATAGGTGTAATTTGAGATTAAATTTCGAGTTGTCTAGATTCGATAATGAAACGAAATCGTACGTTTGAATAGTTCGTTTATATTGATTGATAATCGAGAATTTAAATAGAAAAAAAAGTAAAGCAATCCCTCTGGTTTACTAAATTGCATAAACTTTTGACGATAACAAAAACCTCAAAATCATGATTTTTATAAATATAACTGTGTTGGAAAATGCGTAACAATTTTTAAACAATTTATAACATTTTACCTTTTGGCTAAACCTCACTGTAGTGTTCAAATATTAAATTTGACGGAAAAAAAAAATGGAAATAAAAAAACAGTGATTGCTAGATTTATTGAGTTTTGGTTGGATTTTATTTCGTCAACCTTTTATTTATATTTATGACCCGTTAAAAATTGGATTTACGAAAAATCCATAAGCTCGAAACTCAAAGTTGATTGTATAATGTTTAAATCCATAAGTACGAGTATTGAGTTAAAAAACTCATAAAGAATTAAAAACGCCTATATGTTATAATGATTTGTTCCGCATGAATATACGCTCCAATAATATGCAACTAATTTTTAATGAATAAACCAAAAATAATATTCGTTTGAAAAGAATGAAATATATTTTTCCCACATTGTGCTCAATATAATATATATTGTAAATTGTTCAGTGAAGCCCACAATCATCTCGAAGAAAAAAAGAATTAAAATCTATCTAAATATTATGAAACGCATATTATGAATTCCCTTTGTTCGTTTCCCTAGACGCTTAAATAAAAGAAATTATAAATTTTCGAGTTTTTATTTTACAAAACAACCGAATACCCATGATTTGGATCTCACGCTATGTAATAAAAATGTGTTCGTTAGAATTGGGATTTCGCTTTACTTTATCGACATAATGGAAAGAAGTTCTACAAAACACACACTCGGGTAAAAAAACTAGCGAATATCGAAATATTATGTAATATTATGTAAGCGGATTTTTCGGTAAAGAAACAAATCGAAATTATCAAAAAGACAAAAAGGCAAATTATTTTTATTCTGTTGGAGTAGTAATCATAGTAGTTGTGATTTTATTCAGAAAAATATAACATTTTAACTTGATTTATAAATTTTATAACTGTATAAATATTATGATGCACTCATTTAAAAAAATAATTTTATCAAAAATATAAAAATGTAAAATTTAATTTTCAATTTGTTTTCAATTCTGAAATAATATATAAAACAAATGTTCTACTTAAAAATCATTATTTAGAGCTCCTACAAAGAAATTCGTAGACGGATAATATATGCGTGTGCGTCGTATAAGGGAAATCGCAAAAAATGTTCACAAGTATTGTAAAATTAAATGTTGACAAAATCGGGTATTTCAACGGATTTCTATTCAAAGATTGAAAAATAATGACTAACTCACCTGTCCTCCTTCGTTCCGAATCGTCTTTCTACTAGTAATGGGTACATTAGTTTCAAATTTATAAGCACGATTCACCGATATCAATCATTTTCCCACGTGTCTTATTCTCGTCTTGTATCTCGTTAGTTTTTTTTCTTTTTTTTTGTACGGAAATATGTCATTATGTAATATAATTCAATTGAATACCAGATATTTATGGTCTCGTAGTCAGTCATAAATGTATGTATGGAGTAGTTGTAGTGAATCATAAAAATACACCGATAATCAATATTAACAAAAGACTAATAAATGAAAATATTATATCGTTTTTATTTAAATTTAGAAAAATAAACGAATTACAAAACTGTGCATGTATAACAATGTCTTGTGTTGAGCGACAGTATTTATTATGAAATAATTCAGAACGGTAACTTAAGAAATATATTTCTATTTATCAATAGTAAAAAGTATGAAGTTTTTGTTACGCAGACATAAAACACGATCGATTGTTTGACGAGTTAGAAAATGTAATATTATTTTAGCCACTCTGACCAATATGAAAATACATGTGTATGAAAATTACATTCTAAAAAGGACTTTGTGTACCCTTCGTAGTATTCTTTAATCCCTCCATCTTTAGAATAAGAAATTTCTCAGTTTATTTAGTAAATAAAACATTTTTGTCTTTTTGAATAGTTTTTACTTTCCGAATGAAAATAAAAAATTATACAAAGTTGTAGGTACACTTAAAAAAGAAAACGTGTCCTGAGTGTCCCACGGAGATTCGACGTATGTAGTGACTTTTATTCTATTCAATATTTTTAAGATTTTTTTTTATTTATAATAGTTTCTAACAACCTACCCTAAATTTATTTCATTTTATTAAACTAAAAATTAAAAATTAAATATTTATTTTTTTTAATATACAATGTAAGCATTTTATATTTTTGACAAAAATATAGACATTTTTAGCACATAATGATGATCGTTTGTTGTTTACGAAAAGATCAGTTTCATCCATTAGCGAAAGCATGACTATTGGTCACGTAATGATAAGATAAATAACATTTTAAGCAAGAAAACTATTTGAATTATAACGAAATTCAAAAATTGTCCTTTTTAAAATGACAATTTTGATTTTTTTTAAGATACAATTATTCAAGTTCATTATATACATCATATAGAATATAGATATACGTATATTCATAATAATATATATTTTAAAATTCATTAAAAAGGATATTTTTTTTAGTGCAGAAGTAAAACAATAATTGAAAAAAATTAATTTAAATAGAACTTGAATTATTCCGTTCAACAAATTACCTTGTGAATTACCGTATAGACATTGATTACTAATAATTCATAAGTTCTTGAAATTTTTCCATTCAAATACTAGTATTTATAATCAATGATAATACGTAAAAGGTTAGGCCAACAACGATGTTATTTTATTTCTCCCAAGAAATTGTAAGTGGTCTTTATTAAAAAAAAAAAATCCAAGTATAATCAATCAATCGAGCGATATGATTAATTTGAAAGATTTTAATACTTTTGGATTTTCTCTAATTTTCGAGTATAATATAGTACCTATAGGGAGACATTTTTATCGTAATAAAATATGTATTATTATTTTTACACGAAGCGATAATAATATATAACAATAATGAGATACTGAGTTGGCGGGATCGATTACATTTAACCAAGTTCAACGGCGTGTTAGGTACTTTATAAGTTATCAGCAACGTGAAAATATTTTAAATTGAGTTACTGCGGCATAACGAAAACTTCAATATTATAACATTGAGTACCTAGATAATAAGTATTCGACTACGTGTGTATAACAACTTTTTGCATTTTATCTCGTTACGCTGTACGCTCGACACGGTGTATGACGACTCATACGACATTTATATTTTATACTTTAAGTATAATTAAATCCATACGAAATCAATACCTTGCAAATCCCCGCTACGACCCATTTAGGCTTATGGTATGCAAATGTGGGAAAACTCCAAAACCGTCTCAGGCTCACACCGTACAAGCTTTTTAGTCCATCACTTCCCGTCTTATAGTCTCCACTGTTCGTGATACGTTACAGACTCTGGCTGCAAAAAAAAAAATGTGAAAAAAGTACCTAATTGTTGATCAGCTCTCGTCAAAGTACTAAAACTCCAGTGCCTACCACCACAATACTCTTGTCTCTTATCTATTCTCGCTTACGCTCGTCGAAAATCCACATCGTCTCAAAATCAACTCGTGTCGAAATATACTATAATAGTTCAAAACAATTAAACAATTTATATTGGAGGGGTCTTCTATAAAGGGTAGTTTCCCCCGCACACATCATTCTATAATAATTTATTGTTCATATTCATCACGATACTTACTTATTGCATTACTCTTAATACAGATCGTAAGTTTTCAAAATAAAAAAGTACAATTCAATAATAATTGGTTTGCGAATTTAATTTTTACCTTTTCGGATCGTTGTCTTTAGTGTCTCGACGGACTGAAATTCCCACAGCTTCATTTCATCTGAAATCAAAAAAATCCGGTTATGACTTTTTTTCTAAATCGTGCAGTTCATTTTGTACACGTTGTTATGAATACAGTAAATTTTATTACGATCGATAAACTAATTTGAATGATTAATCGTGAAAATAATTCGTTGCGTTAATAGTTTTAATATAATATTAAAAGTAATGTTCCGAAGAAAAAAAAATATGAATTTATTAGATATAACACATACGTCTATTGAAAATGTGCTTTATAATGCAATATACCGTGAATTGTTTTTGTGAGTATATTTTAACCCTTTTTGTTTTTCTTCTCCTTTGTTTCTTTTCATTTAATTTAATATTTTTTTCTTTTTTTTTTTTTTGGCAAGTTATACAATAAACATTATAACAGACCACCCTCAAATCATCTCCTATTTATCAAAATGCTCAGAGAAATATTATAAAACAACAATTTAATATAACGTATAACGATTCATATTTATAAAATGTCTTCAAAATATACGAATTA
This sequence comes from Drepanosiphum platanoidis, assembly GCA_948098885.1. NCBI lineage: Eukaryota > Metazoa > Arthropoda > Insecta > Hemiptera > Aphididae > Drepanosiphum > Drepanosiphum platanoidis. Next base: position 21,550,660 of record OX402531.1, read on the forward strand.
TTTAAAAAAACATTTACGCCGATAAAAAAAAAATATGATCAAACCTACCGCCGACTATTTTTTACATCGTAAAATATAATAATCTAAAAACAAATTATCCATGTAAAACACAACGTTAAACACTCGTATGTTCACGCGTGTTTCGAACATGACTGTAAAACTATACGCGAAGAAAAACAAAATAAACTAATTAGATGTTATTAATTGTTTATCTTTTAGTACATTTAAGTTTGAATACAGTTTCGGCCGAAAGTCCCAAACGCGCTAGTGACTAAAACTCAAGGAAACTAAACAACACGTTCACATAAGCTCGAACCCGGCGACTTTTCTCGCGAACCATCGGTTGTCTTATAAGTTATAACTTTCAAAAGTTCTTAAAACGGGATTTTTTTCCCTTTTCGATTTCACGTCTCTACGGTTTCCCGAAACGTTGTCGATAATTGGACAGCGAGAAATTTGGACGCGGAGAAAGCAGAATAAACGAAACCGTTCCCGGACAATGGGGTATCCGATTTATTAACGAAAAAACTAAACACAAACGAAACAAAAAGTTACGTTTAACATCAGTTAATTAATCAACACCCCGCCGCCGGGTACGATGTGAAATATTTGCTGGCAGATTCCATTTATTCATTCATCATTTGGCCCCGCATTCGTGAATCCTTCCCACCCCCGCCGACGACCAAACAATACGCGAACGGATTGTCCCTGTTCTGGTTATTAATAATTTCCGGATATTATATCTAAATATAATATATACGTACCGCGTGTACAATCGCAATTTATTTTCTCCCGATTTATTCGTAATTATATCGTGACTAATGCACACGCGTTTAAAATCCTCCGTCTACACGCACCATGTGCGCATAATAATATTAAACCACACACACACTGCTCAGTTACTTTCGTCAGAACTGAGTCGCTCCGCCGCGTGTGGAAACCGGGATAAGGGGATGTGAACTCAGGACGCGTAGAAGTTTGTTTTTTTTTATCCATCGATAATACTGACACGTCTCGCAGTTACACGTGGTGATTCGGATATTATAACCGTCAAAATGATTGATACACTGTTTCTTATTTTTTATACAAATATACTCCTGCGGTACTGCGACGACGACGCGCGACGGTGGAAAAATAAATACGATACGCGCGCCCCGAGAAAATATTCCTAATCACAAGCATTTAATAAAACGACATAATTATTGATGTACATCGATTTTTCTTGCCCCGCTCGAATGACAAAAATATGACGAAAAGAAACAACGGGATTTGAACGGGACTCGACGGTTTTTATGAAATATAGAGTCTCGCTCGCCTAAAACAAAATAAAACGGTCATGAGCAATACTTACATTTTATGACGTTGTCAAAAGAAACAACATAATTATCGCGAGTTAAAAAATAAAACGTCGCTGTTGGTTTTCAAACGGATTGGGGTTAGTTCAACAGTTCCATAAATCAGACCGATTCGAAGCGAATTAAATAATTGACTAAGTTTTGATTGAAATGGATAATTAACAATTAATAATCAATGCAATTTCGCGATATAATAGCCCATATGAATTATATTATAATGTAATACCATGCAACCCGTAGAATTTGAAATGAAACTTATCAAAAATAATTAATGAAAATATTGATTGGTCATAGAACATCACCTGAAAATATAGTTATTCTTAATATCAATATATATTAGATAATTTATATTTGTTTGAATTTTTTGTTATTGTTTTTATGAATTGAATGGAGTTTATCCGTGAACCTAATAATACCGATTAACTAAACGAATATTTTCTAGTTATTTACGCGTATGAGCAATGAGTATGTTGTATGTACAATAATGGTAAATACATAATTATAAAACACGTGTTTTAATATTATTTAAATTATTTTATATTATATATAAGAGAAATTTATTATTTTAAGTTCATTGTTAATTTATTTTACAATAAATTTAGGACATTTTAATAATGTGATATTTTATTGAAATCAATCGATTGTTTTTTATTGAAAAAAAATCTATCGATAACAGTTCACCACAGTCGTTTTATTCATTATTTTTATACTATTTAATAAACAATAGTGTTTAATACTTTATCGAACAATCATTGATCTATTAGGTATTTTCACGTATTAAGAATTTAATATAATACGTTGGATAAATAATAATAAAGGTATTTAATACTAGTAATGTATGAAACGATGAAACACACGACAAAACTTAAGTTTGGGGTTGAGGTGATATAATAATGTTCTGGCTCTAACATACTTGTAGGTCGTCTACGTGCGCTGTTGTTTAATAATCCAAGTCGTGGATATATTAGAAGTTTGTATGTTTATTTGGAATGTTAAAAAATACGAATTGTGTTCGATATAAAATACGATTTTTTGAAATAAATCGAAATTATATAAATAAATAAAAATGTCTTAGTACGTTTACATATTTTTTTAATTTCGAGTACATACTTAAACGATTGTAGTGCCGCGTTTCCGTTCGAATTGGTGTTTTTTGATAACGAAGAAGAAGTTATAAATAATACTTTCAAAGACACGTCATGTACAATTTCCAACGTGGTACTCGTCAAGATAACGAATTAAATGATTAATAATGAAACGATAAATTTGGATAAAACAACTGATTTTTCGAAATGTTATGCGTGTCATCGTGCACGTGTGGGTCAAAGAAAAACATCTTTTATTTTAATTCCTTTTGATTTTAAGTCGAACGGAAATATTCGAGCGCTGTGTTTTAATGATTTCGATTTTATTTAAATACTACCACGCTCGTTCTAAGAACGGACGTATTAATTTTATCTGTTAAATTAATATAGTAAAAACGCCATTACATCGGATACAAACGCTCGAATGCTGCGTCAAGCGTGCCAGCGGAGCTTTTCTATTTCGTATTAACGGTTTAAGTTACTACAATTTTATAGTGATTATTATTTACAGACCGCTGCGCGTAGGTTTGATTATTAGAGATCGAAAGTTAAATAATATTGACGATACACCCACGCGCGATAATCGTATATTTCCTTGTACACGTGTAGGTAAAGATAGGATGTCAATACATCCTGGCGATACCGGTATAATGGGAAACGAACCACATCCTATGATAGCACATCCTAGTACCACAGCACATTATCGTGTTTTGAAAAACGCTTTAATTAAATTAAAAATAGGACCTTTTAATAACGAAATTATACAATAATTCTCACCAAAAAAATAATAATATTACGTGTGAATTGTAAAACTTACATTCTCCATTTCTCATAGGATATATATCTCTGTACCGTTCTAATAGCAACAATAATAATGAATTAATGATAAACGATAAAATTATTAATTATAAATAATATATTTCAAACACATACTTTTTTCTTCGGAAAAGAAATTATAAAATAAAACAACTCCTAGTTCGCTGTAAAAAGTGAAACAATGTAAAAATAATGATTTTATTGTACATGAGAATTGAAGAACTTACAAAGCGAAAGGTGCACCCCACGCGTTTCTTTTTAGTTATGCATAAAAATAAAATTTTTTAAAGCATATTTCATGAGAAAAAAAAATTATACTTTGCCTTATAAGACGAACTGTTTAATTGTATTTGTTTTTGTAATTTTTCCAAAAGTAATAACGTTTTGAAAGAGATTTTTTTTCAATTCAGATACATCAATTTCAAGTTTTCTTCAGAAAAAATACCTTCCTACGCATGGTTAAAAAGTTTTTATTTTTATGACTAAAGTACGAATTTAAATGATCAAATATAGCACGATTTAAAAACACCATCATATCGACAAACTCGGTCCTCATCAAATATAGGTACGAGTTTATATAAATATTACTTATTTTGTTCAACAATTGAAAATACAGATAACGAAAGTTGTTTCATATAATAATATAACGCATTAATGTTGTAAGAAAGATTAAGTATTTCGAACTCCATAATTATAAGTTTTTTTTCTAAGCATGGTAGACACCTATAAATTGTTCGTTTAACCGGGGACACAATTAGTGTATTATAATTTTACTCTCTACAATTCAGCTTGCACTGAATAACTGATATTCTGTACGACCAGAAATTTAAATCGGACGAGATACGGGTTATGAGTGATTAATGATGATGAATTATTGATCTTTTATTTTAAATTTGAGTTGCCATTGCTGTGGAAACAAAAACGATTCTGAGTGAAAGAGGACTGGCCATTCAACCAGATATAACTGCTATAAATGATTTCTTTTAAGAATTACAGAAAATTAAAGATTTTCATTAAATTCAAATGTTGAAAGTGGAACGGAGCAAGAGTTCGTGAGAACGTTTGAATCGGGTCTGAGATAGGCTAGAGAAGATAAAAACGAAAAAAGGAGTAATCTACTAAAAAAAAAAAATAAAAAAAAATAGAATTAAGTAACACTTAAAGATTAAAAAAAAGAATCCGTAGCCAATGTCCAACAATCAAAACATTAGTAAAAGGAATTGTATTTTATACTAAAAAACAAAACTATAAACGCTCGCCGAAAAAAGCGAGATCGGGCGTGAAAATAAATAGAACACCTCGTACAAATGATAATTAACGACTCGAAAAACGACGTTTCGTAGTTGATTCTATCAAATCGAGAAATTTCCTATACGTGACCTACGCGTAAAACGGTTGATGCCCAATCACCTTAAATAAAACTAAACCACGTCCACTAGACTATATTTATTTTGATTTGTCCAGAAACGTTAAATTAGCTTAGCAAACAAAATGTTTGTACCAGACCCGACTGTAATTATTTGGGTCTGTTTAGAGTTGTACAGGATCTAATAATATTATCTATAGAACCTTACAAAACCTTCGAATACTGTTTAATCACTATGAGCCTTTTAAGCAGCTATGTTTAGGTTTATTGCTGGTTATATCCATAGCGTATAATAAATACTAGCCTTTATAACGACCTTTACTTACTAGTTAAATTCGCCAAATAACTCGCTTATGATCTATCCGAATCCCAGAATTCATATCGAATAGCTCTCTCTCTCTCTCTCTCTCTTGCGACTCGTAAAATCGCCCTTCTGTGCCTAAAAAGAAAACGAATTAAAAAAAAATGTACGAGAGTAAACTAAAATCCAAAAGCTCAATCTCATTGACGAACGATTCGCGATTAAAGTAATTTATATTTCATTAATTATGAACTCTCCCGGTACCGATGATATTTTTTGTCGATAAATATATTACATCTAATATAATTATTACTTTATAAAGAAAAGAAAGAAAGATATATCTTTATTCATCGTGGCAAATTATCATCATTAAATTGTCCTAGGTATAACGAAAAAAAAGAAAGATAAAAAGAAAGATGACGGATTAAAAAAGAATTAAACTGTTTGGTAACGTAAATATTACTATACAAATCGACACGATTTACAGTAAATAATTTAATTTTTTCTTTTTCACTATTTATTTTGTTTAAGCTTTCTAAACTCGAGTTGGAATACGGTAAAATCATTTGAATCATTGTGCAAAACGAGCATAGCATAAAACAATTGAAATTTAAACTAATTTTATTATTATTATTATTATAGATTTATAGATTGATAAATAAAAACGAGAAATACCAACTGCGGACACCTTTACTCATGTGTTGTAGGAGGAGGACACAACGCGAATAACACTTTTTGTATTCGTTTCGCGAAATAATATTAGATTAAATATCCTCGCTCGGAGCCAATAACACACGATCGAGTTCCCGAAGTTGTTATTTTACTAAAATCAACTATTGCGCACAATATTCATGAGCTCGACGCGTACACGTTTAGGGCGTAACGCAGTGCGGCACGTTTATATAAATATATATCAAAAATGATACATATATTTATCATAATTATTATCCGGCATAAAATCGAAATTAAACATTTCCTTCGATAAATAAACTAGTATAGGTTAATTACTTTATTTTCGGTCGTAAATATTATGTTTTTTAAAACTCTAACACAAATAATTACTCGAAAAAATATTGATTTTATTACCCGATACATCGAAGTCGACATTTTTCACTATATGATTTGATTTCCAATATAATATGTGCAATAGACGCGTTTATATCATACGCGAATACTAGGAATTATTTTCATTGCGATAATTCATCGTTGATTTCTGTTTTAGACAAATTATACAGTAATGTAGTAATAAAGTTAAAATTACAATATGATAACGTGAGCGACATATTTTTTTATTTTTAATAAAGTTCGAATTCGTTCCCATTCGATGATTTTGCAATATCCTGTCCGAGGAATAATTTATTAAAAATAAACGTTAAATAAATATTTGACCAAAGACAAACAAATATGCAATCGTACTCAGTGTCAATATGACAGCGTCCGAATAACTCCTTTATTTGATCGAAGAATCAAATTCTTAGGCCGCATACTCAAAAAAAACGTCCTCACGAAAATTGTAATACAATATAATTAATTCTACTGTGAAATCGTATTAAATGAAATCACACGAAGGTATGATTTTCTTCTAAAACGTGTGATTGTGATTTTTAATCACCACCTCAACAACGCGGACTATAGCTATTGAACGAACGGTGAAAATTTAAAAATGACCGTCAGAATAATTCCTATATCTTATTGAAATAGAACAGTCGAACGATATTCATTTTGTGCCATTTGACTTCAAACATCGCGAACAAAATCAAAGCTTACCGAATATAGAAAATACCTAATAGAATTCATCATAAGAAACGTCTCTGTGAACTATTGTATGTGGCTCGACAAAGGTTCTAAACATAATGTCGAATTATCAACGACCGGGCATGGTCGGCCTGGTATTAACTATACTGAGCTTTTATTTAAACGGCCCAAACGATTACGTCTACAACTATAGACGACATTCAAAGGGTACGTAAGAAAACAATTACCGAGAAATAATTTCACAGATCACATGTACATTATTTTATGTATTGAATTTAGCGCGCAAATTTAGAACGCGAATTCTAAAATAATTGTATTTTGAAAACCTATTTAAAATAAATATTGATTTTAAGTACTCGGGTATTTTAAACGAGTCGCGACTTTAAACGTAAAAATTGTTTGGTATTCAAATCAAAACAATATTCACAACTTATATGAATAAATAAATTAATATTCAAACCGATAAAATGTAACCCTCGAACAATAATATACGTGATAATAATATATATGAATCGTCGTCGTTAGTTTTACTGTACTCATTATTATAATACGGGTGTGTGTATAGTTATAAAATATATTGTTTATTGTATAAAAATAACGTAATACTCGTTTATAAGACAAAAAAAAACCACCCGTTTTACTATTTTCTATAAGCCCAAAAACAATGTTTTAGAGTACTTTAATCTACTCGTTTGTACAAGTATTGAATATCATATTATAATACTATATTATGTAATTTTTTTTAACGTTTATTTATACATTATATTATGCTAATGCGTATTCCAAGTACATTACGTTAAAAACTATAATGAAAATATATTATGTGCTTCGTTAAAAAAATTGTAATAATTTTTTTCACATTTTTAAACTTTTATTTCTACTCCTTGAATTATTGTTTGAATGGGAAAATCGTAATGTATTATGACTTTAGAATACACCGTATACTCGCTTAAAACCAAACTGTAACGAATTATTCTTCGCTACCAACTCACAATGTTTATTTGACGGATATCACACTATACCCACACGCGTTCGTTTTATGTAAACAACCTATGCATGAGTATGTATAGGTATTTAATTGTAACTATAAGTAGGTAGACTTAAACGGATTAAACGCTTTTGTTATTATTATTATCATTGAATTATTGAATGTTACGCGAGCGTTTTCTCCGCTAGTACCTAAACTTTAATAAAAAAAAAAAAGAAGGTTTTTCTTGTTTATATTTACAAAAATGATACAATAGTAGTTACGCGCATTTTATTCGGGCGATTGTGTGTTTGAAATGCCCTCAGAACATACGGTTTCGATTGTAAAAAATGAAATAAATCGTTCGATAAAAAAAGAAAAACGCGCTAAAAAATAAAAAAAAAATACAATACGTCCCGACCAATTACAAACAGCGCGTAGTAGTTTAATGGGTCTTATCGTTATAAACAGATTTTACTTGGCGAGAAAAACGAGAAATCTCCTTCGCGGCAAATGCTTATCCACTCCCGATTGTCTACCGACCGAGCTTCTGCGCGGCCATTAATCTTTGAGAATTGGCATGCTCGCCCGAAAGGATTTTTCGGTACGTACCATTCGTTATAATATGAATAGGATACTCCTTATTAAAGGCTTCGCGCGCGCGCTGAGTAATACTGGTATACTGTGTCGTTCCGCGCGCGCGGTTAAAACACTATAGGTAAACCGATATCATGACTACCGTTTTCCAATAGGTAGGAGGTAATCGAACCCGACCGAAACCAGGCCAGTTCATGTGGCAGTGGTCGACGATATTCGTCTCAATTATTCATAGAGCCCATTGCTTTATGCTTGAAAACGAAGGCAGTCATGTGAAAAAAAAATAGCAGACCGGATGAATGGTTATATTATATCTCGTTAGTTCTGAGCAAACAAGTGGTAAAAATGCTTTGATTTACAACATAGTTAAAACCTATATATACTAAATTTACTTAGTTGAACGTATAAATTATACAAATATTGTTATTATAATATAAATATAATATGTGTGTGGTTTCTCTATACGTACCAAAATGTTTTGTTTCTTTTTTTTTTTGTCTGTAAAACAAAAACTATGTTTTTAAATCCATACCTCGAATTTATTCGTAATAGTTTTCCAATTAAACGCCGTCGTTTATACTATAATAATTCATTCGAAAAGGTTTTACAAAATCTTACACTCATTACAACCGACACGATAAATTCGTACGAAAATAAAAATATGAAATAACCTAGGTAGGTATATTCCTCTCGTCTGGATTCAGATCGTCATTGTTGATTTATTCACGTGTAATTTATTCACATTGAATTTTCACTGAAATATTGTGAAAACTTTTTCAATAAAATCATCGTATAAAATACGAAAACGTTGTTAGCAAGAGAAAAATAATAATATTGCTTAAATGTTTCTCGTTTTATTGGGCCACGTAATTTATTTCATAAATATAAGTTTTACTTTAACAATAAAATTCATTAATATATGTGTGTGTGTGTGTGTGTGTGTGTGTGTGTGTGTGTGTGTGTGTGTGTGTGTGTGTGTGTGTGTGTGTGTGTGTGCATTCATTCTCAAAACACTTTTGAAAGACGATTATACATTTTTCAAAACGTAATATATACGAATACCGAGAGCACAACAGTTGGCTGGGACCGACTTCGCGTTCCATACAAATAGACAATGCCAATCGATTGTAATAACATCGACCCTTATATTGTTTGTCCTCACCAGAAACCTATTTCACTGTTTATAAAATAGGTCACTGTAACCTTATCGTCTTAACAAATTTATAAGCGAATTACATGACTCAAAACAAAGAAATACCTTTTTACAACACCGTGTTAACCCTAGCAAATGTTTTTTTATTTACATTTTTCAGATTTTTAAATTGAGTAAATAAACTATATACACTGTACTAGGATATTATGGTTTCTTAATAATTAATTCGACTGTGTATATGTACTGAGCTATATAATAATAACTTGTAAATCGCCTTCGACTAAAAAAACTTTCTTTCTATAGGTCAAAACCTATGGCGTTTTTAAAAAAAATCACTCGGCACTAAAAAAATATAAATAAAAACGAACTCCTTCGATTATTGAATTTCGTAAAAGTACAATATTTCTTTACAAAACTATATTTTTACATGTGTTTTTTACGCTTCGTAATAATGACAATTATAATAGGTAAAATCCATGTCAAAGAAACTAAACAAAGATTAATTTATAATCAATAATAGTTGTAAAAAATTATTCGTATCGACATTATTCCAACACGCGTTAAGTTTTAGCACCGAATATATCTTTTAGGATAATTTTTTTAAACCAAAAGACGCAAATCGTTGCATAAACTATAGCTAAACTTTTCGAAATTCAACGCTTTACGTCGTCAACGTTAAATTAAAACTGCGTTTTTGATTCAAAGACAAACCTATTTGTGGAAATTCTTTTGAGCGCGTGCGAAATATTTGTGAACAATTAATATTTTAAAATGTTAACGTTATATTGATAAAACATTATAACTGTTATAAAATGTTTATAAATTTTTACATTATAACATTTATCAATATAACGTTAACATTTTAAAATATTAATTTTTCACAAATATTTCGCACGCGCTCAAAAGAATTCTATATTTAATATAGAAAATAATTTCCTAATCTGACAGTATAATAATTAAAAAAATAAAAATTATTTAAACTGTTTGCTTTGTAATAACTGAGTTACTTAAATAAAAAAAAACGTACTATCCTTTAATTAAATAAGTTTAATATTCAGTCGAATTAACAAAGATTTTTTTTTTTATTCAAATATTTTCCACAAGATCCTAAAAAAAAAAAATAATCTTATACGTCTCTGTCTTTAGTCTCGAATAACTCTTAAATCTAAGTTAAATGTAGTTTACTGTAATAGACGATATACATTTTATAGTTATATTTTAATAGTTGATTGTTGTTCGAAAATATTAAACAAGAAGTTCTTTATAATATGTATATACTTTCTACGACTTCACGAAGTAACGAGAAGGAGTCATACATCGCGTTGTATATAATTTTAATTTTAATTAAATTTATTACATCAACACGTGATTTTACTTAAAACCTAAATGTTATATATTGTCGGCTCTACGTGTTCCGATAATACAGTATTGATAAACAATACCAAAAAACATAAAAATTATTAATATTAGTTTATAAAAATGTGTTTAATCGTTAAAAACATTGTAGATAGAGGCATACGTACGTATATTTCACTGCTTTCGTGAATTATAAAACGTTTTTCGTCCAATTAAGTAATGACTTATTGTTGTGGTCAAGAAAATCAGCAAATCGATTTCAATTCGATAGTTAATATTATCAAGTACACAACGCGTTTCCGACAATAATGAATTCCAGTTAGTGTATTAATTTTTTTTTTTCAAAGTAGATCGTATGGTTTGAAAAATAATTATTTTATTCTATACTCAGACACGCCGAAACATTAGTCCGATTACACCAAAAACTGTCAAATGTCACATATTCTTGTACAAACTTTTCAACTGTCAAATAATCTATTTATTTGTACTTCGTTTTTCATGAAAAATTGGCTTGCCGGTATTTATTGGCTTTTAATATACTCTCTTTTTTTTTATTTAACGGAGAAACGGTTACGAATTACCCGGGTACGTGATAGTTCATTGAAATAGACACGAAGAATAAACCTATAATTCCTTTAGCTTCGAATTAAATGCGCGTGCTCTTAAAGTGAACGTGTTTAAAAAGAGGTATTTCTCACGAAATCGTTTTTTTATTATTATATTGGGCAATATTAAATTATCATGTTATGGATCGACATTCTAATTTTATCCCCCGATATTTTGATCTAAATAAATAATAATGAATAACAAAACGTATGTTTTATAATTATTTTTATAGTAAATAACTCAATACTTACAAATACAATATGATATTTGTATACACCTATAATTGTATAGGTATTGTAATACATACAATATTGTATTGCAGTCAGTCAGTCAAACACTCTAATAGGTAAATTTATAAACAAAATATATTATATTTAACAATTCTTGGCCAAACCCTAATACAGAATAAAGCGGTAAAGCTAGTATAATTCACAAATTAATCAAACTCAATTGGTTTTTGTTTTCGGTACGCGCCTAGATTATAATCTACAAATTTGAGTTTTAAAGTTTTGTTGTATTTAATCTAGATGAAATCACAATAGTTTTTAAGTGAGTCAAACTCATGCTTTATATATATATATATATATATATATATAATTAGTTTAATTTTTAATTCGTGAACTTATTTTTTTGAGATTTCAACAACAATGATTTATTAAAGATATTGTAATTTTGAGGTATCTGTTTCAGGAAAATAAAACTTTTGGTAGTAACAATATTTAAAAGAGTGTATAAATTATGTTATAGTTTGAAAAATTACCGAAGTAAGTTAAAAAGTAAAAGCCATATATCACTATGGATTTCAAAACAAATAGTTATGTTTAATTTTAAAAAAATATCTATCATATAAAACATAACTTGTATGAAAAATATCGTTCGAAAAAAAAAAAATAAAAATAAGTACACTAACTGAATAATATCGGACACCTATCTATCAGAGAAAGGTTGTATTTTTCTTCGGTCAAGTTTTTAACTTATTTATACGGAAATACCTTGAAAATACAACTTCACATCTATAGCAAATAACGAAAAAGCCGGCGAAACGAGGGTGTTACTTTGTCCTTTGTTGTGTTAGTTGTGTAAATTTATAAGCTGATGAAAAATCCTCACATTCATAAAACGATTCTGAACGAAAGTTAGTGTAAACTATTTATTTAATGTGACTTTATAGTCGTAAATATTCTCGAGAGTAATCAGTTATGACATGCATCAAACTTTGAAACTAGTATTAAAACAAAAAAAAAAAACAAAATTGAACGATCCAAATCATTTGAACTGTTTACATTGGGTAAAAATAACTTGAGGTTATCCCTTGCATTAAATTTTCAAAGAACAAAATACCAAACGGATCATTCATATCAAATAAAAGATAAGCGGTAGAGTCGTATGAAGTTAAAATTGTTTGTTTTTTTTTTTTTTTTTTATCAGTTTAGTCGAAAAATCAAAAAATTATAATTCTAGAGGAACTAACAATCGTTCTGCCTAAAAAAAATGTCGCGTATGATGCGACTTGGTCTAGATTTTTTACACGGCAAAGTGTTTACGGAAAAAATAAACATCGTTGTAAAACCAATAATACATTTCTCACTTTGCTCGGAATCTAATATATTTTTTCTATACACATTTATGTAAAATATATAAGAAAAAATAATATCTCTCTCTCAATATATATATATATGCATAATGTATTACGTGTTACGTATAATATACTGACATACCACAAAAGTATAATATTTACAATGGAAATTCTTCTTTATGTAATATAAAAGGTTTATGTACGATTTCAATTAATCATCTATAGTCTATACCATATGAATAGAGCCAATGATCGATGATTTTTTTTTCCGGCTATTTAGAAATGTTAAGGGTTCATATAAATATATATATAATAACCAAACGCAAAACAACGAAATGTTGCGCGTTAAAATATAATTTTCGAAATCAAAACTAATTAATGAAAATCGTATCACTTAAACAACTTGATTTTGAATTCATTTAATCGTGTAAAATATTACACACCTGATCAAATGTTAATGATAATAATAAATTATTTCATTGTGTATACAATACACTTCACAATATATTTTATATTACTGATGACTGATTACAAATCGTATAAAAAATTTTACCGTGTTAACTGTTATTTTAGACTAAACTTTCTGTAGTGTTACAGTTGTGAAGAAAAAAACCTCAAGTTTTTTTTCCATCAAAATATGAAACGTTTAAATGAACGAAACGCCACCGTTACACCAATCAAAATAAAAACGTACCTACTGTTTATTTATGTTAATTTAACATCATACACTGTACGTATCAGTATGACAATATAACACGGGTATTCATTTTTATTATTCAGTATGAAATAGAATAATATCCCATGTTTCACAATATATCGGTGATGCATCAAAATTGCATACTTATAACGCCGTCTATTATTATTTCCTAATACATTATGGATCTAAACATATTATCTAAATTCATATTTTCACAATGATATTTTTCAGATAAAATAACCAAACAGTCGACAGTCAATATGAATCGAGTTTTCCAAATTATTATTTCCCAATGTCTACCGAGTTTACCGAATACCTTAATTGAATTCATTATAGTCAATTTATTCAAAGACACAGTATTCATTACGACTCTTATTCTTTGTACTGCTCTAAATATCTCAACCTACTATTCATACTTTTATATACGTTTATCTTCTAAACAATGAGGTTTCTTATTAATATAGCTTTATAAGATTTCACTTGGATTCTATTAAATCGTGTACGTTGAAAAATACACTGTGTTTTATTTTACATTTTTTAAACAATGTTATTTGATAAATAGGATAAACAATAAACACCCGTTTAAAAGCTTTAAAACATTATCGAGTTGGAGTTATAATTTAAAGAAAAAATAAACATCAAAAACCAGTATTAATAATGAACGTGGACGTATTAATCCCCTATGGCTAACCAGCCTTAAGCGGCAAATATTGAAGACAGGCGATGATATTTAAAACTATATTTGCGTCATCGAACGTTGTAAAAAGTGATAGGTATTGAAAAAAAATATAACAAAGAGCGAATCTGGAGAACTTCTCAATCAAATGGAAAGATAAAAACCGCTCTCGCGGTCGTATTTTAGAATAAAATCTTAGAACACTTTAACGCAATAAATAAAAAAACTTCAGTCAGCAGTGCCGTGTTAACAAATATATCACCCGGGGGCAGGTTTTATTAAACGCCGTACTTGGGTACTCTTCTACGCGCCGCCGTAAGCGAAGATTTAGTCAAATTTTAAATAAAGATAACTTTAATTTTTCTTTTAAATCACATTTAAATTGACACAGGACCAAACTAACTACAGACACTCTGAAAATAGACCGATGTAGAGTCTAATTTACACATGTTTTTAAAATAATAACGAACCGTTTCGATATCATTGCATATTGTGTGTACATGGTTTATAAATTTATTTATTATTACGTATCTTTTAATTTACCGTGATAATTCTTCCTGAAATTATTATTGTTAACAAGAAAATACAAAGCGTTTGTTTTATTTTATATTAAAAAAAATTACCTTTCTAAAAAATCTGCCACCTGAGGCAACTGTTCCCTTTTGCCCGTCTCCCTTTAACATGACAGTCAGTAGAAATTTATACTAAAACTACAATATATTTACGTATATAATTCCTTACACCGCCATGTAGAAAGAAGAACTAAGATGAACGTTTGATGATTATGAAAATTTAGTTGTAGAAAAGTCGGATTTAACTCGTTTTAGTAATTTACGCAACTATAAAAAAAAAAGTTACGTTTCGACGAAGGACGTGAAAATGTAAATTTTAACATTCATGAATCATTAAAATTGAATATTTACTTTGTGATTTCGGATAAACTTCAAGCTGAATTAGAAAAAAAAAGAATAAAGTCTTGTGGGGGAACACGGCGAAAACACTCGTTTTTATTTAATATTACAAAACTTTCATCCTCCGAATTTGATCCGCGTGAAAATAAACTATGTAAAATCGATTACAATGATTTAGATGAAAGTTTTTCCAATTAACGTCAACATTTCCGTAATTATCTTTCAAGTGTCTACGTACAATATTGGAAATCAATGTATTATTGTTAAAAGAAAAGAATAAAAGTGATCATCGAACATTTTGTTTATGCCTCGCAGCATCAGACTGTTCTGAAGATCGTTTGAACGGTTTCACAGCTATCCGAATTAAATATTAAATGAGCATAAAATTGTATTATGAGAAACAATCGATGAATTTACTTTCGAAAATTCCGTCGTAAAAATCTACTCGTTTCTATTATAATTTTTTTTTTTTTCTTTTCGCGACTATTACAAGGATTTATTTTCCGAGAACTATAAGGTTTTTTGTTTCTTACAATACAAAAGATCGATATTTATATCAATGAAAAGTAATAATTAATATTTTTAAATTTTACATATTCGAATGCTAATCACTAGAAATAAATCACCGGCGACGAATCTGAAATCCGAACAGAGCGGTTAATTTTGACGATAAATTATTACAAATAATTACAACTAGCAAACGATAAAATAGCGTTATGTGTGCCGCGTAAAACGATGATAAAATGTTCGTAACGCGAATTCTCAAAACCAACGGCTTTCCATTGGTACCTCGATAGGTACCGTATTAATAGTTTTGTATGATACGACACCGACGTAAACGTCACAACACGTACGTTTCGCTCGCGAGCAAATAGACAATGGCGGCGGCGGCGGGTTGGGAAATTATCAAATTATAAAACACGAAATAAAGCAACGTTCCGTGTAAAACCTCTACCGTACATTATACGCGGCGTACATGACCGCGTTTTATTTTTTTTTATGCGCGCGATGATAATATTACGTACACATACGCCGTATATATCATACTCGTACGCGTCGCGTTAAAACGTTACGGACAACGCTATAAATTTGCGGCGCGGCGCGAAACCAACCCATATCTGATGTGACTTATTAAAAAAAGCTCCGCCCGTCGTTCGTTCGTCCGTGTGCCCTCCCTCTCTCGCCCGGTCGTCGTTTCGCTCTCGCGTTTCAATATAAACATTGTTCGCAAATACCGCCCGCTCATCGGATGCTAAATTATTCCGAACTCCGCCGTGACGTCCCGGCGCGCCGCAGGTGTGAATTTACATCAAAGTCGGTTTTGTCTCGGCGCGCGTCGTCGTTCGGTCGGTCGGTCGACGGCGGCGCGGCGTCGTCGTCGTCGCCCCGGCCAACACACGCTTTTGATACACGTACATACAGGTGTATTATATATTGGCGTCGTCGCATTGTATTAAAACGCTTGTTGTGACACATTGCGCACGCGAGGGTACGCCCGCGAGTCTCCCGATATTACCGCTAAATCGTATCAAACGTGGTTTTGACAGTCGGCGGCGGCACAATGCCTGCCGCCGGCGCGGTTGAATAGCGGGCGTTGTTTCGCGCGATACATCGTCTTGGGTGGTGTTTCTCCGGCATAACATTATCGGCGAAACGTCGATTTATATTAATTTTAGGCCGGCTGTTATTGTGCGACAGCCTCGGTTCGATTGTCCCGCGGCGAAAACAATGGACGGGCCGGCGAGCGAAATGAGACGATGGGTGGGGGGAGGGGGAGAAAAAAAATAAAAACCGTGCGCGAAATCCAAACATGACCGGTGTAAAGTGCGCGCGTAAGCGAGTGCGGGAGGAGGGGGAGGAGGCACGTCATATCCGTATAATACGTTTTTGTTACGGTACGTTTCGGAAACTATTAACGACACGACATTGCTAATTTTTAAAAACCCGACCCTATTATTTAATTATTACTATTGTTTCAAACGAACAGATATCGTGATAAATATTCCCCCACCCCCCCCCCCCCGAGCAACTCGGTTGCTATACGATAATAATTTAATATGTCGTCCGATATGGTTTTTACAAAACAAAAATTACAAATATTTTCCATTTCGCATGATTTATATGGGGGAAGAAAATCTTTCCGTACGCCATAAACTCATTACGGTTATTGCATTTTTAACGTCCGAATTTAATTCTTATCTCTAAAAAATGACGAGTAATCGATTAAATACGGGAATCTCGAGTATTAATTTCAATTAGTATTCTGCGGGAATGAAAATAAAGTTCAAACGTTCAACGAGGGTCCGTAATAATATTTAAAGAAATTAATTTCTTTCATTGTGTTCTCTCGATATACCGTACCATAGAATTTTTAATAAAAATATCAAAAAAAAAAAAAAAAGAAAAGAAAAAACATCAAACCCAATAACTGTTCGGTCGAACTATATTTTATGAAATGAACGTGGCTGCGTTAGGTCAAGTCTAATAAATAATCTTGTATTTAATCGCCGTTTGTAAAGATATATGTGCCTTTAATTCCTTTTTTTAATCGTTGCCGATTCCCGGCGAATCTAAATTATTGTTTATCGACCCGACCGCGTCTACTAATCGGTATTTAACGATCAACAAAATTCAAATGGATTTATGGAAGGCAATTAATATTCTCGATTCCGTCAATAACGATTCTGTGTGTAATCTAAAACCGCCTAGCAAACGGTTACTTGTTTTGTAACGACCGTCTAGAATGTCGTATCAGAAAACTACAAGTCGAATGTATCGATCATATTATTCGTTTTGTTCATGGTTGTAATGGGACTAATAAATAAGTTTTGTGTCCGATCGGGATAGTATGGGAGAAACGTTTTACAAATTTATTTTCGATGAACAGTTTTGGTGTCTCGTTCTATTATTTTGTTCTGAAAACACGGTGTTCGTTATCACTAGAGTGTAGAACTCTCAAAGTACGAAGAACACGAGACGACGGAATGCGCAACGAAAAATAAAAACGAATAAATAAATAAAATAAAACGCGCGCGCCGTAGTAAAATCAATACACAATTCGGTCATAATACTATACGCTCGGAATGTAAAACGATTGGGTTTTTTTTTTGGTTACAGCCGGTCGGCAGCGGTATGCCGTCAGCGGTGAATAACGCCGGCGGTCGCGGAGGAGGCGGCGGCACGTGCGGCGAATCGTTTTGTCGCGGAGGAGGGCCGCGCGGCGCCGGTAACGGTCCGGCGATGTAGTCGGACGACAACGACGGCGGCGGCGGCGGCGGCGCAGGAGGACGTGCTCGGGGCGAAATGTTGGCGGTCAACGGGACGACGATCTCGGCGATTACGACGGACGCGTTGGCGTCGGCGGCGGCTGAGGTTGCGGCGACCGCGACCTCAAGCACGACCGCGACCGACGGCGGCGGCGGCGGAGGCAGCGTCGTGGACGAGCTGCTGTGCGGGCTGGCCGACGACGCGCGGCTGCTCGGCTACCTGGCCAAGTGCGCGGCAATGTGCTTCATAATCGTGGCCGCGCTGTTCGGCAACCTGCTGGTCATGGTGAGCGTGATGCGGCACCGCAAGCTGCGCGTCATCACCAACTACTTCGTCGTGTCGCTGGCCCTGGCCGACATGCTGGTCGCCATATTCGCCATGTGCTTCAACGCCAGCTTCGAGGTGACCGGCCGCTGGCTGTTCGGCCGGTTCATGTGCGACGTGTGGAACTCGATGGACGTGTACTTCTCCACCGTGTCCATACTGCACCTGTGCTGCATCAGCGTGGACCGGTACTACGCCATCGTGCAGCCGCTCGACTACCCGCTGATCATGACCAAGGCGCGCACCGTGGTCATGCTCACGTCCGTCTGGGTGTCGCCGGTGCTCATATCGTTCGCGCCGATATTCGCCGGCTGGTACACCACCGCGGAGCACGTGGAGCAGCGCGCGCGCGAACCGCACGTGTGCTCGTTCGTCGTCAACAAGAAGTACGCCGTGGTCTCGTCCAGCGTGTCGTTCTGGGTGCCGGGCGTCATCATGCTGTTCACGTATTACCGCATCTACCAGGAGGCCGACCGACAGGAACGCATGCTCTACAGGTACGTGGCGAACACGCGCGGCCGGCACCCGATTCCGAAAACGATACGACATTTTAGCCGAAAGTAACGCGATTCCGCACGAAAATTAATCTAGGGTCACGGGTTTCGATCCTTAACGCCGCGCTTACAATCGTTCGGGCGTGCCGTGGCCGAGTTTGGACGGCCACGGATACAGCCATTAAATCCGAAGAGAGTCACGAAGGGGCGCCCGAGGTGGTGGACGAAGCCGACGGCAGGCGTAGTTCACTACACCCACTATTATACGTTCTAGTATGATTACATTACACATGAGTAGATAATAATATCTATATAGAAATCGATCGGCGCGATTGACACACGATTAATGTATACCTTTTTACGAACACATAATTTATTTTCTCCAACTGCGATTTGATAATATTATGTACCCGACCGAGCGCGGTCTTCGACAGCGAAGCTCATTTACAAGTTAACGTAGGATCTACGCGCGTGTGGGTAAAATTACAATTTTAATTGCGACGGTATTTCAGCAGTAAACACGGGTAGATACGATTTTTGGTAATTTTTAAACGCCTAATTATATTTTGCGATGAAAATGGTTATCTTATATAATGCGACTATTGACCTCGATGTAATCAACGAGTTTGTTGCTCGAGAGCACTTAAAATTCAAATTTAATACTCAATATCAATATCAATATTTTAAT
The DNA here is from genome assembly GCA_948098885.1 of Drepanosiphum platanoidis. Lineage (NCBI taxonomy): Eukaryota > Metazoa > Arthropoda > Insecta > Hemiptera > Aphididae > Drepanosiphum > Drepanosiphum platanoidis. The sequence continues at coordinate 21,570,650 of OX402531.1, forward strand.
GTTGAAAAGAAACAAAAAAGAATACGTATAACGTGTTGACAAATATTTCTATAAAATATACCTATTTAGTTTTATACGATAACAAACGGTACGATTTTTATAAATTTAGATTCTATAATGATAGACATGTAGATCATAGGACCCGGGTAAAAAGTATAGTAAAGGGCCGAAAATTAGATGAGTGTATTGTACTTACGAATTTACGTTCGGCCGCTCGAATAACTTTTGCTCCGATTTCAATGTTCGGATGACAGGTGCGAGGACTGAAAACGAGTTTAAACCGTAATGGGCAAAATACGCGGCAAAGTCCGACGCGAACCAACTCGACGGGTACGGACGCGAAGCGAAAATACGAACGATCCGACGCGACGCGGCTGCACTGTCCTACGTGCGCGACACTCTGCTAACGACTGATCGTTCGGCCGGTCGGCCGTGAACTACGACCGGTTTCTAACCTCAAAAAATCGGACAAAATTTATTCTGTTCCGTGGTCATAGGTTTATTACAATATTATCAATAACCACGGTCCTGGCGAGAAAATGCATAGAGTTTTATATATTGTATTAATCCGTGATAAAATGTCAAATGATTTTTGGTCGCGTTTGCTTCGCGCGCGCCGCAACTCGTCGCGCAACAATCCGCGTGCGTTCGGTCACGTGGCACGCTTCCAGGGTAGGCAACTGTTTGGATATTGCGTCGCAACGAGATCGCTCGCGTTAGATAAACTCATAATAGATAATAGGTAAGCGACGCGAGACCCATGTCTTTTTCTTCCCTCGTTCCGTCCGGTGCGCGTGTGAAATCGTAATTATTAAACAACTCGTCGTTAAAAAACCGAAAGTGCGGACGTAAAATGCCACGGGAATACGTTTTCGAAAAACGTTCGAGACCGTTCACGTATGAACGGACGGAGAATTGTTTACGCGCAAACGTGACCGAGAAAACGTATCTGTCGAACCGATCTGTACCGCAGCGAGGGCGTCGTCGTTTCACGGTTTTCCATCGCGGCAAGGCAAGTAAACACTCAACTCTTAAAGTAGGTAGGTAATGAGAATAATATTGTTCAATAGTAAACGGATTATTTCGGTTGATAGACGACGAACACACGCACGTTTTACTCGAGTGTTATTAAAACAATAATAATTTATGCAAAGGGTAGCGAAAGACTGAGCGCAGTCCCCGTCGGCGGCATTCTTTTAGCATTTTTTAGACGTACGATTGAACGCCCTAAATAATTTTTATTTTTTTACAACGTTGCCACGTTTTTACAAACAATAATAATTTCCAATAACTGACCGGACGAGGTATTAATATTGAGGTAGTTTTTTTGAAAAAATAAAAACTAAAAAAAAAAAAATAAAGTTTAGTATACTTTTATGGAAGTTATCTTTATATTTCCAGGGGTTTCGTGTCGGAAAGTTGAGAAAACGTCGACGACACGATAAACATACGCAAATAATACTATTTAATGACAATTTTTATAATTGTTCAGAATTTCAGTTATTGTTTATGATAATCACGTTGATTTTTATTCCATCAGTTTGTTTTCACATATTTTTTCAAACATAATACAAAATCGGAAATTTTAATCAAGTATCTAGCCGTTATTGGAAATTAATATCGTGACTTTAAAATGTAATTTTTATTTTTATTTCATCAAGCCAGTAAATAATAATATATATTAGAATGTATTAAGCAACATCGCCTTCATTTTCGAGCTCAACAGTATGCATTTCAAGGGTCATAATCATGTTCTTTGTAGTGCCGACATCACGCTCGGTTGTATACCCAAAAAAGTAAAACGCGCTCAATCGTACTCGACGGAAACCCGTTTTTCCAGTCCTCGCAACAATAGCCAGCGGCTGTCGACTCAGTGGTAGCTGCGAGTCCATTTAGTTTTCAGACGTCGGCTAACTATTATTAAGTATTCTAGAAGTCTCTAAACGACAAGTTTGTTGTTGACGACAAATAACAATATTTCACGTTACTGTATGCCTGTATACAATATTTCATTGATTATGAAAGCGAATATTAGATATATCAATATTATGGACATGTTTTCAATATAAAATATAAACTAATTAAAATATGAACAAATTGTACTTTACATACATCTCGTTTGTGTATGAGAACAAAATGCTGAACGATTCGACAATCATTTGTTTTGAGTAATTTGGACCCAATATTGAATCATATATATATATTTGTAGATTTTTAGAGAATACATGCCTTTTTTGGAAAGCATTTTTTTTAGGTTTTTTGGGCATTAAAATTTGGGCCCTACTCATTAGATTCTATAAATGATTTTTATACAGTTTTACTGACAAAAAGTTTGACCATAGAAAAATAAAATTTTAAAGTCAGTTTTTGTTTTGCGTCGATTCCTTGTTTAGCTTGAAATTTTTATAAAGATCAATACAAATTAACAATATTTAATGGAACGAATTTGATATCAATAAATAAACATATCAAATAATAAATTTGTGCATTATGTTACGTAAACTAATATTTATATTTTCAAATTATTTAATTTACTAACAATAATTTAATAACTAATATTTTTTATCTCGCTCTAATTAAACATTTAAAAATAAAATTAATAACTCCCAAGAAGTGTATCGTACTATTAAATAACCTGTTGTTTTATTGTACTTACCTATAGAAACGATGTTCAGTTGCTTCGAAATTAAATGTACACGGTTATAAGACCCTTAGCTAATGAAAACCAAAATTTACCCACAGAATCAACATAAAGGTTTAGCCACAAATGTTATTTCAAAACTAGGGTCAGTCTACTATATTACTGAATTCATTAATTATCGTTGGACGGTTTCCATTAAGAACAGATTGCATTTATAAATCGACGATTTACATTTTTTATATTTATACAGAGTTGTAGGTTCACCTTATTATAACACCTTATTTAGATACCACTATCTGAATTATTATTATTTTAATGTTAAAGTTAATTTTTCAATATTTATAACAAAAAAAAAACATTGTTACCATGATCATTATTATTGCTTTAACTTTTATTAGTTTGCCATGAAAAATTTATCAATCTAATCATAATCATCATTCGTCAACAATTTAGAATTATTTTAATAAAATAATGACCAATATCTAAATAATATCTATGAAGTTGATAATTAAATGGAATTTTGTTGTTCTTTAATGAAACGAGATTTATCAAACATTTATATGTCTGTATATATGCTTTGTCTGTCATTTTCTATCAAATTATGAATAACCAAAGATACTTTATTTGTAATTTACTGTAGAAAATTTGACTGTTATTTTTTATGTAAAATAAAGATACATCTATATAATATTAATATTTACATTTCGATTTGAATTCATAAGCTCATTATGATAATTTCAGTGTTATAACTTATAACACTTATAGTACATATACCTATTTTGTCAGAATATTTAAGTTATTTTCTGACAATATTGCTCTCAGAGTACCTATTGAATAGAATTATCCTGTAAACAGTATAAACTAGAAAGTCATTAATAGACTTTCTACTCTAATCAACTAATCAACATAAAATTATTTTCATCTAAGTTCCATCTACCTACAAGAATTAACTTTAAAAATAATTCAATAAACTACTGTAGTGTTGGTGAAATTATTTATACTTTGAAGAGACGGATATAAATTATCCTTCGTATTTTAAAGTAAACTTTATACATTCAAATTAAATTTCTTGCTTAAGTAATTTCATCATAAATAATATTATATTACCTGTTTTAAAAAGTCGATTTATTTTTAAACGAAGCGTTTCAAACGATTAGATTAAAATATATCTTAATTTATTGTCCCTCCCTTCTTATGCTATAGGCAGTTGGAGGTACTCACTAATAATTCATTTTCCCTTTTATTCCGGATGTCCTTTCAAAAAGAAAAAAAACCAACGGAAAACACATTTTCAATTAGGTACAAATGATTATATTGCTTACATACATTGATGACATTCGATGAAAGATTAGTTTTCAGTGGCCTTAGGAGCTTGATCTTATCTAGGATTTAGAGCGTGAAACTATTCGAATTTTACTTGTCTGGGACACACGGTGTAATTAACGAGCAGATTAATCACCTAGCAGCTTCATTGAAGCAAATAGATCCCTTTAATTATATTAGGCCCAGAAAAAAAAACCACCCAAGCGTCCCAAACCAAAGATTTGTTCTCTAAGACATCAATTTCATTTTTTTTCCTACCTAAATTCTACTCACAGGTTAGTCAATTTAATGAAAAGTAAATAATGAATTAGTTTTATAGCTTACTTTCCACTAATTCAAGTATTAATCAATTTATAAATACTGCTAGAATTTATTTGATGATTTTATAATATATTTTGCATAAGCATTTACAACATAATACAGCTAAATTTATAATATAATTAATTCTACTTATTGTATTTTATTAATAGTGAAATATTCATATTACTATAATACAATATATTTTAAGTAGTCTCTTCGCAAATAAAAACCCTTATACATTGTTAGTATAATATTATAAAAACCATAAAATAAACAATGTGTGATAGACAATTTAAATTATTTATGTATACATAATTCTGCAAAACTAAAATAATATTTAACTTTTTTTGACATACCTAATCAAGTTTTGTTTAATACTTCCTTGTCAAGAAAACTTTGTAAGTAATAATACAAACATGCTTCTTGTAAGGTTTGAGCAAATAATCATATACACGTTATTATGTGTATTGAAATGTATAAATTGTAAAAAATCAACTCAATATGTTATTCAGTTATTAGTTTAGTATACCTATAAGTGTAAATGGGGGTTAGGGTAAGAGGGCCACACCTATAAAAATTTAAAAGGACAAGGCCATTTAATTTGTTTGTAAGGAAAATTAATATTAAACTAATTAAAAATTAGACTAAATCAAATTAATTAATTTAAATAATTTTAAATTTTACATAAATTATTTAACTTTTTTATTAATAGTATTACAATTACCTACAACTTACCTATTACATATAATGCTTCATTTTTAGCATATAAATAACTGTAGACAATTAAACACATTATTTTTTAAATTAATATTACATGGATATAACATTGAATGTTGCCCGTTTGGCCATTACTAATGTGTCATAGTAGAATTCTAATTTTTTTTTTTACTTAAAATGATTAAATTACTATAAGTCAACAACCAACATTAAATTATTCAATGAACAATAAACCCACCTATTATATTGAAAATTAAAAAAATATTTAATGCATATTATACTTAGGTAGGAATTTTATCATCAATTCTCTCATAAAAAATTCACTTCTTTTATCGAATTTTTTCGAACGAATAAAAGAGTGGAACTATTGAATATATTCACTTGAAAGAATTCCGCAGCGCATACATAAGAATTTACATGTTTGGGGAGACAGATCATTTTAAATTGACATTCTAATCAACTGATAAAAGATTAAATAATTAAAGGTTGTCTTAATTCTTTAAGATTTTAATCATGTGGTGTTAAAAAAAAAGCTCCAATATTTCATTAGCCTTTGTTTATTTTTCGCTATATATTATACGAAGCTCATTTAAAGTAAACCACTACTACACAATAATAATAGGCCCCATTAATAATAGTTAGATAAAACCTAGAAAATATAATTTTATAATATAGAATTATTTGTTATGATACTTACATGTATAAAAACAAAATAATATACTTTATAATTGGATTTAAGAACACAATCAAAATATAATAATATTTATAATTATATAAAAAATGTAAGTACCTATCTTAAATATGAATATATATTCAGACGTGTTTATTGTGGGCTTATAATACATACTTTTGAAAGTGAAGAAGTGTTTTGTTTCTCATAATGTGTTTATTTATTTAATATTATAATCTTAGGATAATCAAACTCTATATTAAATTAATAAAACCATAAATTTAGTGTCTCAAAATATGATGAAAATAAAATATAAAACAAGGAAAGATCATTAGATTTAGGTACACAATTTAAGCATACATAAACAAATCTTAATTAATAAAATAAAACTAAATTCGCTACAATGTTTAACAATAAAGTTCTATATACACTAAACTCATTAATATTAATAATAATTAATCATTTTATCCATTTGATTTAATTAATTCTAACAAATCAGATCATAATTTATCATTTATAATATCTAAATATTTTCTCCACATTCCGGCTTCTATTACTCTTCTATACTTTTCAAAGTTATCACTATGTCACTAAATCACTTTTGTACTCTCGATCTTGTACTAAATTCTTTAAATTCCATACTCCTAAGTCTTTTAGATAATTTTCTATGACATCAATCTACCTCTTTCTTTCGAAAGCTATCTTATTGTCTTTTTTTTCCGTCTTTCACTAGTCTGTTAATTTATACATCTTTACTACTCTGATTTTCTTGTATAACTTTCATTATACAATATGCTATAATGGTATACAGTAAGTGTTTTGTACTCTTTGTTTGTGCTCAACTCTTTCCTGAGATATTGAACTTCTAATACAATTTAGCCGTAAAAGTATCATATAAAGTCGAATATTTTTTTCAATAATAAAATTATTAACTTTTTGTAATATATTTATATAGTAACAAATACTAAAAATTTACAACTATGTATCAAATGAATACATATTTAAAAGTATACCTACCTAATTTAAAAAAAAAAAAACAATAACACTTAGATACTTTGATTTATGGAAGTTGACCAAGGATAAATATTTTAAATTTCATCGAATTTCATGACACCGATATAAAATTATTAGTGAAATCTTAGAAAAAAACAATGTCAATTGGGAATACATATCCCTGAACAAGACAATTTTCTTCCAGAAGACCAAAGAATATGAACGATTTTATTATTTCGAATTATTTTCCCCAGAGTGATTTAAAAATAAACGACATCGGTGGTTTCAAATAGTTATCATTCTGATGAAAAATAAAACATTTCTTTAAAAGAGGAAAAATTGTGTATCCAATACTTTTAACAGGCACCTCAAATATAAGTACTACTCGACATTTTTGCGTCAATGAAAGTTTATAATAAACCAAAGATGTTAAGTTGAGACCTAGTTTTATTGCATTCACATATTATGATACGGGATGGGATCTATTGAAAAAAAACTCCCTCGCATTGTGATGACAATAACTCAAGTTTATATCAAGTTGAGTTTGTGTTCATTTTTTAACATTAATAACCCACAATATTTTTGAGCCATGGTTGCATTACACTAAATTATACTAATTTCAACGTGTAGGATATAGGTATATACTAAATAGAATATTTATAATATATGAGTTGGTTTTTAATAAATAATAATTATTCCTAAATAATTTGAAAGTTGCTTTACAAATTTGAATATTCTAACATTTAGAAAAAATATTGAAAATTGAATGAGTTTTGATTAAAGATTGAGAAAAAAATAAAATAATTTAATATGAAAAACAAACTATATTTTAACGTTTTAACTAAATAAACTTTGTTTATAAATTAAATAAGTTTTTAAAATGTTAAACAAAATTTTATATATTTAGCTCCTAAGTATTATACATACTAACCATATACAATTTGAGTACTAATGTCCACCGTAGAATTTAATCTATATATAAAAAATCATTTTCAACCAAATTTTATATATTATTTTTTTTTAATGTGACCTAACAAATAATTGAGTAGAAAAACGCATGGCACTATAATAAATCAAGAAATAAAAATCTACTCCTTATGTTTGATTTAAATATCAAAATCGCATTGAGAATAAAATTTAACGTTGTGTATTTGCGAAAATATGTTTTTGTAGATTAGGTACTCAGTAAAATGGGTAAAATGTACATTGTTTAGCAAACATATTGACAAGACTAATAGATCGTTACAAAGTATTAAAAACTGAAATATATCTCAATCATTAAAATCTAAACTTTAGTAGTCAGTTTAATTTCTTAGTACTGCTGTTGTAATAATGATAATCCGAAATCCCGGAAAATAACTTTCTGTACTTAAAATTGTTTAAGTATTAATTTTGTTCATGGGTTTTGAATACATAAAAGGTATTTCTAACTAATGTAGCAATTAAAGTATACGACCGTTGTCATAATTTTATCGATAAATAATGTTTATTCATGTTTTTATGTATTCATATTTAAGATACAAATAATGCATCAAGTAATATATCTTATACAATATATTTAGTAATGTATAGTGTTCTTTATTTTTAATTGTTGAGCAAAATAAAAATTATATAATACTTAATTACTAAACCACTTATTAAGCACCTGTATCGGCTGGAAGTTCCAGCCTTGCCCCTAATTCCTAAAAAAAACTAATGATATTTGGCTCTCATACCCTGGCTCTTCAAATAAATTTTCTCCCATTTGTGGGTAACGGTTTAATTTAAACTACTCTCATTACAGAAGATAAGCACTGCATATTTTAAATAAACGATCATGAATAATAAACTTTTCCCGGGCATCAGAAGTATTACGGAATCAGCTTCCTTAGATATTGTTGTGACATGAAGCGAGTGATTGGTGACTTATAGTTCAAATGGCTGTCAATGAATAATACAAAATTCCAATAGATTTAAATCTAATATAATTATTAATTATTATCGGACAGTCTAATTATTTTTAAACGATAACAGAATATAAGCCTAAATTACCCGTGTAGTTAGTAACTTTATACTATTGTCAAAGCTTTGATGAGAATATTATGATCAAAAACATTAGTTTCATTCATCAACCCAAGTATTTCTAAAATTAACCATCTTTTATGGGATTTGTGGTGTTGAATTTTGCAGATTTGACATAAATTGTCGGTTATAACTTGATAAGTCAGCCATCCAATATTGCGATTGAACTAGAATAATACACAGACGATATAGATGTAGCCAGGCTCGACAAGAAGAGAGAACTGGGAGAATTCCCCCCGGACCCAGCATTTTTGAGAGGGCTCGGGAATTAGGGACAACTCAATTTTTCAAAAAAAAATAGTGGGGCCCCTAAGGTATTACCCCAGGCACGGATTTCTGTTTCCACATCCCTGGACATAGCTCAGTACATCAAAAAAGTTGTAGAAAAAACTTCATGAACAAACAATTAACTAGTAACAACTGATTTTACATACTCAAAATTTTAACTTACTAATTTTAATTAATAAACTAAATTACCAGTCAACTAATATATTATTTATTTATATACAATGAAGTATCTGGGAATAAAATATTATCAAATAAAGTAACTTTTTATGTAAAAGTGAAAATATTTCCAATTCCCAAACATATATAATGTAAAATGTAAATTATGCATTAATTTTTAATCAAAAGTAACATATATGACGTCATGGATCGATCAATTATATGTAATTTATTATTAAGAAGCGTTCCAACGGTTTACGTTCAGTATTGATTCTAGAATCTACCCTACTATACAAGTTTACTTTTCTTTTTTTTTTCCTTAATTTTATATTTGATTTACAAACTTATAATTAAAAGTAAATACATGTCATTGGCTTGTGTATAAAATGTAATTTGAACTAAATATTTCAACGCATAACAAATAATAATTACCAATAAGTACCTATATTTATGTCAAAATAGTAAACTAACTTAAACTAATTACATAAAAATGAAATAATAAGACAATATAAATAATTAATATGTGAACAGCTAAAAAACCTTTAAAAAAACATTTAAAATATCAAAAATTCAGTTTAAAATGTACTAAACCCTTAAAAATTTCATAGTAACCACTAAAAATGCACTCAAAACATATGAAAATGTAATCCTCATTGCGTACCTCATAGAATTGTAACAAATTTCACTAATGTTATTTTTCACAGTTATAAATGCCTGAGTAAAATTATTCAAAATAAAGGTATTATTAATTGAGTACTAAAGATAAACAGAATAATTTTAAATTTTAAAAAAAAATTATTTTTTATTATAATTTACACAGGCTGTGTAAAATATTAAAAAGACAAAAATAAAAAAAAAACTTTTAATAAAAAGTGTGTATAAAGTTATAATTGAAGAAAAATTGTTTAATATTTTATTAATTGCAATAAAAAAGGGGAAAATGACCAAAGCAACAACAAAATTACCTAAAAAAATCAGAAATGCAGTTTTAAAATGGAGTTTGTTGGTACCTTCTAATGGTTTAGTTAAAAATTATGCTTATGTTTCACAGTAAGCTAAAAATAATGCTTTTTCCTAGTTTCTAAATTCTATGTCCTAATAATAGAAAAATAATAAAAAGTATATAATTAAACTCTATTTAATACATTCTCTGTGTTGGGTCACATCTAAAATAACAACTTTACTTAGAGAACAATTTATTTTTGATCCAGATATACTCTATAAAACGCATTACACCGATGATAATCCCAAAAATCTCCCAAATCATAAAATATTACAAGCATATAAAAAAACAAATTTTAATATTCAACAGTACCTTTATATAGTCTTAAAAAAATATCAGTTGTCAATGACATATCACGAGCGTACTCGTTTTTCATGTTAAAATATTTCTCTTTTATATAAACACATTGACATTATAAGTAAGTATTGATTTTTCTTTCATCTCATCAGTGTTTGTATATTTTTTATTTAAAATTTTTATTATGAACCAACTATATTATTATATAATGTATTTTCTCATTTTTGGAAACGTTTCCCTTAGTATTGAAAAAATATATTTACAAATTTAATACCTTAGGTATGTATAGTGTTATGCATTTAAAAATACATAAATGTATTTATCTTTACAATTGGATTTTTGTTCTTATAGTAATTACTACTAATTTTTTTGAATTAACAAAATTACAAACGACGTTTATATTAAAACAAGTACTGTCTTAACATATTTTCTCGAGCAAACCACATTTTAATTCATTAATAATCTGAATGTATAATTAACAAGAATTACAAACGCGAATCATCATAGTAATTATGAGTACAATATGCAAACGGAGATAAAATATAACAGTTTTAACTTTAAGTTTGACAACATTATTTCATATTCAAATAAAAACAATTATTCTCGAAAAACGTTTTTAAAATATTAGTTGTATTTTTATATTATTGTTTGATATCTTATTCATTAAAATAATATAAATGAAGTCTAATGGACTAAATACGTATTTAATATCGTTTAATTTATGCATAAAACGTTTTATACAACAACCACATACACCTGTGTGTCATATTTCAAAAACTTTCCAGTCAAAGAAAGTTTTAATAATTATAATGTAAAGTAGTAAAACTACTACAGAGGAACATAGAGGAAAAAGTTGTTTATAGTATTAAAGTGTCAGTAATGTGTTTATTTAATTAAAAATAATTTTAAATTCAAATAAATAAATAAAGTTTAATAAGACATGATACATCGTATTATGTACTTATATTGAGAAAATTATAATATTCATTTTAGTCATTGTATATCTAAATTAAAATAACGTTATCAAACTATTAATTATAATTTTCAAATATTAACTTACCTACATCAAAATCAACGACTTTTTCGAAATATAAATTATCTAACTATAAATTAGATATAATATATATCTAACTTTTTAATAATTAGGAATTTTCTATCAATATATCTATTAGTTTTATTATATCTTCTTGATCAATGATGATGTACAAATTATTATTTTCTAATTAGAATATCAAAGAACTTTAAATTTAGAATATCGTTTAAAAAATATCTTTTACTATAATCATATTACATTAAAGTGACAAGTAAACATTCGGAAATTGAACTGTCATGTCAACGTACATTTTATAATGTTTTGACATTATCTTTCATTGTAAAAATTGTATCTTTTAACATTTCCTTACCGTCTAGGTCAACAAGATAAGTTCACTACCTACACTGCACCATCATTTATATAGATATGTACCTAGGTATATTTAGTTGGTTTTAATTAAGTAATTTAAAATAAAGAACATAATTTTAAAAAATAAAATAAAATTGAGTAATAAATTACATAACTTATTAATACGGTTTAATATAAATCAGTTAAATAATACATGAAGTCAGTGGCGTCAAAACTCATGTTGAAATCGGGCTATAGCCCAATCATTTGAAAAATGTTAGCGAATTGGGCCCCTAGATACAAGTACTACTACTAATTGGGTATTGGATGACATCCATAGTTATAGTTAATAGGTTTGAGGATTATATTTAGAAACAATAATCATATAAGTACATATACTTAAAAATGTATTTGTAGATTTTTTTTATTCTACTATTAAGTGTATTCATTGTATAAAACATTATGAAACTTAGGAAATAATAATCATAAAAACTTACTTTGTAGTCTGTGATGATACAATAGTTACAGCTGAATTCAAAGTTTGAATAAATAAACAAAACGAATCATCTGATTGTTATTGCATCACACCGTCTACTACCTAAAAAAAAAAAAAAAATGGTTTCTTTGTGGATAAAGTGAAATTGATTCAAACGGAAATCGTTGACTTTCTCTTTTAAATCTTTAAATCGTTTCAGTCTTATTTTTGAATAATTTTGATTTGTCGCTATGTGAAATATATTGTTAAAAAGAAATTTATTATTATTGATTTCAAATAAATAAATAAATTTCCTAAAGAAAATTAATTACAGTGTATGAACTAGCATTGTTGAATTTTTTCTGAGTTTACTAAAATATTCATGCAAACACTTCATGATACCGAAATTACGAGTAGTGATTTAGCTATCCAGATACTCTTTTAAACGGATCATTCTTTGATTTCTTTAAAAGTTTTACAAACAAGATGGATATATTAAAAAGAATTTGGAACTAACGTTAAATTTCTTTTAAATGTAATAAATGATTGCATATTACACTTAGACTGTCTAAAAGTTATTTCAAATATAAATATTAGGCTTCTATAAATAATGAAAACTTGTTAATTAAAATTATTTTATGATTCATATTATTAGAAAATCATATATAAAAGTAATGGAGTGAATGTACCATAATAATAATTAGTTCCCATTTCTCTTATATTTAACATCTCGACAGTCAAAATATATAAAAATAATCGTGCCTACCTCATTAAGAAATATGAACTTACAATCAAATTTGATTTTAAAAATAACAATAAACAGTAAATAATTGTAAACTAAATAAAACATTAATAATTCATCAACAATTTTAAAACTCAATGAAACTATAAATATTTATCCATTTTTTACTTTTTAATGCTTACTATATTTGCAAAAGTATCAATTATACTGACTATATTATTATGTTATTGAATCATTTTAAACTAAAAGTTCAACATTTTTTATGAAAAATACTGTGCACAATACAATCATTTAAACTTGCATCATTTTATAGATATTAAAAAAAAAAATGTAATAACAACACAATGAATATGATGAATCACAAAATATTCCAATTGTAAAAGGTTTGGTCGGACGTTGGTAGACCAATGTTAGTGTATAATTAATGTCCCATATCTGTATTATTACGTTGCCATGTATACATATGAATATTTTTTCTCAATAGTAAATTTGATTTACCACCATTTATCTATAATGATGGTAAAAGTAGATTAGGTATAAAAAATATATTAGTAGTCAATATAAATATAAATGTAAAAAGAAATTGACATTTTTTTATTCAAAACTTGAAAATGAACAATATTTAATTTTAATTTTAAACTGTTTGTATATTTTTTTAATATTCAATTAATTATTATATTTGATATTGTGCCTGCAATGTTAACAATTCCATTAACATTATTATTTTTTTTCTTTTTAATTAGTACGTACAGTTAAACATCTGAATTGAATTAGAAAGACAATTTAAAAAAATAATTATATCACTATAAATCATATAAAAAGTTATTAAATAATAAATTAGAACACAACTTAAAGATAAATTTAAAATGCAATTTATTAATTATTTTTTTTAAACAAATAAAAACTAAAAGAAGATATAGAAGTTTTTTTGAAACTATTTAAAGCTAGTAAAAAAATATTAAACCAATGATATAAATTAAAAATACTTAAATATCATCTTACTTGATTTTGTATTTTGTTTCTAATTATCGAAATTTACATCTTAAGAGTGTTTAAACTTTCAAAAAGCATTCTTATTTTACTGTTTTTCATAATAGAGAAAATTGTATTCTAAAAATATCTTTTGAATATAACTTCTTTTTTTTTTAACGAATAACATAGTATCATACTTGAAAATCTAACAGCACATTCCAAAATATGTTGTCAAAAAAAATACAGGTAGTGTTGTGTTTTTTAATGAGAATTTTGATTAGCCCCTAAAATTAGTACCCGAAGTTTCTATCATTATTATTGTTATTGACGTGATAACGTGTTATAAATCGATGAACGCCGGCTGCATGCACGAAAAAGCACTGACTGATTGTCACGTTTCGCCGAGTGTTCGGCTATGTTCGAATTATATTTACCATTATAACAGAATATTATTATTATAATTATCATACTATTTCGGTAATAACGACGAGTTATCACAGCACTGCAGGCGGCGCGAATCACGCGAACAGCACGTGAATGTTCCGTCGCCGTGGCCGCGTGGCCACCGTGTTGGGATGACGACGACGTGGTCGCGCGCCGCGGACAGAACTCTGGATACCGCGATCGCGGTCGTCCGTCCCGGAGGTCGTTTAAAAAAACGACCGTTAAAAAAACAAATTACATTCCATGAATTCGTAAATAATTATCATTGGCTGTTCGTTTTTTCCAACCGTTTCGGCCGACGCGGGGCCACTGGTTTTCCCTTCCGTTACACTCGTTACAGTCTTCGTCGGTTCGCGCTAATGTCTGGAGGTTCTCCAAACGGCTCCGTGTCTCGAGAATTTTATGCCGACCGCCATAGTCTCTTCTCACGGTTTCTACAATTCCTTTCGCGGCGATGGTTATAGTGTTTATCGACGAATAATCGCACGTCTCACCGGCGGTCGCGTGGGCGCAACCAAATTATTTCGTCGCTAAAATACTACCGTACCATCCATATCCGGTGTTCAGCGTATTTTTCGTATCGTTATCGTCGCCGTCGCGTCCGGTGCGCGCGATCCATTACGCGATTGTAATGGCCGTCGTCTTCGGAGTTTCAACGATTCCGTCGAGGCTCGGACGACGTCTAATCCAAGCCGGTGAAGGCTTCGAGTGTGCGTTTTTTGACGTCGTCGTTTCGTATCGTATTCGCCGTGGTCGGTGCGATCGCCGCATAACGTTTCGTGCAATATTTTCCAACGTTTCGATTTGTGCGTACATAACTGTGTTATTAAAATATAACATTTCTTTGCGAGAATTCGCGATCGCTTAAAGCGGGCCAGCCACAATAGGTGCATCACATATTCACATTCGTTCATTATTGTATTGTGATGCCGCCACAAACAAACCTATATTTGAGGTAAGGGTTTATTATTATAATAATAATATGATTCATTTGTATTTATTCAAACAGCCGACTTATTTACATATGTTTCGGTTATGCCAACGAGGCAACATATTATTATTATTATTTAAGTACATGATTATTGAAATTATTAGTATATTACACTGAATAATTACCATTCTTTTTACCTTTTATTTTACCCTATGCAATTTTTCATCAATGTTTTCTTATAAAATTATCGTCCGTAAACTGACTTTACAGACAACCCGGTTTTTATTATTATAAGTATTACTATTATTATCATTATTATTACTATTTTTATTATTATTATTACTATTATTATTATTGGCTGATGCTGTGTATACTACCTATATATAAACACAACCCCATCATCGATATAAATGATTAACCGTTAGACGAGCACAATACATTTCAACTAATGAGTCCAAAACTGAACATAAAACGATTTTTTCCCCTCTGCTTAGGCCAACTAAGACGACAAAATAAGGTGTAGTGGTGTTGATAGTGGGTGTGGAAAAAAGGTCCAAAACAATTACTCTGTGTAGAAATCCGGACGAAAAAGATAGTAATAGCCACTATTTTCTTGTTAAAAGTAATCGGAAAGAAATGGATTATCCAGAATAGAAAATACTTTTGAAATGTCTCAGCTATAATGAATATAATGAAATGTCCCCCAGGTAGATAGGCAACTATAAAAATAATAATTCTATATACTCTTTAGATTGCACCAAATAGTAAGTTATTTTAATATACAAAAAAACAAAAAACTTGTCATTTTTGAAGCTCTTCAAGTATCAACTTAGTTTTTTCGACTAAATTACAATACTCCTCTCGATTAAAGTACAATAAAATATTTTATAATATAGATAGTACTATTTATAAATGAACATTATCCATTGTAGGTAGGTACATCATAAATCATATTCTCAATATGATTTTACACACAAGTTTTAAAAAAATAAATAAATAACATTTTTAAAAATATATTACAATTGAAATAAGAACACTTTCTTTAAAATATATTTTATATTCATTTTTGACATTAAAAATTATATATCATTTTATATATTCTATATATATATATTAAAGTAAATATAAATACTTTATTGTACTTGAAATTAAACATTCGGGTAATACCAATTTAAGTCACAATAAATCATTATTTAGCCAATCTTGAATATTAAACACTTTTTAGTGGTAAGTTTATGCAAACTTTCATAAACGAGTATTGGCTTTATGCAAATCAGGTTGGGGAATTTTTTTAAATATTTACATTCATACCGGGTAAAGTCAATATTAGGTAGGTGCCCACCTTTAGGGTTTACCTTTAGGAACCATCGATACTAGGAATCAGTTTCTAGGAAATTATCATTTTAGTGTTTATTTTAGTCTTACATTTGATCAATTTTAACTATGTTAAGATATTCAATACATTATTTCGGCTAAAATGTTAATATATTTCAGTGACTAAATAACAGTACCAACTAACCTAGTGAATAAATTATAAATTGAGAAAATCAATATCTAAAATCCTAGGTAATTTAATCCTTGAAAATTTTTAAATCATATTAAATACAATAGGTTCTTATTTATTTTGAATTATCATTGTTGAATTTCAGTTCTTATTTAATTATTATTTAAACTTCATTTAAAATTATTACCCAATTTCTATAATAATTTTATATAATTTTAAGTATCAATAAATTAACTCTTATACTCATACTGCATATGTTAAAAAAAATTATTAAAAGTCTATTTGAAGAAAGTAGTGAATGTTGTATAAATAATGAAAGAAAATAATATAAAGCTTTTTAGGTCTTTACGTATAAGTAATACTTAGACTAAAATCTTAGTGCGAAGAAATAATGTAATTTTTGACAGTAAATCTTCGGGACTTTGGAATTGTATTATGATTAGTTAAAAAAAAAAAAACATTTACAAACCATAGTTGTATAGGTACCTCCAAAAAAACAAAAAAGGATGATTTTAGGTAAATTTCAAATAAGAAAAGTAAAAGAAATAGTCTGTACTAGATATTTTTAGAAGTATATCGGTAATTATTTTTCACATAATACTTCCAACTAGATATGATATAGATAGATAGATTTTACAGTCTTTGTTATTGATTTATTTTAAAAAATTATTGATGATTTATTAGGTGTAGGGAAAATGTATTTGTTAGAACTACACAGCACTATCATGACAAAGTTATGAATAAATATTTTCAAAAATTACCATAATATAAGGAAAATAAGGGTGCGTGTTACATTATTCCCGATATCCCATAGAAGGTATAGAACTATAGAACATTAAAAATTTGATGGACGCCTTTGTTAAAAATGGATCCCAAATATTTTCACGTTCCACAGAACATTTTGCACTTACTGACAAGGAATTACACAAATTAAATTATAATTACCTTAATCAAATAGAAATAACTGCAAAATGAGGTTTTAGATTTTTGTTTAGCACATCACTGGATACTGACAGGAACTTATTTGATTTTCCCAAATTATCCCGTTTATGAAAAAAAAATAAATATATTTTACGGGTCTTTGAGTTTTTCATGTGCCTAACGTTAATTACACTTTAAAACTTAATTAAGTTGATACGTTTTTAAAAATCACTCATTAATAAAAATTAATTTAAATTATTAAATTTAAACAATGAAATTAAATATCACATCAATTGGTAGGTAATAAACAAAATTTACATCGTAAAGTAGTTGATTATAATTAATAACTTAACTATAATATTTTATTATTTTAAAGAACGAAATACATAATCAAAATTATCATCATAATTTACCAAATAAAATTTTACAGTTAAATTATTAAAGTATCATTAATTTTAAACACTATTCGATTTCTATAAATCATAAAAAGGATTTTAGTACGAATTTTTATATTTAATTTTCTTAAATTAAAACCAAGTTTTCAATATAGTAATTTCTAGTATGATTTATAACTCTTATGAAAATAATCATTGTTATTATATATTTGTATATATATATATATATATATATATATATATATATTTTTGTACCTATATTGAAAATTATTAAAACATTTTTACTTGTAGAATATAATAGAAAAACCTCAGATATATTCAATACATTGTATAGTTTTTGTTTGATAAATTATTCAATGAAATATTTTAGGTCGTACCTGGCACGAATGTAAAATTTATAATACACATATTGTTATTGAAGTATTGAACTTTTTTAAATAAAAATCTAATAATAAAATAGTTTACAAATCAAATGATGATAGATTTTTTGCAAAGAGGAGAATATTTTTATTTTTTCTTTCTTTTTTCTCTAGAAAAAATGTTAAAATTGAACCAAAAATGTCATGCTGTAAATTAAATAGAAATTTTAACTTATAGAATAAGCCATTAATTAAATAACATCACTCATCAACTTTTTAAATTAGTTCTTTCTTAATAACTTTTAAAAAAATGATACATTTTTAGATATTTTTGTTTTGCTTTTATTGGAAGTTTAATAAATTATATATATTATTTAACCCCTGAAAAAAACTCAGAAGATTTGACTGGGATTGTTTTTGTTCGTATAACTATAACAATATATTATGGCAAATGTTTATGGAATTTTCAAATTGATAAAATTCTCTTTAAATGAACTTATATTAAAATACATAACTAGTAATCGTTAGTAACAGTCAAATTAGTGATGAACAAATTCAACAAAATACAAGGTATACGTTTTGAAATTACCTTTATTTTATTTTATACATCCATCTTCCAGTTATAATTGATTAATTTAAACAGCATTTTTTTCGTGTTCTCTCAGTGGCATTCCGGTTAACCTGTAACCAAGTAAATATTTTATTTCTTTTGTGATGACTAACCACTTTTACCTTTTTCTTTTCATGTCAAAATAAGATTTTCAAGTAACAAATTCAATATACCTTAATAAAGCCAATATTTTATGAAAATGCATGCACATAATATTGGAATAAATAATTTATTATACCAGAATTTTTTTAATCATACATGCAGAAACAAATTTAAAAAACATTGTTTTCTTTCTTCTATCTTTAAGCTAGCCCAAACTATTTGTCAATATGTTATAATGTTAAGTTTTTTTTTTTTTAATATTTCTAGTCAATAAACTAATCAAAGAACATTTTACCATCTTCTTAAGTATATTAATTTAATAATTCATTAAAAATACATTCAATATATGTTATAATTTAATATTACTGTTTCTTAAATCTGTAATATTTAATTAATGATAATCTATACTCTAATATATTCTACTCTAAACCCATACATAATATTGACCTATTATACGAATACATTGATGAACAACGTCCCTTCGACATGAATAGCCCTAATATAATGTATTACCTATATCATAGTGTTAATATATAACAATACATTTCACCCAGATAATTAAGTTATCCCTGTATCAAATCAGTATAACCTGTTCAATTTATTTGTTTGGGTAACTCAAACTCAATACAAATTTATCATTGTTAAGATATAATATTACAAAGTTTTCTCGTATGATTTTGGTTTTTTGAAAAACTTGACATTTTTCTCAGTTAAGAAAAGTACTTAAACAAATTCTTTTTTTACTCTCACGGTTAATTTTAAATAGATCATATAGTTTTTCAAGGTTTTGTAGATTTCATATTTTCATAAACGTTTAACGTATAAATACCAGATGTTTTAGAATGATTTATAGATATAATAACTTTTATTTTTTTGTATATTAAATGTACTAAAGTTTGCTGTCATAATCATATGTTGTATAATACATAAAACAAATAATAACTGATAAAAAAGTATCTGTCATTCTATGTTTTAACACACAATTGTTTATTTTAATATTTTCGAAAATATTAAATTTATCGAGTTTTGCTTGTAATAAATTATACTAAGAATAAAAATTGTCGTACCAATTTAAATATTGAAGACGTAAGCACCACAGATTCCCTCAATTATTTTGTTACTGTTGAGTCATCAGCTTTACTATCGTATATTATACCAGCGTGTGTAATAATTATATATTTTACCTGTGTTTTCATGCACACAATTTTGTTTATTGATGTCATATAAGATTATGTTTAAATTAGAACTAGTGGCGTAGAATAAAATAACAAAATATCATAGAGTATTAGAATTATATATTCTTAATAAAATATGTAAAATAAATTTCAATGAGTTTTATTTTTATATCACTGAGATTACATAATAAAGTTTCGCAACAGTCAAAAATCCGATACAGAATTTTTGTCCAAAATATCCAATAACCATTCAAAACCATATATAATAAAATCTATAAAAACGTTGTTTATTACAAAGTTAGTTTTTTTTTCATTTGTTCTAGAAATGTTCATATTAAAAATAATAATTCTCAAAAAATTGTATTAAAAATGTATTAAATTCTTTTATAACATATATAAAGTAAGCAATTACTGATTATACTACAATTAGATCACGATTTGATAGTAGGTTCATTGAGTCTTAAAAATGTATTAGAAAATAAGTCTATTCTATACCTGTGTTTTAACAAATTTCTTTTTTATTTTAAACTTTAAAACGCTTAAGTAAAAAAGTAATGACTACGAATACTTGATATTTTTCAATTCAAATAAGAACTTTATATTCAAGTTTTTCAGTTTTTGACCAACCTAAATTATTTGATGAACAATTTGTATTATAAAAAAAACCTAAAATCACTGAAAAATGTCTTTTCAAATCTAAAATTAATCACTAATTGAAAAATGTACTAGTACAAAGTATGTTTTCTAGAAGCTGTAGGTATAGTGAAATGTAGTAGCTTTAAATTTGTTAATTCGAATTCCTTGATGGTACATCACTGTTAACGTCTGCTTTAGAGTGTGCCCTGGTCCTAAACCAACAAGATTGATTGACATGTTGGAATAAGTCCAATGCTGTTTTGAAGGTTCTATACATTAAAACGTAATCTTCCTAACACGTCTTCTAATGATACAGCATGAGATTTAAATCTAATAAGTCTTTATGGTTGTTTTAAGATGTTATGTTATGTTAAAATTATCCTGTGGTAATCCCGTCTGTCAAAAATTGTTATCGACATTTGATAATAGGTATCAACGCCTTAACTATAAACACTCAAAGTTTAAAAATATTTTACATATCTTACAACCAATAGAATTAGTATGCTAGAACTTTATGGTCCATGTATCATATAAAATGAGCTTATTGAAAAATAAATTGTTTTATATTTTATGAACAAATGAAATTATAATTAATTTACTTTACTTATACAGCAAATTTAAATTAAAACAATATTTTTCTGTTATCTTTGTATATACTATATAGTGTTACATTTACATAACATTTGATCTATGCGTTGTATTATATCAACCTATCTAGATTGTATAACTCAAATTGTTAGTATTTTCATTATTGTTATTTTAATACTTAGATTTAATTCATTTGTTTTTACAATAAACCGGGAGCTAAATGGAAGAATTGAAAAGCATCATTGTGTAGAGTATTTGGTTTTAAAGAATGGTATATAAATTCTACTTTATTTCCGAAAAACGGAAATTATTATTCTCCCATATTACTATAGTGGAATACCTACTATAAGAAATTCAGTATTTCCGTTTATGAAATGTACATGTTTCAATATTTTAAAGATAATTTAGGGTTATATTAATATAATATATAATATACTGTATATTTTAGAAGAAAAAAAGTCTACAACAGTTATTTTACTTCTTACTCATACCTAACCCATCTCATGTTAGTGGAAGCCTTTAATCTCGAGTTTCGCTTCGATAAATATATAATTAGTCACTTACTTTTGGACATTTTTTCATTCAGAACTTCGCGATACAAACTGATAAATAAATGATATGATTTTTATGTTTGACAAGATATTCAATAGTATCAGTATTTTGAAAGACTGTTTATCAATTTGACATGATTTAAGAGTTTGTGAACATAACACTGGTTAGAATATTATTTTCTTATTTTAGATTATAATGTAACTTTTAAAATTAAATTTTACTTTTTACCACGTATGTCGCACGCATTTCTTTCGACTTGCAAGTCTAGTTCCGTACAAGTCTACAAGGACCGTCATTATGTCTGTTGTAATAATTGGACTCACCCGAGTAAGTGCCCAAACTCCCAAAGAAATATATACATCCTAAACGAAGGTCCACTCGAAACACTGCATTTCGCCTGCCACCTACTTTCCTCTGTTCTCCTCCAAGACATTTATCATTTGCGCTGAGGGTCAATTAGTGAGGGTATGCATTTTTCATAAACATACTTGAACTAACAAAAAAAAAAACCGTTATCATTTTATTCTGTTCATCGCAAATAAGACACATTCCTTTCCCAATCAACTCAGAATATATTATCCTCCAACAATTTAATAATAACCATATGAAGTACACAAATATTTTCAAAAAGTTTAAATTAAAAATATTTCTTTTTTTCACATCAATATATAAACCATTTTATTAACGTTTTATAATTTTTCACTAAAATATTAGATTTTTAACTGTTTCATCTAAAAAAATTTCTACTTTTGATATTACTGATTTACCAATAAAATATACTAATTTTGCATCAAATTAAAAACATCACCTTTTATTTCTACTTTGAAAAAGGTTTTTTTTTCTATGTGTTACAAATTAAATATCTATCTTTCTAGCCAATAATTATCAGTTAGTTATTAAATTGATTATTAAATATATAGCTATGTAGGTATTTAAAATTTCAATACTAATAACGTATGACACACAATTGCTCATTTTGAAAATTATTTATACGAAACAAATAGTTTTAATTTCTTTTTTTCAACATTTTTTATTTAGTTAAATTACTAAGAAAATAAAAACTTTGAGCAATAAATCTGATAAAAATGTGGATCCAATTTTTAATCTTTTAAGTTATTTAATAAAAAATTTTGGTTCAAATTTATTACTCTTGAAGTAGTATTTATTAAAAAAAATAGAAAGAAATTATTATAAACATTATTGTTTAACACATACTTCTTTTTGTTGAAAAACTAAAAGCCTCTATTGGAACTTAATAAATTTCAAGTGTTATTCCATATTAAACTTAAATTTAACATTTATATTATATTATAAATTTATAACTTATAGTAATTCAAAAAATATAATAAATATCAAACTATGTAAGTACTAATATCAAAAATGTATAATATTTTATTAAAACAGTTGACACCATTATTTTTTTCTGAAAATGTTTGTTAGATATCTTTTGTTTTGCATTATTTACTTCAGTTAGATTTTATTCTTAATAAAACACTTATCAAATCTATTATTAAGTAGTATTAGTTATAAACTAATATGCATTATAAATCCATTTCAATATTTTTTAGAATTACGTTTAAATACTTAACATTTAATCTTGCATATAAATCCACAAGATGCAAATAATAGGTATTCTTTGTTCTTACCCAAACATTATATATATATTTGTATAATATTATGTTCACATATAATTTAATGAAGGTGTTTTGCTCGCTATAGCTGTTTACAATCATTATGCAAAGACAAACAACCTTTGTGTGGCTTTAAAGATAATATTAAACATAAATGTACCTAGCTGTTTTGTTTCAAATCTAATCTACATTGAAACAAACAGTAGTAATCAATTTTATGCCACTTTTACAAATATTACACATAATTTTAAATAGGTATCAAAAGAACATGTTCAAATAAATTCCTGTTCCACACTATTAACTAAGATCGGTTAACATTTTAAATGTAACTTACCTAAAATATCGATGTGAGTATCTGACTCACTATTGTGCACTACTCATTAAAATAACTTGTAGCTTATTTTGTTTTTGATAAAAGTTTCTTGTCTAAAATAATAATAACTTATGCAGCAATGATATTAAAACATCCTAAATTTTAAATTACAATCCCTTGAAAATATTCAAATATTCAACAATATAAGTCCAATAACAGATATTCATATATTATGATTAAAAATGTATTTCATTGAAGTTAACTCCAACGATTGTTAAATTATTAAGTGTGGATATAATGATAAGAATGTAAGTAATTGCTTTTGTAAACTGTCCGTCCCTATTACAATTTCTTATAGAATTCAAGCCCTCAAATTAAGCTTGTTGTGTCCCGACACATTATTTTTCAGGGTTTAAAGTGAAAAATTAGATAATTAATTTTTTTATTTAATAGGCTACAAACTCTGATACATCATTTAAATAAAACAAAATTCAACTGAATAATTAAAAATAATGTTTAGTCATAATAAATAATATTTAATGTAAAACATTAAACAAGTAGATGATTTAAAATATAATAATTTTCATATTTTAAACAGTTATATCTACATTTGTACACAATTTTTTAAATTAAATTTTATTAATATATGTATAACATAACTAAAAGCAATTAAATTGTTAATGTTTAATTTCTAAATTTATTATTATATAAAGTATTCTATTCTAAGCATTTCCTAATTTTTTTTTCCAATTATTTCTTAAATTTTAGTTTTTAAATATTTTTAATTATTTAAAATTTAAATAAGTGGAATGAAATATCAGGGGATATATCACAAAATGTTTTCCCACGACACCGTAAGAACAAATCCTTCAAATAATGCTTAGATTGCATTCTTAAAGTACCTATTGCATTTTTGAATACCTATCCAACACTGTCACCCACATGAATAGGGTGTGCGAAAATATTCATTCCTCATTTCTATTTGGAGATAGCTGTAAAAAAAAATATATATATTGTAACTTTGCTACACAATTGTATGCCGCTATACATGAGACATTATAGTATATATTATTACAATTTCATCAAAATTAATGGAAATATGACTGGCGGATTTGACGAAATTTTAACAGTTCCATCTTTGTTATTTTGGCTTCGAAACTCTAAAAATCATAAAAAAAGAAAAGTGTTACGATAAAGTAGATTTATACCAGCCACGTATTTTAGAAGGGGAGCGATAGAAATGATCACCAAACTTATATAAGTACACAAAATTATGTTAAATAAAACCGTAAGATGAGACAAAGTTGGTTGGGTTGTTTAGCGATATTAAATATTTATCGTGAAACATATATTCCGGTTGAAAACATAACTTATCGTTTTGAAAAGAAGAAATACCTAATTGATTTTGTAAAATTTGAATTTTAAAACGAATTGATTAACTATTTATAAATCATACGATTCGTTTAGCAATGTACATAGAAAAAGAAATATCTAGAGATCTAGACCATTCTAAAAACCACCCCTTCCCCAAAAGGTTAGGTAAAGGCTCGTGCCAGATTTATTACTATTGCTGATGTGTAACGGTAACACCATTGATTAGATGGAATTCTATTATCGATAATTAATAAATGTCGCAATACAATATCAAAAACGCAATACGTTCAAGATTCTGAACGAGGAATGTATTTTATTTCATGTGTATAGTTTGTGCAATACAATAAAAATTGGCTGACGTACAAGCGTGCATGCGTTTGATGTCCGTTGTCTACCGCAACGTGACAGCGCCTCCGAAGTACGTCGCAGCCTCGAAAATTGTTATTCTCAAGTGGTATTTGTAATAAATGGTCGGCAAATTAGATAACCGACGGCCCGAAACCCGTATTTTAAATATTCTAAAATCCACAACAAAGACTTTTTCGATTCGTCTCTTTAATATTTGATGAATTGCGTTCATTAATACTGTGTGATTTTTCGATCCTACTAAATCCCAAAATATCGATACTTTAAAATATAATGCATATCGGCCACACCTTTTATAATTAATATGATTTCCGTCGTCACCAACCATAGTATATCAGACATCTACAGTAAGGGGCCAAGGAGCGATGGGCTCGACCACCCAAACGACAATTTAACTCACAAACATTATTTTATTTGTTATCCCCTGTTAAACAATAACGTCCCTACTTTGAGCAATAGAGAAAGCCCCTTAGAACGGGGTCTGATCTAATTTCACGATAAGAGATAAAACGGAATAAGTAGAGGTTAGTGCTACTCACTTGTTTAAATGTTTATTTAGTGAGATGTTGTGTGACCAAGTTAGTCTTTGAAGTGTGATACACGGGAAGTCTTCTAGAAACTTTTTCAATGGTTTTGTTCCTATTGTTGTAATTATTCAATTTAAAAGTGGAGTGTATATTTTTTCAAAGGTAAAATCGACCTTGATGGATTTATCCTCGTTAATTATAATTTTCCCATTTCGAAGCCAATAAAGAGATTTTATTTAAATAAAATTGGATTTGATCTACCGTGTTTTTTGGGAATCTTGTGAGATGCTTATATACTTGTATATATCACTGTATCATCAGCAGATTTATCTCTTGTTCATATACGAGTACACTCCATTTTCTTAATGGATATTATCAAACATAATAAAGCTGTTTTGAGCCACATAATATATAAAAGTATAAAACACTACCTATGCATATTATATCAAACAGTTATGTTTTTAGAGAAATTGAAAGAATTAATTTATTACGGTAACATGACACGACGTACAATTAAGCATCTTATCACAATTTCCATATCGTTAAATGGTATTTATATATATTGTGAATATAAACGATTTTCTTCAGTCTGATGGACGTTTGAAGATCTGACACATGATTATAATGGAAACTAAGCGGATTTTGCCATTTTTCAATTTACTTATGGTAATTTTGAATTCAAGTGGAACGAAAACATGTCACCCATATAACATATAGTTTGAACACTGAACATATACCAAGTAAATAACTACCGGTGCATTCTTCTGAAATAAAAAAAAAAACTAGTTGTTAATATTTAATACTAATATTGCATTAATTTTTACTCGTGGTCTTATTAATTTAATGCATATTTTGTACATTACAAGTATCATATGTTTACTTAGTGTTTTATACTTTTTATTGTAATATATTGTAGTACAAAACGTGGGTTTTGTAAAAAAAAAACTGGGTTCGGTTATATTTGAAAGTAATAATGTTTTTTTCATATCAAACGAATTTACATAATTGATAAGATGTGCTATAATTTATTATTAAACGACTGTTTTAACAATTACTTACCGATAAAAATAGATTATTATTTTTACTTGAAAATAAAATATAAGACTTAAGTAGTATAGACACGCGAACATGTATAACGGATAATTTTAAAATATGATTGTTAAGTTTTTTATTTCATCCAACACCATCCCTCGGGTGTCTCGAAAAGATATTCATAATAAATTGTTGTGTTCAAATTTACTGGTGAACCCTTTGGGGAACTGACAAAATAAATACCTACCTTTGAAGGGTAACTTGCAATGTTATAAATTCAATACTGTAATATCTACTGTGTATTGTTGAGGCGCATGTGGTCTATCAACTGTATGATTTATTTCATTATAAACATATTCAATCTGACCTGTAGACTTTAATAGAATTTTAACATAATATTGAAAATAAATCATCTCTAGAGCAGATATATATCGTTTTTACACGCCAGATGTTATAACAACAATATATATATACCTTAATAATAATAAATTGCTTTGATAATTTCGAATAATTAATAACAAACTAGATATAAACGACGGTAATTATTTTCGTAAAAATAAATCGTGATCCATTAGATTTGTCTACTATAACGTGAAAATACAAAAACAGTGCAAGTGCCTAAATATTTTTCCCTACCAATTCGTGCCCATAATTTGTGTAGGTAATGTATTCCGCCCTTGCAGGTCTTCCTTTCACTGTATCAAAATTGCTCCACGCTCCATAATTAGAACTTCAGGATTATTTATTTATATGCAGATACACTATTAGTAATAAACTAATGAATAGGTAGAGTAGTACAATGAGTATAATACAATCCTATTATGTTCCTACAAATTTCAATTTATCTATAGGTACCTACTAAAAAATATACATAAAACACTTATAATTTGACATATTCGGATTGAATAATTAAATCATTAACAATAAATCGAGTTATGAAATTAAATTCTTTACTAAATGTCTTACGAGAAAAATCGAATTAGGTGTGTATAAGTTAAGTGAATTAATTCTTTTGAGCTTTTATACTATGTATACACTTGATTGGTGTCGATAATTAAAGTCAAGGATTACCTTTTGACATGATTTAGATGCTGTATTTCGCCGAATGTCGTCCCCTCTTGCCTCGTCATCGTTTTATATTATACATATTGCTCTTATAAAATTATCCAGGCCAAAGCAAGGGAAGGAAGACGAGTGCTTAACACATAAATCGCAATATTTATATGAAGCTAGTTATAAATAATGTAATAAACAGACGCGAACCACCGCGGCCGTGTACCTTAGTAATAAATAATCAGTATTTATTTGATATTCTGGAAGTGAACATAATACTAGGTAGATAGATGCTGTATTTTAATAAATTAAAAATGTATTGTAATTTTCTCTATTTGCAGCATGTGTTCAAATTGTTCAAACTGTAAATTAATCAAATAATGTACAAACTTTAAATACAAATATCATCTATATTCTCTCGTCGGCATGTCATTATAAAAACATAGAAAGGTATAAATATTTCAAATACGTATAATTTATGTTCATTGACTTCGTGTCATAAAAATAAAGTATCGAAAATAACTAGTAATGTAATCATATGATAATGTTTATTATCTATAGCCGTAGACCTAGGGGTAGAAATGGCGACTGCCTCCCTATAAAAAATTAAGAGGACGACCTCGTGATTTATTTTTTGTAAATTGAGAAACAAATTTATAATCTTATCGAATGACGAAAAGTTAATTATTTATATTTTATAGTAGTATTTTAATTTTATTCTGAAAAATGCATTATTTTAACTAGAGCACGGATTTTAATGCATTACAAAAATGATTTTAAAAAAAAATGTATATGCCCTTTTTAATCTACAATTTAATCAAATCAGATTATTTTAGTATATTATAATATTCAATGGTAGTCCTACTGTATTTGTTGATAGAGGTGACTTATTCGAGTAATAATAACATGTAGAGTTAATAAAATTTGAAAAAGTCATTTCCAATACAAATAAAGTCTGTTCTTAATAAATGTAAGCCAAAATAATTATGTAACTTAAACATAATAAAACGACTAAAAAAAAAATATGTAGTTTACCTGCGATGAAAAGTAATTCGTTTTTATTCCTGAGAGATACCAAATAATGAATTGAATTATATAGTCTTAATTTAATCAATACAAAATAATCTTTTAACTACGTTTACTTTATAGTGAATTTAAAGATAATATTTCAAACAACATTATACTGAAGAAAAAATTTAATTATATTATATTATACTAGCTGACCCGACAAACGTTGTTTTAGTTCTAGTGAAATATATGGTTAAAAGTTATGTGACAATATATGACGTTGCAAAATCCATACCTTTTATATTCTTTTTTTTATTTATTTAATATTTCTAATTTAAAAAAAAATTTCTTACTCTAATTTCCAACTTTGAAGTGTCATATTCTGTTATGATTATTTAATGAGCTTTTGACCAATAAATTTTCTGAAGTTAGAGATTTTTTCACTTTTATGAAACTTGATTTATTATGTATTTTCAAGAAATTATTTATTATTTGGTTCATTTTCATTTAAATATAATTTCAATTTATACTTCATTCATAACATGTGTTCTTAAATTAAAATGTAAAACTATGTTTTATTAATACATTGAAGGCTTATGTCAATTTAAGGGAATTGGAGAGTTTTACCAAAACCGTTATTAGTTTATGAAAAAATGTTATTTGTTATATTTTCCATTTTAATTTACTTTTTACCACATTTATCTTAAATATGGTTACCTCCGTTTATCAATAATAAATCATCATGAACACTATATTATATTTTTCAACAATGGAATACCATAAATATGCATCATTTATTGTAGTGAATAAAATATATTTTTTACCAATAATTTCTCTCTGATTTTTTTATTTACTTTTATCCAACACTGATTGTTAGCATTGTTATTAAAATTATCATCGTTTCTGTCTATTTTTAGTGAGGTTTTAATTTAATTTTTATATTTATTTTGAGTTAAAGAAAAGTTAGTGAATATAACAAAATGTTTCAAAAATAATCAATTCAGTAGTGGGTACCTGTTCAACATTTTGTCTGAATACTCAATATTTTGCTTCAAATCCATTTTTTAATAAAACACAGACGAAGCATTTCAGTGGAAAGGATATAACAACATTTTTTAACATAATCTAATTGAGTATAACATCTTTATTTGATAGTCACCAGAAATCTATTTCTTTTTCCTTGTCCACGAATTGTATTAGGTATTTAAAATGTCCATTATTGTAGTATTAAATATAAATGTCAATAACTCAATAATATTATTTTCCTTTCAACCACAGGCTTATACAACAATTACTTTTTAAGTTTAATATTTAATATCTCATAACTATTGATGCTTTGTCATGAAGTACTTTATTATTACATTTTTATTACAATAAAAAAAGAAAATAGAACAAAAAGTGAGATGTGAAAATAATTGGTACGTGATAAAAAAGTATACACTTTCCTTCTTTTTGTTTTCCTTTGAAGAAATAAAGTACTGGTGATTTTAAAATAATATTTAAAAAAATATCCAACGAAATAAATAATGTTGTCTTATTTTTTTTATAAACCATTATACTTTTTCCATACCTACGCTGTTAAATCTCACATTTGAACGCTCGATATAATATGTGTACACAACACATAACTATAAACTGAATTTACTAGAATTTAAAAATTGATGAATTTCAATGTTTATAATAATTTCATTGTTTTACAAAAAAAAAGTAAAATTACTATTTAAAAAAGTAACAATGACCAGGAACTATTTTTCACGTTAAAGGACTAAAATCTAAAAAGCATAACAAAGAAAATTAGTTTTTAGTGATCTGAATGAAATCTAACTACATGTTTTAAAGTATGCAAGTATACGGTTACTAACAAAACAAGGTAGTCAAATAATTAATTGTAACAATAATATCAAATATTGAAATATGTACAATTACGTCTTATGCAATAGGTAATGTAACAAATTTAATATTATCGGAGGGTAAAATTATACTTAATCCTTCCCTAGGTTAATATCTAAGGAGTCTTCTCTCTGTCTCCTACACCATTAAATTAAATATACATTTAAACTTTTTATTAAAAATTCAATCCCAAATCAGTTTGTATAAAAATAGATATATTATAATAATATCTATACTATAGACTATAGAGTATAGATGATGCCTGTGGTGATTTATTATTAGTAGATACTTAATTAATTATAATAATGTTTAAGATGTTCTTTGTATTCAAACTGGGTAATTCAAATGGCAAAACTATATAATACAACTTATCTTAATATATAATATGTTCCCTTAAATTCTCATACCTAATTTATGCAATGGAATGATTGTACCCAAGTTTTCTCGTTGGCGCATGTATCATAACCCAGTGTCTTACCAACTTTTTTGTATTTGATAAATACTAAGTATTGTAAATATTATGATATTGTAATATAATATAATAACTGTATGCTTATGCCTTGATTACGTTTGTCGGTGTGCTTCCCAAAGTTCAATTCGAATATTTTAAACAGATTTGCTGTAAATATTTTAGCGGATATGCATTTTAATAGGTCATTTGTCATTGTTAACGAAATTAATAGGTAAAAACAGTTTTCTCGTGAATGCATTGTTGCGTTGCATTTATGGAAGATTTTGGCTTCTTAATTTTTAATGTACTCAACAAATGAAACACGAAAACTAGTTTTCACAGTTCTTCTTAGACTCTCAGAGTTCTTAATGTAATAAATATTTGATTTATTTTTTAGAAATATCTATATAATTTATTTTAAAATAGTCATTTTAAAGTGATAATAATATTTATAATTCAATTAATCTTAAAATACAAAATATATTTATGCAACAAATGATTTATGTTCAACTGTGTCAAGTTAAATTGTGTTTCATTAATTTATATAGATGAGTGATGACATTTAGTTAGGTATAAGTTAATACAAATAACAATTATAAACAATCCAAAATGTTTTCAAAACGTTTTTATATTTGTGACTGCTGCGAAGCGAAGACGCGTGAAAACTACTCGATATTAAATCTTTCTTTTTATCAAATTTAAATTATAAACTCGACTGATAAAAGATTACGACGAATGTGTCAAACTTAATGAAAAAACGAAGCAAAGAAAAATTGAATTTCCCAAAAACATTATCTATTTCAACATTAACATCCATCAAAATGTGCGTGACCTTTTTTAGATTTATAACTAATCAAGAGCGTCTGAAAAATTAATGCGAGTCTGTCAATAGGAAAATGCACGTTCTCTATTATATATATATATATAGGTATTCCGACATAATTTGTCCCGGTTACTTTAGAAGTCGTTTGAAATGGCAATTTATCTTAAATGCTACATCAACATGTTCTCACATCGATTCGTTTCATTATTTTAATGATAAATGTATGAGAGAGAAAAAAAAAATTGTTCTCGAGAGAAAATAATTACGATTTGCTCCAAATACGCGCATTACGCCGTTACCGAGTATATATTATACGGCTTTTGCTAATGCTACTTACAGGCGTAGTGTAATCTGTATTATATTGCAACATCAATTATTATTGAACAACTCCAAACATATACCTAGTTTAAAATACATTTTTATTTTTATTTTATTTTTTTTTTTTTTTTTTTCCCAGGAGCAAAGTGGCTGCCGCATTATTGAACAAGCACTTGCAGATAAACGGCATAAGTGCTCTGGGAGCTTTGTCTACATCGGACGCCGTGAAGGACGTAGACGTGGAAACAGATCCAGATTCGGGCGCGTTTCGGCCAGCAGCTTCGAGTAACAAAATGAAACGGGAAAGAAAGGCGGCCCGCACCCTCGGCATTATTATGTCTGCGTTCTTGGCGTGTTGGCTACCTTTTTTTATATGGTGAATATAAAAAGAAACTCCACTTTCTACTTTATTTCAGAGAAAATATAAAAACCCCGTGTTGTAATTGACGTTAGTGAGTGTATCTGTTAAAAACTTCAAGTGCATCCTCCCTTCTTTCTTTATTTTTTCTACCCTTCAAAGAAAATAATGAAACATTATATAAATCTCCACGGATGTTTCCATTGTTTCCAATATCGGCTATATTTTACACTGCGGGAGATAATAAGACGGTATTATGATAAAACTATTTTCATTCATATTCGGCGCGAGATGTTCCCGTCTCGGTTTTTTTGACCATGGATGTTTTATGTTTTTCTGATAGTTACTAGACGAGGAAAGAGAGACGCCGCCAATGGTATCAAATGAAATTCGAAATACTTTTCTCTTTGTATGTATTTCTCTTCGGCTCCGTACAAAGTTTGTAAAAATCGTTTTCTTATCTTTTTCCTCATTATATTTCTTTATGTTACTTATACTGCCAAACATACCTACTGATAAACATAAATTAAACCGATTTTATCATTCTTAAAAGTTTAAATATATATCAGCCGAATAGTTGGGTTTTTTTTTTTTTTATTAGGTGTACATAGTACATACATAATATTATATACGCGGTTTAGCCATGGTTTTTTAAACAAAATATTATATGTACGAAAATATAAAATAATATATATGAATATTTATGAAAACGCCACCAAATTGTGAGTTATATAGGTTTGAAAAAAAAACACCATAAAATTTGCCAAAAATCTTTAAAAAAAAAAAAAAGTTAATAGTTATGCGCGAGTAATATAACTCGACTGAAATGGAACGAAAAAAGTTCCGTATTCTAGTAGAATCAACTATTAAACTCTCCATTATTATGATTGCTATAGAATAGTAGTAAAAAATACAATAATAGTTTTATTATATCAGACACAGTACTTTGGCAATAAACTTCAGATTATATACTCTTTTTTTTTTTTTTTTTGATATGAAAATTTATCTCGATTAGTCCAGAACCCTTATTAAAACGTTTTAATATAAAAATGTTAAAACACAACGTTTGAGTTTTAGACCCCATGTCAAAAATATTATTTCCCTTTCCATCATGTTTACAGTTGTACGCATTAATAAAGGTAGCTCTTGTCCTTGCCGTCACACCGAACACATTCATATCACTTCTACATAGTAATGAGATATTATCTCCATATTATTTATTTTTTTTTTTTAAGCCCTAGTCATCTTTTTTAGATATACCTCATCAAAATGTTATAAATGTACATTGCTTCAAAAATGTATTTTATTAAAGTTTGAGCAATAATACACACACCAAATACATTGTATATTAATAATAAATCATATAATATTTAAAGCCATTTAATATTTATAACCAGCTTACTTTTATTATAATTTGACTTTCCAATGTCCATAAAAAAATGAATAGATAATCAAGTGTAAAAAAACATAAAATAATGAAGAATCTCGAAAAAACTTGTTTTCTTAGAGATCGAAAATAAAGATGTTATTAATTTTCAACTTTGACATATTCTAAATAATGTATAATTTTTCATGTTTATGTAGATTTTTATAAATTCTGAGTAATTATTCGGAATGTCAAGTTTCAGTCATTTTTATTGGTGGTTATACCTACCTAATGCGATGAAATTTTAACTTTAGATCAATGTTTACGACTACTCGTTATAATTTTTTTTAACCCTACTCGGCCAATAGCTAAGAAACTTATTCATATTGATGAGTACCTATAACATACGGTCGGTTTTATGAAAGGTTCAAAGGTATAATATTTATTAATATCGTTAATAGTCGATAAAAATGCACATATATCGTTTAGATATCAAGTACCGACGACGACGTATTAATGGGAGAATAGATCTACCCACACAGCCCTTTTTGTAATAATGGCCTGTAAGTAAATATATATATATATAACTGTGGGTACATACAGAATGAGCCGCCGCCGTGTTTTCTCACTTTTCCATATAGCTCACTTTTCCATATAGCAATCACGAACACATAGTCAAAAAAAAAAAATATCAATAAATCAGTGCGAGTATATAATACAGTAGATTTCATAGGAGGGACCCCGTAAGCTATTATTTATGTTATTCGCTCCCTAGATAAATTGCTAAATATACCTCTGTCAGTCAGT
The DNA here is from genome assembly GCA_948098885.1 of Drepanosiphum platanoidis. NCBI lineage: Eukaryota > Metazoa > Arthropoda > Insecta > Hemiptera > Aphididae > Drepanosiphum > Drepanosiphum platanoidis. The sequence goes on from OX402531.1 coordinate 21,606,203, forward strand.
ATATATAATACATATATAATAATATATATACATAAATATAAACACTACAAGACGTCTTATATTTTATATATATAAAAATGATAAAACTAGTATTTTTAAACTTTACCAGTGTTTGAATCCTTTTCTTGTATTTTATTTTTATAAATCACGTGAAACTGTGAAAAATATATTCATTTCGCCAGCAAATTTGTAATAAATCAAGTACTTATCAAAACATTTTTCAATAGTTTTCCTCGGTGTACAGAATACTTGAATTTGAATAAGTTTTTTTATCATCGAGATGAATAATGCTCATAGATTTATAATTAATTGTGAATACTTCGTCTTCACGCACAACTACATTAAAAGTACCCAACACACAAACACACATTCGTGCCCGGACAGTTTTTTTTAACCACTTCCCACTGTACGTATATACTATAAATATCACTACCGAAATATGTTCAATTTCGATTCGTCATTTCACCTCGGTGAACATCGTATCGAATTTATTCATCTCTGACTGGTGTGTTTGTTTAACCTCGGTGCGTTACGTCTGTTATTGACTATACTTGTTTCGAGATAAGAATGTTTCGGCAAAGCTATTTTAATAGAAATACTTACCACGCCCCCCATACAGACTCACAAAATATTAATTTTAAACGAAATCGGAATATTACTAAATGATAAGCGTGTTTAACGAACCACGAGAATATTTTTTACGTCCAAACGAAATTCGTGAAATTAAAATACCCATAAATTATCGTGGAAATGTATAGTGAACTTTTAAAATGTATTTCTTCGTCTATCGTTTATTTAAATTATAAAAAAAAAAAAAAAAAAAAAATAGATAATTATATAAAAAAGTTATCAAATACGCCATGTGGTTTATTTTGTTCGCAGCTTTCTTAAACCTTTATCGATCACAAATGTAAACTTCAGCTACTAGTTAAAAGTTAAACAGCCGATTAGCAGAGTACCATTTATTTTATGTACCCTCTAGATAACACTTGACGTTAACATTAATAACCTGACCCTTGTGCAGCCGGTGTATAGTTATCTATATTATAAAGCAAGTCAACCAAATAAAAAATCCGTCTAGCCAGCCTTTATCCCTTGTTTTTAAATTTATCTATTTGTACATGTTTATCATACACCTACATATTATGTATTCAATGTTATCATATTGAAAAATATACATAACCGTAATGGTGATAATTTGAAAATAGTTTTACCAAAAAAAATACAGACGTTTTAATCGAGAATATAAATATCATAATAGTTCGATTCCATTGTTTAGATTTTTATGTACATTAAAATATATACCTAATACATAATTAATGTTGAATATTTTACTTACATTGTCAATGGTACTTAACGATAATATGAAATTCTTCGATAAATATTCCATAAAACATTCCATTGGACACTTTGACTAAAAAGAATAAATATTTTTAAAAATACAAAAGGGTTTTAAATCCCTTAACAATATTTATATATTAAAATAAAATGTTGGTAGGTACCTGTATATTAATATTTATTGTTACTCACTCGATGGTTTGGATTAAATTATTTTATAATAGGTAAATATCTACTTTACTTTCCATTAGCTGTATAAACGTTTTCAAGTATTTTTTCCACCATTTGCTCATGCTTACTTATAAATACAAATATTTTTTCGATGTAACACAATTTCATTTATCATCAATAAACCAAACGGATTCGCAGTCTTCGTACAAATTCATTCTCATAATTATTATAGTCGATAAGAGAAAAGTAATTTTCCACCATTATAAATTGAATATTGAGAACATTGTATAAATGTGAAATACACAACAATATCAACTGTAACGTGAACGGAGTATTATTAAAAACTGTTGAACAACTTCTGACATTCTCTGTTCGCTGCGTTTCAGTGACAGCATCAAAACCGAGTGGATTTAATGAGTCAGAACTTTCGAGCGCCCGTGACGTTCGTCAGTCGCGCTCGCGAATCTTCCGGAAACCACTGCCGCTGCATTGTCGACGTTACGCATCAGACTACTCACACGTGTCCTCGTACATTACATGCGCATTTTTCACATTCTTCTTATCGGTTATCATTCACGCGCCTATATTATGGGCAAAAATTGAAATAGAAATCAAAATTAATTAAAACAATCTTAACATTTCCGTTCCATTCCAATGCTCGTTTCGGAAGTATGGGTAGCCGTCGGTAACAATAATAATCGTTTGGACAATCCGAACGCTCGTTTCGAAAATTGATTATCTTGTGTCGGTGCCAAAAAATGTCGATATGACTAATGTGATCAATTATCAGGTACAAGCTTAAACTGGATCGTCCGTTCTCCTTATTCCATGTCCATTTCCCATCCGATCGATACGGATTCCGTCGGGATAGTCCATTACCACGTGCCCTGATCTCCGGAAAACGCCCTACAACGATGCCGGTGCGCCAATACTAAATATACGACGTTGTATTGTCTTAGTGCATTATGCATATTATAATTACATTGCATCGCTATAGTATTGTGTAGACGAACTCGGCGCACGGCTTATGATAAATATTAATATTAAGTATGATCGACAGGTACATGATGAGCTCGCTGATGGAAGGCGCTTCGTGGATGCCCCGATGGATCACGGTACTCGTGTTCTGGGTGGGCTACTTCAATTCCGCCTTAAACCCACTGATCTACGCGTATTTTAACCGCGAGTTTCGAGTGGCGTTCCAAAAGACGTTGCAGAGCTGCTGGCCTAAATCACCGCCGTGGTGTCCGCCGTGCTTGCGTCGCCGATACGAACAGTCGCGCAACGACACGGCCACCCCGACCGCGGCGTTCGGCCAACAAATGTTCAACAGCAACGTGTCCGAAGTGCATTACATGAATCCGGCGACTACAGCACTGCTTCAGAATAACGGCGGCAACGGCGATGGTGGTGGTAGGTGTCATACAGAGCAAAATGTATTGTAGAAATTGAACAAATGTACTGTAAAAAAAAAAAAAAAAAATCATGCATAAATAGGTAATCATGGTTAGATATACATATAATATGTATGTGTATATGCGTGTGTGAGTGTATGTTTGTATATAGTAAATCAATCACGCCGTCCAGGGTAAAAACTAAAAATAATAATAGTGCCAATGAATTATTATATGTGACCGTTTTGGCTAGTGGCGTAAATTGAAAATTTCGAGCAAAGTTTCTAATAATCAGTCATAGCCCATAGGTAATTCACTTACAATGGGTGAACTGTTTAAGAAAACACACAACATTATTCCGTAATAATATTACAATTATTTTTAACATATAAATTTATTATACCCATAACTCATTAGCGAACCATTTTATTCGTGTAGATTTGGTCTATAACAAGACATAATAAGGGTTCATGAGACATCTAAAAAGTTATTTATTCTTAACATTACCATAAACCTTAAATATCGAATGACGAATCTTGTAAATGTCAAGCCCTTTGATCTATCTATATACGTATATATAGTCACGCCACTGGTTAAGACATATTATGCGACAGTCCGATTGTAGATACTATATTCGAAACGACAATACTAAATACGAGTATATACACTCTTCACTACTAATTGACCAATATCGAATTCCCATTGTCATATATTTAATCCGTGTATACCAGTAGCATATAAATGATTTTTGTGTGGGAGGTGACCGTTAGCACAAACAAGTGTTCACCGTGGATGTATTGTGGGAGGAAGAATGAAACCTTAACCACAATAGTGACATTATAAAATGGTTAATATCTGGAGTAAATTTTCTAAATTCTGAAGCTTAAAATCAGCGTCTAATTAGTTGGATTACAACAGTGATTAAAATTCTTTTGCCATGCCACTGGTTCAAAATATTATTATTTCTGAATAAATTAACTTAATATAATGTTACAAGTATTCTCTTAAATCGTAGAATTGCAAATAATATTTCATTTCTAATAAACCATCTCTTTTTCAAAATTAACTTCCCTGAATTATTCTCTCGTGTCTCTTTCAATATCCCTTGCCATCTTACTTGTTCATCTAAACCTTTTCATAAACCATTCTCTTAGTCAAATCATACTTCTCAACTTTTCAATTATCCATTTCATGTAAATTACAAATACTGATCCCTTTTCCTTTTTTTTTTCATATTAGCATGGTTTCTGTATTAATTATATATTGTTGTACCATTTCACTATTGTAAGGGATTCGCCCAGTCTTATAAATAAAATATTTTTAACCATCATTAAGAACAAAAGATTATTAATATTGAAACCATTAATTTATAGGTACACCATAAATCAATCACAGAACTCAAATATTCACAATTGCTCATAAAGAAGAAAAATGTTTTCAATACTCATCAATCTGTTGGTGTTCTTATTTTGTTTTCTATGTGTTTTTGAGCAGATGATACTAGAGCTCATCTAATCCAATGAAAATAAATAACTAATTTAAAACCTATTTAAGTAAATAACAATAATGATTATTCTATTATAAATTGTCAAAACAAAAATTAATATTTTATTTAAAAATAAAAACGACTTTTTATTATATTAAGTTATTTTGTGTAAATAATTAAATACATAAATAATATATAGAAAAAACTCAATATTTTGAAATTGAAACCTCGTGACTTATTTTTACAAAATTTAATATAAAACCAGACTGTCAAACATTTTTTTTAACTTTCCACTTTTATAACATAAAATGCTATAGAAATTTATTCATTCGCCTAATTATCTTAATACATCTATATTTTTAATTTATAATCAAAACTTATTTTTATAAATCCTATTCTAATATTGGTTATCTTAATATAAATATCTATTTAAACCTTAAAACCCTTATCCTTTTTCATAAAATATGACATTTCAATTATATTTATAATTGAAATTCAATATATTTACAATTATCAGTATCTATTTATTTTAAAAATATCTAAGCCCTCACATTTTTATAAGTAAATACATTTAATACATTTTTTGTTTTACCAGATTATTATATTATATTTACCAAATTACATTTGAGTCATTATTAGAATATGTAAGAAATTAGAATTTTAACAATTTATAAAAACCACAATAACATAAAAATAACATAAGTGTCCACTTCATATGTACATATTCTACAACAATTATTATCAATTTAATGGTTTTTTTTAATTTGTTACTTAAAATAATATTTAAAATACCTAATTTAAATAAATATATGAATTTGAGAATATGTGTTATATTTATCTTTGTGTGGCTATTAAAATATGTTTAAATTATATTTCAAGTAAAATGTTTTGGGAAGATAAAAAATGCTAGCTGTCAAAAACTTAAATTAACCCAATTAATTCATATCGCTTTATGTTTCAAATAACTTATTATTTTATACGTTTTTATGTATATTATCATCTTATTTATTAAGAGAATAAAATTAGGTGAATTAGATACAAATAAGTAAGGCTTTTGTGTACCTATATGAATTGGTGTAGAAGATCTTTACTTTAGTTTTAAAAATGTTTGGCAGATTAACCAAAGACGACTTGTATTTTCTAAGTTGGGTAATAGAAAATGTTAGTAATTACGTCGTTATCGATTTGATTGATTTTACTGTATAGACTGTTGATGTAGACAAATATGTATAATGTATACACAAAGAACAGCTTAATAATTACACATAATATCTACTAAAAATCAAATTTTTTATCTGTGTAAACTTCAATATTTATAGATACCATCTATGTTTGAAAATCTCATTTTTGTATTCAGAAACATTATATTTAAACATAAATATTATAATATTTAATAGCATACTGTATTACAAGTTAAGGTTCTATTTAAAGAAATGCCGAGGCAAAGAGTAAATGATGATCATAACATTTTGTTCCATTAACTTTAATTATCCTTGAGTAATACCAACAGGCAAGTGAGGCAAGTAATATAGTTTTGATCCTTATAGATAAGATGTGGTTAAAAGTTTGTTCATCATAAGACATTATGTAGATACTTATATTAGTTTGTCATCTAAAAAGTCTGCATGAATAATTTTATCATTGATGATTTTATCTGCACTGTAAATAAATTTATAAAGAGTGAGTAGGATTTCCTTATGGAGCGTTATGCGAATTGAATAGAATAATTTAGGTAACTGTTTTTTGGCTAAAAAGTGCATCTTGTGCAACAAATATTAACCATGTGCAAAAATAAAATTTGTGTTCTTTTCTTCTATCATTAGAAAAGTAGAGTTTCATTTAGTTAAAAAGTACCAAATATCTTTCTAAGAGTAAGAATTTGCTGTCCCCAGAACAAAGAGTTACAAAGTACAAATACATTATTTATACGTATTTATAATTATTGTAAAAATATGATAATATTGATGTGTAATAATGAGTACCTATTTAAAAATAATAAAATTATGAATGTGCGATTTTATTCAATATTAAATTTATCGAATTCGTTACAATATATTACCCACCTGATTTCACTAGAATAGGGTGTTATTAAATTAATTGAATCTATTAAACCATACCCTGTGTTATTTCATTTTATGATTGGAACATATTTATAGCTGTTAAATGTTTTAATATAGCCGTCCTATAGAAAAATTAGACAGTAAATATGTTATATCTACCTATACCTATTATAGTTCCTTTAAATGTTTTTTAATTTTTTGTTATTGTATATATATATTATATTGTGTTTTTTTTGTATACTAAATGTTAATAAATATGCAGAAAATCACTTATGGTTATATTATTTTATGTGTTAAATACTTTAATTGGACCAAATCATATAAGAAAAGTGTGTTGTAAAGTTTTTTTTATAAAACTTACATTGTTAATTTCTAAATAAGTAGTTAGTTGAAATTTTGAAATGATTATGATCTATATTGTATCGAAAATTTAAAATTATGTAAAAAATTATCATTAAAATAATAATTTTAAAACATAAGGGTAATTTTAATTATTTTTTATGTATATTGTATTCAATCAGTTAACGTAACTATTCGATATATATATTTGAAACAACCCATTTACACATAATACTTCCCATTTGTTTATTTTAATAAAAATAATATAATGTATACCGTACCCTACTTTCATTTTATGTAATTTACAAAGTAAGGTACATTAAGACTAATATGTGTTACGTACCTATATAAATACATACCGTTCAGCCTGTTCAGTGTATACTAGTAATAACGTAAGTTGTAAGTAATACCATTAAGGTATAGTGTATATTATTTATGCGTTTGTTATTTGTGTCACATTACCCGTTATAATGGTTGTTATTTAATTGAATAAATATTACAAATATATATACACACACACATAATTAATACTGCTTTTAAACTATTAAAACCAGAGCTTAAAACTGTCTCCAAAAAAGTAAAGTAATCAGCTCTTTGTAAGAGCCAAATATTTTTATGCTTATTATTATTCAATTTAATGGTTATATAGTGGTACCTTAAACCTGACGTCGACCGGTAACTGTTATAGTATTTTTGGTATTCGGTTACCGGTCACAAAAATAATTTTTAAAAAAATATATAATTTTCACCAGTCCTGAAATTCAAATACTAAATAATCAAAATACATATTATACAAAAGCGTCGTGAAACTAGACATTTTCATTAAGTCAGATCAAATATTATATAAAAATAAACACTAAACATACAAGTGGTTTACTAGACTTACCCTGAGGATGGTAGCTTATGTTCTATGCTGAACAAATCATATTTTTTTCCTCAGTTAAGTGAAAATATTTATGCATGGCTACACCGATTACTATGGTAATTATCAATTATACTTACTTATACTATTATAATTTTATATTGTCTTATATAATAGTCCGTGTTCACGGTTTAAGATGTAATTTTTAATTATATCGTATTCGTGAAATGGATTTAGGAGTTGGTAATCATGGACGAAAAAATATCTCTAATATTTGTGTTGACCGGGTTATGTCTGTGCCATAGATATATACAACAAATGTTAATGTATTCTATGGCCGGTGCCGGAAAAGTGGTAACAAAATGTAGATACTATGTTATCTACATCGTTCGCGGTAACAACAATATTGATAGCTGTTATCATTGGTAAATTAGCAGTTGAATTAACAGGAACTTGCGATGTGATTAGTCTAGTTTCGTGAGTTTTGAACTATACTTTCGTACTTAATAATTTTCAAATACTTACCTATTCATATTGTTAATAATGAAAAAAAGAGTCGTGATTACTGGTGTTGGGGCCGTTTGTTCAGCTGGCGCTAATAAATGTACATCTTGGAAGAATGTACTATCAGGAAAATCGTTTGTCAGGAAATTAGACTATGACCTTTACAAAAATATTCCTTGTAAAATAGCTTCAACTGTAGACGAATTGGATTTACCCGAGTTGATTCCAAAAAACAAAGTACGCACTACAGCTCCTTCAACTCGCCTGGCTTTGATTGCCGCTCAAGAAGCAGTTAATGATTCTAAAATATTTTCATCTACAGTCGATAAAGAAAATATTGGAGTCAGTGTAGGTGTAGGAATGGTAGATTTAGAGGATGTTTGTCAAACAGCCAAAGCTTTAGAAACTGGTTACAGTAAAGTCAGTCCGTACTTTGTTCCTCGAATTCTATTAAACATGGCTGCTGGACAAATTAGTATGGCGTATGGTGTACAAGGGCCCAATCATTCAGTTTCTACTGCTTGTGCTACTGGAGCTCATGCAATAGGAGATGGTTTTCGTTTTATTCAACATGGACAAGCAAAAGCAATGATTTGTGGTGCTGCAGAATCATGCATAAGCCCTTTGGCTATTGCTTCTTTTTGTAGATTACGTGCACTATCTACTCAGAATGAAACACCAGAATTGGCATCAAGACCATTTGATGTAAATCGAGATGGTTTTGTTATGGGTGAAGGGTCTGCTATACTAATACTAGAAGAATTAGAACATGCACTGAACAGAGAAGCTTATATTTATGGAGAAGTTCTAGGTTATGGCTTATCTGGTGATGCTGCACACTTGACATCACCGCCCGAAAATGGCCAAGGAGCTTTTCTAGCTATGACTCGAGCTATTCAAGATGCAAACGTAAACAAGACCCAAATCACATATGTAAATGCACATGCCACCTCGACTCCAGTAGGAGATGCCATTGAGTTAACGGCAATTAAAAGAGTTTTCAATGAGCACAGCACGAATGTACATGTTTCATCCACCAAAGGCATTCATGGTCATTTACTGGGGTCAGCTGGAAATTTAGAGAGCGTTTTCACAATTCTCGCTTGTAGTGAAGGATTGATTCCCCCTACAGCAAATCTAGATAACATTTGTAATGAAGCTAAAGACTTAATTTGTGTTACCAAAGAACCAATGGAATGGAAACAAGAAAAAAGAATAGCAATAAAAAATGCATTTGGGTTCGGAGGTACAAATGCATGTCTTTGTTTTTCTAACTATGTTGTATAGTATTTTTTAACTATATGGATCACAAAATGCCAAGGCTGTGAGTGCTTTTTGATGCCCTTCATATTCTCGTTCTATATTGCCAGTTTCAACATTCCACAATCTTGCCATACCATCTGACGAAGCTAAGAAATTAAAACATAATTATCTTTAATAAAATCAAAACATAAATTAATCACATACAACACAGAATGTATTGTTAACATAATTCAAATAAAATAATTTGTTAAAAATGTAGCACTGACTGCTTAGTGATGTAGAAATATATTTATAATGTAAATAAAATGTTTTTGAAATCATGAATTTGTTATTATAACATTTAAGTTAAATAATTAACCATTAAGTTAAAAAAATACAAAGTTATTAAATCAACTTAACTATAAAAAAAGAATAAGTTAAATGTTGACAAAAAGTACATTTGAAATATGAGTAGTTTTTGTCTAATTTTCTCATCATATACAAACCATACTTATAAATAATATATTACCTGTTAATAAATGTTCTGAATCATTACTGAACGCTGTATCCCACACCCACCTTTGGTGTTCATCTTTTAATTCTTGTTTCAAAGAAAAATCACTGGTTTTCCATATACAAGCTGTTTGATCAGCTGAAGATGTGACTAATAATCTATAAAGGAGACCATATTAATGATATTAAATTTACAAAACCATTTATTTTTATTCTTACGTTGAATTAGGACTGAATTTACAGTGAAGAGCATATTTCCTATGAGCAATCATTTTGTGTTCTGGACTAAGTCTAGTACCATTACCATTAAACTTCCATAGGTAACAATTTCCTTTATTATTTACAGAAGCAACATAATTAGCACTAGAATCAATAGCCACGCATTGTATGGATGCATCAACTTCGGGTATCTAAATTTGAGAAATTGAAAATTGGATAAAAATATTATTTATAGGACTTATGTAATGATTTATACTTACAAGTTGTTCATTGTGGTCAGTTTTCAAATCCCATAAATGAAGTAATCCAGATTGATCACCCAATATTAGCTCACCCTGATTCGGATGAAGACAAATACTCGTAATAGGTGCATTTGTTTGGAATATACGCTGACATTGTAAGTTTCTAGACCTAAGTAAAGTTAAAAAGAACATAATCTTGTGTAGATTTAAAATTATATACTCGTAAGACTAATATTATAAATTGAACAAATTATTTTTCTAACTTAAATATTATTATTAAATCTAATATTGTTGCTTTTTTAACTTGTAATTTTAACCTTAGATCCCATACACGAGCGCTATGGTCTTCACCACATGTAAACATCCATTTACCATCTTCATGGAATCCAACACCAGTAATGTTTTTTGGAATTCCTTCATAATTTAAAATTGGATTTGGATTACTTGAATTTAAGTCATACATACGAATGTGTTGAAATCCTGTAAATATAGTAACATGGTTATGAATAAAACGTTAAATGTAGAATTATTAACAAAATCACCTGCAGCTGCTAAAAGTTGTCGGTCAGGGGTAATTTCCAATGCATTTACTTGCTAAATTGTTTTAAGTCAAGGATAATACTATTAATTTGAAATAATAAAAATGTGGTTAGAATTAATGTACATTTATAAAATATAAATAAAAAGGTATTAATAAGATTTCTTTATATCTTGACCAAGTAATAGTAATGAGTTGTGAATACGAGATAAAAATGTAAACATTTATTAAAGTTACACAACGTATTTGTAATTTAAAAATTTTTTTTTAGGAAATTTAATAATTTATTAACTTAATATCATTTTGCTGCCATAAAAATAACGAGTTACAGTATAAAATACTTTATAATTACCTAAGTAAGTACAATAGATATTACAATTTCATGAATGAAAATACAATATATCACAAATGTACAGTAGTTGATTTGACTTGCTTTTACCTTTACAAAATAATTCATCAAATAATCTATAAAATTGAATGTTTTTTAATAATGTTTAAGGATACAGAATCTAAATGTGTTAAACTTCTATTACAAACTCCAGTATTTGCATGCCATAGCTTAATTGTGTGATCGTATCCTCCGGTGGCTAATAGAACCTTTTCAGTTAATGCGCTGTCTACCATTGTAAAAATGTATACATTTAATATTTGAAAAACTTAATACTATATAAACTCAATATTATATATTTATAATTAAGACTGTTAGAGCTATTTTATTAAAATTAAAATAAAAAAAAACAAAAACCGAATTGATAATTTGTACATTTTGATTATATATTATAATTGATTATAATAATAGTCTTTTATCGTAATAATATATTATGAAGTATAATAGACTAATTATTTCTATTGCCTATTACAGATTTAAATATTTTTATAATTTTAATCTTGTATATTATATTGTTTACATCACTTATCAAGATCATCTTATCAGTATTATCATCCTATCAAAATTATTATCAATTTGCCAGCTTATCCATTTGTACTGTTGGGAATGTCTAATAGACGAATCGCAAGGTGACACTGAAATTTCAATATTTTCACTGTAAAATCTCCAAAAACCGTGTTTTGTACACTACAGAATAAAGAGACAGTATACGCCAAAGAATAGATAACGATGTGTATCGTACACAACAAATATTATTCTCTATTCTTCCCAATTGTCTGTGGCTCGTGCTCCAGTTGATGGTCAATGGTCGATCTTAATCGATATTCGCTGGACTAGTATTCACTTATAAACTGCAGTCTAACCATATAGAATAGATTAATGGTGTAATTACGTTCAATGAAAATACTATGCAAGTGCAATAAATTTTTTTTTACTTATTTACTATTCAGTGTCCTCATTTGACGTCTGATAACTCATTTGAATTCACAATCATTAGTTTTTATTAACTTCCCGTAAACAATATCGAATCCAATGAAAAACTGATCAAATCAATATGGCTAACAAAGGTAATAAGGTATAACTCTATGATATGGGTTGGAACAATTTTCATGAATAAATATCCAAAATATGTGTTCAATATTTGTCCCAGCTATTAGATTATTTTATGTCTGTAAAAGTATTTAAATTATTATTTTAATTAACTGCTTACCATTTTTAGGAGGGCCTGAAACTGAAGATCAGACCAGATTAAGGTTTCAAGTAGAGCTTGAATTTGTTCAATGCTTGGCTAACCCAAATTATTTAAACTGTAAGTTTTATTTACAAATTTGATTTCATCATAAATAACTTACTAATTATTGAATTATTTAGTTTTAGCTCAACGTGGCTATTTCAAAGATCAGTCATTCGTTAATTATTTAAAATATTTACTATATTGGAAAGAACCGGATTATGCAAAATTTATCAAGTGAGTACAACAAGTAATATATTTCAATATTACCTGCAGGTAATAAATACCGCAGGTATTTCGTCACACTGACGTCAGAGGTTTGATTCGTTTTTTGACATCTGTACTAGATTATTAAACAACATATGACGAATATCACTGAGATGGAATTCGAACAATAAATAAACAATTAACACACGTTTTAGAGTATAATAATATAATAATAACCACTTAAATTAATACAAAATAAATACTACTAATATTAATACATAATACATCTCAGAGATCAATAAAAATTAACTTAATGAACAATTCTGCTGTAAATAAAAAAAATACATACCTGCAATATTAAAATATGATTTAAAGTTTTAATTTAATTTATTTTTTTCTAATTGGGATGTAGTTGAATACAATTGAGTTTTTTAAATATTTTACAAATTAATAGTTTATCTATGATGTATAATTTATGTTCCATACAAGATTTGAATTCATTTAACCATTTATTTATTAAATCATCATTTTTAATTTTTAATGTTAATTTGAACCGTAATTTTTTTTTATGTTGCATTTTTTCAAAATGCTTTTCAAATATGTCTAAGGTGCGATTAATTATATTGCAAAAAGAAATTGATGGTGCCTTAAATCCATTATCATTTTGAAAAGAAGAATAATTTTTATTTGTCAGTAAATTAATTTGACACTGGTGGCAATTAAATTGCTTATAACATTTGTATGCAAGATACCCTGCAAAATAATTGACAGAACAATCTTGTAGGGTAATTGTGTCTATTTGAGGATCATCTATTAGGTTTAACTCATTATTGGATAAACTAGAAGAACTAATTAATTGAGCATCAGGAAATGTTTCTATCTTTTCATTATTACTAGTATTAGTAGATGATTGATCTAAGTCAATAGATAAAAAATCATTAGTTTCTTGCATTTCACAATTAGTTCTTGTCGAAGCACACAAGGAAAAAATACTACTCCTTCTAATAGAAGTCCTTATTGTCCTCGAAGTTGGATTTTTGTTATTCTGCCGAAAAACACTAAATAAATTTTCAAGGGCATCTTGATTTAATCTGTTTGTCATTAGAAAAGCAATGTCATTACACTTTTCTTCTTCGAAAAATTGTAAAATAGCATTAATAGTTTGCGTAAACCCTTTAAAGCATTTTGGTTTTAAAATTTTTCGTTTTCCAATTTTTTTCATGTTTATGAAGTATTGTGAAGCGTCTAATAAAAAGTTTTTGACAGTTCCCGAATGAGTTAATGCGGAATTGTATGAGTTATTACTATAAAGTGACGAACTGTTTAAACAATCAAATAAATTATTTATGAATTCTATGAAATCTGCTGTATCAATTGCAGTTTTACTGCCAAGTTCTCCAGTTGCTGCATATGTGCGAATAGCTGCCGACATGGAATGGCTAAAGATTTGTGCAGCTAACTTTACATGCATTTTTTGAAAAGACGTTGGATGAATGTGTGCGTCAGTGATTTTACCAAGAGCTTTACTTTTTATACTTAATTTATCTAAATTATATGCATCATTAATATCTTTGAATGAATAAGTTCTATTATTTTTTTGAAAATGTGCTTCAATGAAATTTTTACAAAGGCTTTTGAGTAAATGTGGGACGTCAAATATTGAAAATATTTTTTGATCATTCACAAAAAAAAAAGGGTCATTCTCTGTAATATTTAATAATTTTAATACACTCTGATTTAATGTGCTTTGATCACATACTATGACTTTCGGACATAAGCCAATGTCAAATAATTTGTTTATAACGTCAACAATTAAATCTTTTAAGACTATTTTATTTACGCCGGAATGGGAAAGATAATATGAAACAGGAAATTTCCATGGAGAATACATACCACGAGCCAAAAATACTAAAGCATAATTCGCACTTTTATTAATTCTACCGTAAGTTCCTAAATCTTGAAACCCTTCAATAAAATCATATTGTTTCGAATATTCTAAAAATTCTTTGATATTTATCTCATCAAAACTAATGGTGCATGCTTTCTCTTGATAACTTTTATGTTCAAATTTTTTTTTAACATGATTGAAATAGTCATTATTGAAACCCGGTAAAAATTTTGATTCTCCTATCCAACGTCTTATAGTTGACAGAGCAGGCAAATTAATTTTTTGAAGACGTAAAAATGTATATGTAGATGGAGATTTATAAAACAAAGTTAAAGCTAAATTTCTTTCTGCAGTTGTCCATGCACGACATTTGTTTTTTAACTGCATACTCACCAAAGCTCTGGAGTTACACGATGGAAATTTATATGTATCCATTAAACTTTTAAAATTATTTCGAGCCTTATAGTTAGAAAAAGATTTTTTTAATTTAGAAATATGACTATTATGTGTTATTTTAGATTTTTTTAAATGGTTTTGTTTTAATTTTTTTTTACTGGGCATTTCATTATCTAAGTCATGAGATTGTTTTTTTTTTAAACTCTGACTAGGCATATTGATTAAATTAGAAATCTCTTCTTTTTGTGGTGTAGAAATAATCAAATTAGGACTAGGAAATATTGACTTTACAGCAGTATTAGTCTTACATTTATCATACGTTTTAATTGGTGTTGATAGTATTAAATCCTCATGGTCGGTTTGATCTGACGTTGAAAAACCTATAAAAAAAATATGCTTTTATTATGTCCGACTATTTTGAAATGTTACCCCACAAAATATTTAGCCCAAATAGCAAGTCTCTAGAATTATTATTTTTAAAACTATAAAATAGATATCATATTTTAGAAAACTACAAAAAATAATTATTTCATACCATAAGACGTAGACGGTTGATCTTCAGATACAAAATTATATTTGAAAGGCACCGCCTTTGGTTTTAATTTTTTTCTTTTGTCGTATGCGAACATGAAATCATCCGGACTGAAATGCTCTTGACATAGGTATTTGCTGTGCAGCTTTTCATTTCCAAGTGTTTGTAATCTTGCATTTCCTATCAAATTATTTTGTTGAAACTATCTAATTTATTAATTTATTAAATAAGTATAATTACCAGAATTCAGTGCCCAGACTTCAGATATTATTTTGTCTTTAGGAAATCGGAACATGCTTAGACCTGGATACTTCATTGTTGTTTTTAAGCATTTTGAATACTGGCATCTATTGCCAGGCATGTTTAAAACAATATAAACCACCAAAATTATATTTTTATTATTATTATTTTATTAAAAACACGGATTTTTAATACAATCGATATCGTCATAAATATATAAATTTAACCGCTAACAACATTCAGTTGTTGTGCGCTGTCAGCAAACGAGATATTCAACCATTTCCCCACCAAGCTGACAGCAGACGACTACAGCGCTTTCAAGCGGCTAATAACGGTAACAACACGAGGTCGGTCTTTAGCTATGGCAAGGTAGTTCCCCGCCGAGCGGACAGCAAACGACTACAGCGCTCAAAGGCCTGTCAGCGCGGAGTCGGTCGTCACTATTTGCATTGATTATAATATAATAGACAATACCGTGGGCTATCTGTCTATTATATTATAATCAATGCTATTTGCTACGGCTGGTCTTATCTGTTTATTATAAGGTCAAAGAGTAGTCTCCTCAACCCAAATATATATAACAAAATTCAAATTTCAACTTACAATATTTTTATTTCATAAAAACAAAACTTAAACGATAAAATAACAATTACAATCACGTTAACAATAAAAATATTTAAATTAATTAGAATTAAATTTTTTTATAAATAAGCTCAAACTTAAGTTTAAGTTTATTTAAACTTTTTTTCATTTGTTAACTTGACAAACTCAAAATGTAAAAAAAATCTATAAATTCCATGTCAATTTGAACGTTTAATGAATCTAATACTTCATACGTTATTTTACAAAGAGTCGTTTTTAGTTTACAATCATAAACCTAAATATTATTCAATTTGTTTGCTTCTTCACAACAATAGTTCACAATGTTCACTTATTATTGTAATTAAATAATATATTCATTGAAATCACTTGAATTTTTTATTTTTACAGGTATCCGATGTGTTTATATTTTTTAGATCTCCTACAGCATGAGCCGTTTAGAAAAGAAATAGCTACTGCTATTTGTTCCAAATTCATCGATGAACAGTTGTTATTGATCTGGCAACATTACACTAGACGGCGTACTAAAATGATTCATACTGCTTACGAACACAATATGATGAATAAATCAAACTCATCAAATATTGGTCAAGCACAAACTAATGGTACAAATGGTATCATGCCAGCCTCCATGCCCATTCCTAAAGTTATGCCCCCTTAATTATTAAATATTTGGTAATCTATTATAATTTGTTTTAATACTTGGAAAATATAATGTTCATATTATTTTTTCTTGAACGAAGTGTTCATATATTATAATGTATATAATACTGTGAAATTTAAATTATAAGTTGTTTGTGAAAAATAAAATAATGTATTAGTAAATTACATCAATATATGTTCATATTATTTATTAAATATTGTAATAAAATTCATCGTGAAGTTACCAAAATTTCACATCCATTAAAATCATCATATAGTCTCTCTATATGTTGCATGACCATTATGACATATGTCACAGTGGTCAATAGAGTATATTAAAATATGATGGAAAACGATTATGAAATTCCGATGGACTTTCACTGTATTATTAATTAAGAAGCATTGTGTTGTAAAGTTCTCATGAGGAGAGAAATTATATGTTATTATTTTTTCAATAAATTTTATTTGAAAGAATGTTTTGGGCGGGTCATTGTCAGTTTCAACAATTTTTAGATGAAATTTAATCGAAAATATCAGAATACAGAGACGTTATTTATTTTACAGAAGTCAGATCGTTGAGTAGAGAAGCAGCACTTAGATAAACGATTTTATGATCTACGATTGGAAATAGAAATGTTTATGAATAAAATAGAAAAAATTATTATTGATCTATCAGATGAGTCATGGATTTTCGACTTGGCATTTTTAACAAATATTACAACTTTTCCGAATGACTTGAACATAAAATTACAAGATAAAGGAAATTACCATCAGATATGTATGCAGATATTAAATCGGTTCAAATAAAATTATTGTACAATTATTTGGGTCAAAATACTTTTTATCATTTTTCATGATGTAAATCTGCGATTGAGTTTTTTTTTCAAAACCTTTGCAATGGTATTTAATTAAAACTATATACTAGTTTCTAATGATTATCATCATTTAACAATTGCGAAATTAATATTCAGCAAGATTTGATGAATTTTTTAAGTATGATAAAGAAATGAAATTATTCCAGAACCCTTAAGTGGACATAAATTATGTCATCATTTTGATTCACAAATAAAAATCGTCGAACTTCAAAATCACGAGGTTCTTTAATAATCTTTTCGTGAAACTTCAAGTTTATTACAATTTTATAGTTGTCTTCCTAGTTCCTAAATCAGACAATTTGTACTATAAAATTCTAAAATACTATACAATTCTGTGCTACCATACTGTATAGTGTATTATGATAACAGTTGTTTACCTCTTTGCTACAAGATAATATGGATTATTAATTATAGCTGTGCTACAACTACAGATAACATTTATAATAAATCCTACAACAACCACAGAAATATATTATGATAAAGTTATTTTTTATATTTGTGACAACGGATAAATCATGAGTCAATATTTAAAATATAGGTCCGATTTTGAATACTGTATTAAACCATAATATTTTATGTTTTTCATTGAAGAGTTTATTATTATTTTCGTGTTCTAATGTTTCATCTATCATATTTGTGATTAAGCTTTAACTTTTAAAACAATCAAATTCTAGTACTTGTTGAAATTAATCGTTTTCAAATTGCCAAGTTTAATTATTTTCAATGAATAAAGAATATATTATTAAAGACTCGGTCACTTCATTGGCAATCGCTATTGCTGATCATCAGCAAGTACCAAATGAAAATGAGGTCTCTATTTGTTTGGATAAAGTCAGTAAGGTGTTTAAACCCCAATGGATAAAAAATCAAGTAATAATCTTTTTATGTTTTCATGTATCTTTTCTATTTTGTAATGATTATTTATGCACATAAATAAATAGATTATAGGGAATTTATAATGATTTCAAATTAATGTATTTACGTCATTTAGGTATAATCTATTTTCTTTATGCTACTTTTACAATAATGTGTATTTAAATTGGATTTTTTTTTTTGCTACAGGACGATATTCTATGTTTATTTCAAGTATGTCAAGAGATCAGTCCTACAGATACCAGTCTAGTAATTAAATGCTGTAAATTACTCACCAAAGTACTACCAAAACTGAGCTCTGATGAAGAAAACCAGTTAAAAAATATAATTTCTTGGACATTATCAAGTATTAATTACTTAAAAAACCATAAACAGCATTCTGAACAAATCAATGACGTCCTTAACTTCTATATTTGCACAATTCAAACTTATAGAAACTTAAATATCAATAACAATAAAGTAAGAAAATATTTTAAAGTATTAAATTTATATTTTTTTTATAAAAATAACGTTTTTAGATATTGTCTCACATAATGGTTTTGTTATTACCACTATTAGAATCAATAGAAAACTGTTCTGAAGAAACATTGACCACTTATTGTACACTAACATGTATTAAGATCATAGAAGCTACCGTAGTTATTTTAAAAGATTATGAGTACATAAATACTGTTGGGATGTACATAATTAAGTTTATTGATCAGTTAATAAACAAAAACACTAATAAACAATTATACGAGCAAGAAGTAAGTTATTAAAAATAAATAATATTCTTAGAATATAGAGAAAATTAAATAACCATTTTCAACCATTAAAACTTTTTCTATTATGATGCAATATCATGAAATGTTTTGAACTTTAAAAAAATTGAATTTAAATAAATATTTATTAATATCAAGGTGTGTATAATTTCTATTTTAGATTTTGAAATATGCATTACAAACTTTGTTACAACTCATTGATCATTCAAAACAATGGACGAATGAAAATTTTAACAAATTGTTACCTATTGTTTTGGTGTATTTAAGGTATGGTTTGATTTTTAGTCAGTCAACATTTCTTAATGATTTGCAACCCTCCCCAATTGTCCAATGGGATAATCCCTCAAGACTTGATATAGTGCCCACAGTAAGTAAATCTAAAATTTTTTTTTAATCAAGTATTTATAAATATTATAAAGTATTTAAATGCTTTATAAATAATAACTGTTTTTTTTTTAGATTAATATGACAAATAAGCAACGTCAAAAAAAAAAGAGAATTACCGAATCTAAGAATAAGGTACCGAAATTTGTTACAATTTCAGTAGACGATGAAGTGCTTATGAATGTAAAAGATTCAGATTTTTCCGAGGATGAACATTACACATCTAATATGACTGGATGTGTGGCTTTAAATATACGATTATTGGCTGCACAGACAATGAAGAAAATGTTCACTGTAAATTGTATATATTATGTTATAGTTAAAATGTAAATTATTTAATTTCATAATAATTTGATTATAGACTGTTGACAAAAAG
This sequence comes from Drepanosiphum platanoidis, assembly GCA_948098885.1. NCBI lineage: Eukaryota > Metazoa > Arthropoda > Insecta > Hemiptera > Aphididae > Drepanosiphum > Drepanosiphum platanoidis. The sequence continues at coordinate 21,626,504 of OX402531.1, forward strand.
ATGCTGTTGGGATATTTGTATTCAATTATAGATGGGCCAATGAACATTCAGAATTGTTTAATTCCTGAATTAGGAAATTCTGTACGAGAACCTTCTTCTAAAATACGTGCTACTATTATAACTGCAATCACGTCTATTTTTAATGGATCAAAAATATATTTCGCTCAAGCTCAGTATAGGTAACACACATTTATAACCCTATGTAATTTATTACTTTTTATAAATTCATTAATATTTTAAAGGGAAAAAAAGGGCGCGTTTACCACATGGTCAGAAACACTTGCTGAATATATAATTACAATACATGATACATTGTTAAAGGATTTCAGTATGGAAACTCATAGTGTTCGTCTTGTACTATTGCACTGTTTATCTACTGTAATTCTTAATACGCCATATATGAGGTTGAAAAAAAGTCTTCTTAATTCAGTTTTAGATACTATACTCGCTTATACAAAATGTGAACCATGTGGTAAGTAATGTTTAAAATAATTTTCTTTTTAATAATACTATATTCATATTATCATTTAAACTTATTTATTTTCAGAAAACTATTTAAGAATTGGAGTTTTTCGCTGTCTCTCGTCTGTTTTTAATTCAGAACTACCAGATTTGGAAAAAGAATTATTAATAGAAAAAAGAACAGAAATTTTAAACTTATGTTTGTATTTATTTAAAGTAAGTGCAAATTAAAATTAAATGTCTTTTTACTTTTACAAAAAGGACTAATTTCATTCTGTAAAAGCTTGACTGCCTGCTATGATGGCAGCTATCAACTAACCTAAAATTAAACATTTTATTTTGCTTCTTTGGCAAATTTTTATGATTTTTAAAAATGATATCAATTTAAGTGTACTAATAATTAAAAAAAAAAAGATTAAACAGTATTTTCTTTATCAATTTTTAATTATAATTAAAATCAAATATAAATATAAAAAAACTGACTTGTAGTACTTCATTTTATTGAGTATACTTATATCATAAATATTATTTTTTAATGAATAATAACTGTATACATTTTAAATTCAACTAAATTCTACAGTAATATTTTATTGTGTAAATCAATTTTGATTCTGTTTCATTCAGTTAAAATAATTAATATTCAACCTGAGATAATATTTGTTTTGTTTTTTTAATTACAGGAAACAAAATTATTTCTAGAAAGTGATCAAAACAACACACAGATGATTGTACGACGTCAATGTTGGCAAATATTAAATAGCTATTGTAATCATTATCATGGTTTAATTGAAAATAGGATGTTAATAAATATTGCAATAGAAGATATGAAATACACTAAACAAAATTTGTTACGTAAAAATATTTTATCATGTTTAAAACAAATGTCTGCAGTGTCCGAAGGTAATTTTTAAAAAAATATTTATGTTTTATTTTAATCTATTTATTGAAATATAAATATTGTAGGAGATAATTATAAATCGGCTAGATTAGAAAAATGGAAGTTGATATTTCGAAAATTAATACCACAAATGTTTGCTGAAAAAGATCCACAAACACTACCTATTCTTATTGAAAGCTTGTCTACAATAGGATCAGATTTGTTTAACGAACTTGAAGTATGTTAATTTACTTTGAAATTATAGAAATAAATTTTTGACATTATAAATTTAACAATATTTTTCTTATATAGGATGAATTAATTGATCCTTGCTGTGATGAATTACATTCATTTGTTACCTGCGAAGATCAAAATATCCAATCAGCTGCAATAGCGACATTGGGTACATTAATCAAGTTTGAAAAACTATCAAAAGTAAATTTATAATGCATTTTCAGTTTATTCTTTGGAAAATGAATCCTTTAATATTTAAAACATTGTTCTGTATTTAATGTTTTCTACAATTTTATAGAATCCAACCTATATTAAAAACACAATTGATGGTTTGCTTTATGTATCGTCTATAAATAAAATGAATTTGATTCAAGAAAAACTATCGTGGACATTAAATTGCTTAGCTGAAATTTTTGTAGAAAATTGGTTAGTATATTTTTTCATTTCATTAATTTAAAATAGTTTTGTTTTTATGATAAATTGTACCCATAAAGAACTTATAACATTATAAAACAAAAATAATATTCAGATTAAAATAACGAGTAATAGTTGTGCTTTTGTTATTTGTGAAAGTAAAACAAATCATTTTTACAAACTACTTAATTATAAATAAGAAACAATTAGACCTTGTTGTAAATTCCTATTTTTTGTATCATAATTTTATTATTTAATTTTTCTTGAGTTGGTAGTATTTTCGGTATACTGGTGAGTCACAGGTATTTCGATCTACCGTACTAACCGTATACATATCTTTCGGTATTTACCATTTGATCGGTATTTACCGTATGATCGGTATTTACTGTATGATCGGTATTTACGTAGGTGGGAAATATAAATCCCAAGTCCTATAAAAGGGTTAAAAATCAAAAACCTTAAATATAATATTTATATTATGCTCTCAACTTCTCAAGTATTAACTATATTCCATCAATTTGTCGATTAAAAGCACTATTAGTGGTATTTATTGTTTGAACAATTACCGAGTGAGCGATATTTACCGAACGAGCTGTATTTACGTTTATTAACGTATACCAGTATACCGTTAAAAACCAAAATACCGGTGGAAAAATTTCACATACTGCCAACTCTAAATTTTATTGAATTTAAACTCGGTTTAAGCTTTTTAAATTGGATTTAATATTATTGTGTTTACATTTATTTTTGTTACTATTGTTTAGTTTAATGTGAGCTAGGTTTAATTATACATTTTTTTTTATTAACCCCAAGACTCAATTTTAATATAATAATATATAATATTTTTGAACTTATTCTAGGGAGTTGTATGAAATAAGTGATCATAATTTATTATGCTTAGCCAAAGCTTCACTCTCAACACTGGATCGTAAACCGGTAATTAAATAATTAAACCAATACATAGATTTATATTTATAAATAATTTTATTGAAATTATCATAATTATTACTATTCATTCCAATGTTTAGTGTAGAGCTTGCGGTACCAGAGCATTGGGACTTTTTCTTTCACTAATTGACCATACTGATATTACTGTACAACAATTCGAACCTTTATTTCAAGACTCTATTGAGATGTTAATTAGTATCGCAAGTGGAAATGATAAAATGAAAGTTAGTTGAAAAATGTATGTCTTACATAGTTGAATGATGTAACATTAATGAATTACTTTTTGTTTTAGAATCGTTGGAATAGTTGCAATTCGCTTGGTATTCTTTATCAAACAAATTCTATTCAAAAATTACCAGAAACTGTGAAAGTAAATAAATAAATGTGTTTTACCTGTAATATATTCACCAGAGAAGGGAGGATATGAAATACTACAAGAAACCCACTAAAAAATAAAATCATTTTTAATTTTTTTCTAATTTTGAGAAAATTAAACGTAGAAGTTTAAAATTGTCAACGATTTGATTTATAATGTTTATATATTTATTTTTTTAATAATATATAGACTATAAAACAGATTTCTATTTTATGAAATATACCAATTACTTTTATCTTTTTAAAGAAATTTAGGTCTGTATTTCTGGATAAATATATTCTTAAACTAAAAGTATAATGCAAATCTGAAAGTATGAAATTTTAAATAATAAAAATAAATTAGAAAATTAGTTTTAACCAGAAGATTGGAGTTTGATTTTCAAATATTTCTTGAGCATTTTTGAGCTACCCATATCCTACCCCTATTCTCTTTAGAAAATTCTAAATATTCTACTGTGTGCGTTAAAAACAAATAATAGTTTTAAATGTTATTTTCAGAACAACGTATTCAATACATTATCAACGTTAATTACAAACTGTTGTAATTTTAAAGTCAGGCATGTGGCTTGTTCGTCGTTAATATTTAACCGGCGAGAACTGTATGGCAATAATTACATGAAAATGTGGCACAGACTGTTTGATGCTTTTGAAAACGCTCAAAATTTACCCCACGTTTGCGAACACAAACACCAACAAAAACTAATAAATCAGGTATGTCACATTATAATAACGTCTGAATGTTTAAATGTTTAATTTTTTAAATTTCAATTCAATATTTTATCGTGCAGCTCTGTTTGGCGTTTTGCAATTTGTGCCGCTTACTCGAGCCATCTGATATAAGTAACTTGATGTATTTATTTGAATCACGACTACATTTGATACAAAATGAGATGGAGAAATTTTGTAACTCTAACGACATTCCAAATTATTCAGAAATTTTGGCAGCTACACACAATCATTTACTTGATATGCTGAAGACCGAAAAGCTTACATCTAAACAAGTTGAAATTGTTAAAAACCTATTAAATATATTTTACAACCATTAGATTCGCCTAACATTAACAAATTATTCTATTTTATATTGTTTAATATTTTTTTAATTTTAAATAAAAAAAAATGCTTTAATAATTATTATTTATTCTGAAAATATTGTTCTAGTTTTATGTAATGACATGGATGTGCACATTTAAAGAATACTAGTATTAAGAGTCTGCTACAAGTCACAGACTGGGAGGAATTATCTACCACAACCACACCACTATAATACTATTAATCATTAACTATTATGTACGCCAGAACTTGTGATGGTTTAACAATCATAGTAGGTACTATCAATGATTTTATAATCGACTATTTATAATAGTCTATAATCTATATCATCAAATTTCATTGGACGGAATACAAGAGAATACAATAGTTGGAGGGTGAGGTCTTTCCAGTTTTTTATCGGTTCTTTGTTAAAAAAAAATATAATACTACAGTCTCCTATCTTTACAAAAAATATACCCCGAATGACACACATAGTGTATTTTAATATTGTGATATATAAGGTTTTCATTCACAATATTACAATTGACTATATTAATTATATTTTGGGTATAAATAAATAAACAAAAACATTTTTAAAAAAGTCAGTGTATTACAAAAGAAAAAAAAAACATACAAAACAAACATAAAAACAAAATCACTTCACAATAATCACACAAAATCACTATACCAGACTTTAAATAATTATTAATAGTAGTATTTATATCTAGTCAGATTTTAGATTACAAAAAAATAAAATAAAGCACCTGATTATATCCTAAGGATTAATTTGATAATAATAAAATCAATACAACCGTTTTTGTTTAGATAAAAAAAATTACACGTTTCAAAAATAAAACCTTAAAAATTCACACAAATATAATGTATTATACCCTGGAATATTAAAATTTTGAATATAAGTCAATTTTACAGACATTCAAATATCAGTATGTTAACATAAAGAATGAACATATAATTAAATAATAATTATCTTATTTAGTACTGTTCAAAATATTTATTATTGATGAAAAATGTGAAGTCTTTGAATACTACTTCAATAAGTAAGTGTAGCGTATAATTTATAGAATTTTTTATTTGATTATTGTTTTTATAATCAAAGATATATTACATTTAATGGTGTCATAAAGGTTTAGTACATTTATACAATACAAATTAATACAATGGAATTATTGTTGTCTGGTAAAACAAAATAAGGTAACATAAAATACATGTTTTATTCATATATGTGGCATGGGCACCTACATAATATTTATCGAAAGGGACATAAATACAAAATCAAAATGCAATAAAAAAAGTTTTCATCGAAATATTAAATTAATTATTTCAATATTATTAATAATTTGTCATTGTTTTAAAAAAAATGGCCCATCTTGCTCCCTCTTTTTTAGGTGCCCATGATAACTAATACATGTAATGAAATGCTGATTATTTCAAAACATTAAAAAATAATAACAAAATTAAAATTAACAAACATTATTATGCATAAAAAAAAGTGATACAAATTAAGCAAAAAATTGTTTTGTAATTCATAATTTTTAAATTATTATTAATTTTTTTTTTAAAAACATTACTTTTTCAAGAAAAATATATAAATATTTTCTATTAAATTTGCTATTAAACGTATCTATAGTCTTTTAATTTACAAACTTGATATGATTGCATATTTAAAACACTTCTAATACCATATTACTAATCTAAAGTATTGAATTGCTGCTTATTTATAATATTCCATAAAATTTAATTTAGTTATACGATTATTAGTTATAACTCACCTAAAATGTAATGACTAATAAGTTATAAGTATATATATATATTATATAATATGATATTAATACTAATTAGAATTATTAGAGAGTAAGGATTTTAATATTTAAATCACACAATAAAGCCAATAACTAACCTTGTGCATTAGAATAAAATAACAAATGCATGGCAGCATGGAAATGAAAGCGTGCAGTCTTATTGTAGGTAATAATAACCTTATTAGTTGTTTAAAAATGACTAGTATTTTTTTATTAGCCAATGTGACTATGTGGAAAAAAGAAACAAAATGTTGTCTCACAAGGAAGCATTTGAAAATCCAATCTTCAAAACATGATTGTAAAAACACAACTCGTGATACATAAATTAATAAACATCTATTAAGTTAGGTTAGATTTGAGTAAAAATATTTGAGATTTGATTCAAGATTTTAAATAGTATTATTGATGAAAAACTCAGAATAAAGTAGATTAAGGGTGATATGATTCATTAAAAGATCTTTGTATCTGTTATTCATCAAAGATAAATAATAAAAATATGAGGTAGGGTTAGATTATAAGATGTTGGCATAACTTGGATAGATTCATTATAAAATTAGTTCTACTTGAAATAATTTTATCCTTTTTTTTTTCTTTAATACATAGTTACTTATTGAAAAACACTGAAAATATTTAATTACGTAGTATATAATATTAGAATTAAATTAACTAACCCTGTAGATAATTATGATATATTGAAATAAATATTGTAGTCTATCAAAATAAAATTTATCTATTTTATGTATTTGTTATTTATTAACCATTTTCAATTATGTAATTTTAATAAGCACCCTATAATTTTAAGCACCTTTTTAAATATTCTATTTGATTAATAACATATTATGAGATGAAAGAATAATTATTATTTGATATTTTTAGTATAATAAAAACTCATTAGTAAATATCGAAATAATATTTACTCTTAAAAAGGTATGTCAATTAGAGTAATATATTAATGTAATAATATCAAAGAAATAAAATTAAATGTCAAAATATAACACCATACAAATCAACCAACTTTTAAAGTAGATGAAATTAAATTACCAAATCTATATCTTAACTCTTTAATATAATACAACTTTATACTTAACTGTCAAGAGATTATTTGTGATGTCATTCATAAAGACACTTAAGTGTCCCAAATATTATTCATTGCAAAAATATCCGAGCAGCAACTTTCCTATTAGATTCTGACTTAAAAACTAGTGTCAGTATATTCGAACCTTAGCTATGTTTCACGATAACCTGGATTTATAGTGATATTTGGTATCAATTCAATACGTTCAACATCGTCATTGTCTTCTAATCCTATAAAAAATGTAATACAATAAAACATAAAATAACTCTAATATACTAATAACTATATTACTATACTTATATTATATTAATTATAACAATACTTAGACTATACTAATTATAATTAACAGCAATGGGACATGTTACTATGAAGTCCAAATTTATATCATACAGGGATAAATGACAGAGTGGCTTATCAAAATAGTTCTGGTGGTTTGGAACCAAAATTGTCAGCTAATTTAGACAGCAGAATTTTTTGAGATTTTTTGGTTGCTAAAATAGGTCTTAAGATACTTATTAGTTTTTATGGAAAAAATTACTTAAATGTAATTTATGTGCAATTTGGGGGGCAAAGAAAATTAATAATTTAGAGCTTTAAAGTTAGGAAAATTAGTCTCGCAGTATATTTTAACAATGCATTGAGATCAATATCTACTATAATAGTTTCTTATATACAAAATCTTGGCTGGCGAAATCACGGACTCAGTGTACCTCAAAATTGTGAGTGGTCACTGACTAGGGTTTGCTATACCACCGCAGCACATGGCTGTTTGCCACTGATGCATGATCGTTTTGGTAGCCCATAACGAAAATTTGCCACCCAGTAAATTATTAGTCGTTTTTAATAAAAATACACAACTCAGGGGTAGTTTCAGCTCTCAAGCATCACACCTAAATTTGCCTCTGAATGGACCTATTGAATTTACTTTAAATTGAGCATCAATTAGTATGTCGTAGGAATTTAGATAGAAGAAAAAAAGAGAGGAAGACAATTTAAGAACAGCTCATGTTTATTAATAGGTATAACACATATTATGAGATATATGGAAATAGAAAACTAAAGTGACTAACCCCTAATGATAGGAATTGTTGGAAGAAAAGACAAAGAAGATTGTCGAAAAAATAATAATATTTAACATTTTAATTCAAAATGTATTAATTGTTGTTCTTACTTTTCTGCATTCTAGGATCCTTGATAAATAAACAGAATAATGCTATTCCAAATATACTAAAGGTACTCATAATAACAATTACAGCAAATGTCCACGCTCTTGTATCAAATGTATCAATTCCTTCTAAAAGTTGTTTTTCCAGCTCTACATGAAAAAAAAAAACAAAAATAATACTACTTTAATACAATTATGTTATTATATTTATATATTTATTAAAGATATTTTAAAAATAATAACACTATACCAGTTTCTGTCATGTCATTTAAGGTTTTAACAGTCAATTCGGTTTTAGTGCCATCGCCTATTTCATTGCTGGCCCAAATCTGAATTTGATAATATGTATTTTTACGTAGTGAATATATTTCTTTTTGATTCTAAAAATGATATAAAATTTGTGAAATAACAATAACTTATTGTAAGATAAAACAGATAGGTATATTATTTTTCAATAATTTTGAATTAATTACCAAAAAAAACTAAAATTTAAGATTTAATATTGTATAAAATGGATCTTGTTTATTTTAAAATATTATAATCCTAGCCTATAAATGTGTAACCACATTTAAATAAACTGCATGTGATTGTACTAAAATTACAAGTCTTAAAAAAATTAAAATGATAAAAATCAATATTAACACAGGAATAAAAATATATATAATTAAATAGATTTACCTTAGCAGGATCTACTTGAAGTACATTCCAATTATCATTTGAAATCCTATCATCCATAACTCTATACCTTATTGTTATATTGGTAATAGGAGAACCGTCATTGTCATCTATTTCTTTCCATGTGATGAGCATTAGTACAGTATTAGGTCTAACAGTTACATCTGAAAAGAGTTTGGGTACACCTAAACAAAAAATTGAAATGTTCTTAAATGCATATACTCCTTTATTCAGATATACAATTACAGTACATATTGGTTAAAATAATTAAAGAACCACAACTTTTAGTAGTTATATTGGATAGTTTTTTAAAACCCAGACAAATAACTTTACTTAAGATTGTGAAAAGATTTTAATAATTGATCATTATAAACAATATTTTTCTGTAAATACATTTTATTAAAAAATATTTACTCTATTAATATACCAAGTACTTACTCTTTGGTTTAAGTTCAAATTTAATCAATGGAGCATGCTCAATATAGTTATAAGCTGATGTGAGATCGCAAGTATAAATACCCGAATCTGTTAAATTAAATGATGATATAAATAAATCTCCATTCTCCATTACTTTGGCTCGACCAGGATATTCTTTATGATTCATTTTCCAAAACACTGAATTTTTCATACTATTGTTAACACATTTTAATGTAACATTTTCACCAATTTTTGGAAACATTTTAATATAATTATTATTTGTCCCATTCGTATCTAAAACAAAAAAAACCATTTATAGTTAACTTTATAGATTAACATTAATCTTACATTGTTGAGACAGTAAAATTAGGTTTAAAACAAAACATAAATAACATCAAAATTTTATAAAGTTTTCACTTCAAATATCTACAATTTAATAATTTATTCCAAAAAAAAAAAATCTATCTATCATATCATACACATCTCACATGTTTATTTATTCATATTAAAAATTATGAAATATAAATTAAAAATATCATACATAGACATATTTTAACATTCGTAATAGATTTTAGTAATTATTATAAGTTAAATAACTGTATTGTATATAATAATTTTAATTCAGTTGAAACAAAAACAATGAGCTACTTTTTAATGAAGTAATACATAAGAAATTTAATGATGTATATAAATACCTATTTAAAATGTATTTTTCATAAATACGAAAAATAGCAGTCTATGAATAATTTAACGGGTAAATTAATATATATCATGAATAGGCGGCACCATATCTTATAAAGATTACATGGATAGCATACTAATACTATTCATTAATGACTTCCAACTTTCTAATGTCAAAGAAATATCAATTTTAATCAATACATAGTATACTATAGATGACAAATAAATGTTAAGTACTTACATGTGATTGAAAAGACGGATATAACGAAAATATTAAACCAAATAAATTCGTTAGATATGTGATGTACCATTTTTAAAAGAGCATTATGAAACTTTTCATGACTAATAAATTGACTAGACAATAAATATTAATTTTTAATATAGACTACAACAGAAACTTAGCATTTACGTGACATACTTGAAGAATTAAATATCATTTAATATCTAATACCTAAAGAAGTTGAATCCGAATTATTGTACTATTATCAAATTGATGTACATTGAAACTGTAAACACTAAACAATAATCAGAAAAAAAACTAGTTTCATCTCGTATGGCCCATGATAAGACATACTACATAGATATTGAGCCAATGAACAAAGTAGTAAGCGAGTCTCATATATGTAATAATATGTCTTATATATTATATTCTATTATTATCTATAAGCATTCCGTGCATATTGTACTATCACTAAATACTTCTATGTTGATAATAAGAAATGTATACAATAATATTGTACAATGATTGATATTGGTGAAAATTGCTATACTGATAATATCGAAACCAATCAAAGCACTCAACTTATATTTATTTCCCAGTTGTTTTCCAACGAATGAGCGAGTACAGTGCACGCGGCTCATTGAGCACGGACTATATTTTCTTCACAGATATTATTATCATCGTGACATCGTATAAAATTATATAATTTACATGATATTATGAGCCAAGTATATTATATTTGTATGTTATACACCAGTGGTTTTCTGTGATAAATCTATTATAATATTAAATATTATGCTATTCGTAACCATGGATAAAAACCAGGTAAACATTGGACAACACGGACCGGCGTTATCAACAGTAACGTTATCAGCAGCAACGTTATCAACGACACGGGCGGTCATTCTTCCACGGGGGCGCGCGCGCGTAGTTTCCATGACGCACAATGGCGGACCGTGCGGCAAAACAACAATAATAATTAAAACATACGGATTGTGTGCGAGAGCCCGCGAATCGTTCGTGCGGTCGCGCAACTGCGTTTGTCCACGGAGAGCGAAGTTCGCATGAAACTAAACGCCACCCGACACGATAAACATTAAATTGTAAATCCAAAATAATATCTCTTGGCGAGTGTGTGTGTGTGTGTGTGTGCGCGCGCGCGCTCGGTATACGTTCGTCGGGCGGCGGCAGTGTGATCGACGAGCGATGTGCTCGATCGGACAAAGGCGTCGTAGATCGGGTAGAACAGCGAGATAACGCGTCATATACAAACCATCGGCGCCGAGGAGTGAGTGCGTTACGTCGAGATATTTACATCACAACTGCTAACGAATACCGGTAAGTGCCAATTGTATTTAGCAATAATAATAATAATAATAATAATAATAGTAATAATTATCATTTCGTTTCGCGCGTTCAAAATATTTATTATTATTATTATTATTGTTTTTTTTTCGTTACCGCTCGCGGTTTGTCCGTAGAGGCACAGAGTATTAATGTAAATACTAAATAATTGAGAGCATTCTGTGCCCTGCAGATCTGTCCGACAGGCGACAATCGTTTTCAGATGTACACTAAATTGACCGAGTTGGTTGCGCGCGCACCGCACAGCGCACACAAATCGATTTTCGCTCGTCCTGATAATAATATTTTTATCGATAATCATTTCCCCGGGACGTCGTCATTTTTTTCTCCCCCATTAGATATACCCACTCGCCTCCCCTGTCCCTGTTGGCCACCACTCTTCACCCCGCGATACCTCCTATCGCTTCTCCCGAGGCTCATAAACCGGTAGGAGGGAAAAATATTTGCACTATACACCTATTATACGTAAATTTATGTAATATATTTTTATTCGCGTACCCAGTACATAGTTATAATTATGCGAGACTGTTAACTGTTTTTTTCTACACTGATAACAAAAACGTTTGCAATATAAATGAAAACGTATTTATTATTTGTACACTTGATATTGTTAGGGACTGGTTGATAATTATTATTGCCTAGTTAAAACTCTCACAGTACGTTATAATAATATGAATATATAATAACAATGATTTTACTTTACTAGGTATGCAAATAGTACTTATTTATTTTTTATAAAACATACAAAACAGAATAGGTACAATTTGTAATTGCAGAATTTCACACATTGTATTATCTTCAAATAAAGTACAATAAGAGCTTAAAGATTCCTAGGATTTATTTAGTCTAGTTTTGTGATTAACATAATTTTATTCGTGTGGTTTTAGATATCGATAAACATTGTAATTGATACTCAAACCTTTTCACATATTCCCAGTACCTAGTGGGTCTTTGTTAAATTTGTATTCATTAAATTATAATTCATTTACTTAATTTACAATATATACTTGAATCCTATTAAAATACTATTATATTTTCTAAATATTATTTATCTATTTCAGATAGTTCAATAAATATGTCGTGTTCAAAAATAACTGATAAAGCCGATGAAGAACCAGAAGATGAAGAGGCTAATGAAACTTTAGTAGTAGTTGTTAAACCTGATGGTACTGTTGCTATTGATCAAGAAACATTCAATCGAGTTTTGGGTAAGTATCTTATATTTACATTTAAACTGTCTTTGCTTTGTGTTGCTTATTTTTAAATTTCTATATTAGTTAAGAGATTTTCTATAATTTTTAATTCTGCAAATTTACTATCGCTGTATTTAAGTTAAATTGTTATTATATATACCAGTAACCATAAACTTATACTAAAAGTATAAAAATCTAAATTTTATTTACATGTGTATGTATTTACCAAGTATATATATTAAAAAAATTGTGAGTGAAAGTTTTTTTTTTACAGAAAAGAAAAAAGAAACCATGAATATTATCCATTTTGAAAACAGCAGTAATAAAGGTATAACTACAAATCCAGAAAATGGAGAACCAGAAATTAATTTGACTGTTCAAGGATTTTATCCATCTATTTCTACCAAAACATTCTTATCTCAAGGTAAGATAATATTTAGTAAAAATTGTTATCTTAATGGGTGTAAAATAGTATTTTAGACTTCTGTTATAGCACAAACTAATATGTCCAAGTATATTTATAATTTATGTAACTTCATTTAAAATAAGGTATTTCAAGTGAATTGTGTTAGGTATTCATAGATGAAAAATGAATCAAAATAAAATAAAGTACCTAACTGAGTAGCTATTTATTGATTTTGTCTAATCTTGACCACAATGTTGTATTAAATAAAAGTAATCATAAATTAAATTATATCAATGGAACTCAGTAATCTGTTTGATTTAATGTATTCACTGGAGACCACATAATAGTGTCATAATAGTCATGTTTAATGTATTTAAAAACAAATTATGATTAACTATTTTTTATAATAATCAAGCATTGTTTTGAAATTCTTGTTCAAGGAATAATTTTCATTAGTCTAAAATATTATCATCATTATTGTATAATTCTAGTACCTAGATATTATAGTTTTTAGTCTAGAAATACAATAAAGTATTATATATTTTATAAGAAATTTAAAATATTTTTAAACATGCATAATTCTTTGAATAATATGATTTCTACATATCTCTGAAGTTAACTAATCAAATAGTTTCTGTATCTTATGGAATACATTTTTTTTTTTTAAAAAACACCCTTACTTCATCTTAGGTTTTGGTTATTGAATTAAATTAAAATTTTGTTATGCATACTTAATAAAAAATTATATAGTTTTTAGACAAATTACACTAAGAAACAAATATAAGACTACTTATTTAATCTAACCAAAAGCATGTATTAGTTAGACATTAACCCGTATTATCCATAGATAATGCAATAGTTAACCCGTCATTGGTATCGTAGTGAGCACTCACCTCGTTTGTATTCCGAGTTTTTAATTTTTATTGTTTAAAATATTTATAATTAAGAAAAATGGTTAAATAATAGTTTGTAAAATATTTAAATATAAATAATTTGGTGTTAGTTTCAATGTTCTATGTTAATTATATAATAAATAATGATACAAAAACAACAAGGTGAGTGCGGCACTCACTCAACAACAATGGTGAGACATTACATAGCGATACCAAAGACGGGTTAAAAGTGGTATTCCTATAAGAAACCATTGAAAAAAATTATTTTTTCTTAATTATTATTTATGTTTTTAAACGTTTTGTTCGAGCCCCTAATAAATTAATTTTTGTTATGTTCTATGATTTTTCATTTGTAGACTTGAAAGTTAAATTATATTTTCCACTGCTGACTACTGTTCTGGATTTGAGAAACTATTTGAACAGATTTTTTTGTTTTATTTTTAGCTGCTTGATCATTTAAATTTCACCATATAATGTTTTTATTTTAAATTAGTTGCCTCATGTGGTGGAGAATTAGACCCAGGTCTGTTAGATTTGAGTGCTGAACAATTAGAACAACTTGAAAGCTCATTATCTTGTGATATATTAAAAATATTTGGTCAAGATGAATCAAATATTCTAGGTATGATAATATGATAGATTCCATTGAATGTGTAATTGTGTAATCATTAATTTTATTTGACCTTATGTTTATTTTATATTTTAACTAAATTTATAATATTTTTAGATATTCTACCCGATGAAAACGACATGTCAAAAAATCCTATTCATATGGATCATTGTTATTACAAGGATTACCCTAATAACTCATCAGATAATAACAAAATCGACCAGACTTTTCAAGACTCACTTACTTCTAAAATACATCGATTTACTAGTAAATAATAAAATAATCATAACACTATTTTAATTTTTTTAATTTGTAAATCAAAATTTTTAGGTAAATTAACACAATCACAATTAGTGAATAACATTGAAGAAATAGAAGAAATTACAGTTTCAGTAGCCGAAAGCAAATTAGAAGCTGATCTTACATCGTTACTTGTTGAAGGTTAATAACATACATGACAATTAATAATTTTAAGTTCATTGAAATGTATTTCATAATAAAGCTTAAATTTGCATAAATTAAATAATGATTAAAATAATGTTTTTTAGATATTAAGTATAATTTGCCAACAACTACATCACATAATCTTCAAAGTAATTTATCAAATACCAAAAAAATACAGAATTTAAGAATTGAAAAGGTAATACATTTTTGATTATTAAAAAGAAAATTGTTTTTAATTTATATTTTATATTTAGAATGAAAAATCAAAAACTAAAGATGTATTTCTAAGAAATGAAAGTCCAAAAAAGAAACCCGATGAAATACGAAGTAATCAGTCAAATGATTCTCCAAGACCTTCAAAAACAGTTAAACGTCTATTGCCTATGGTGAGATGAATATTAATTTATTTTATTGTAATTGAAATTTAAAATAAGTTGTATTTTAGATTTTAATATTTATCTCTTTAACGAGTGAATTGTTTTTATATAGGCAACAAATACACAAGTCATGAACATTATTTACTAGTATTTTTTTTATTTAAAGTGAACTCTGTTATTTTGATTACTAATTTTTCTTAAGATTACCAATAGATTGCAGAATACATTACATTATCACATAGATATTGTTTATTTTATTATGAATTTCTTAAAAAAAATGTTATTACTTTCTTTTTCATTGGTAATAAAAAATATAAAAATATTATACTATTGGTAAAATACATCATACATCATCTAATAGGTGAATTATAGCTGGCGAATGTGGATATGCAGGAATAAAGACCGATTTTGGTTGGTGTGTGGCACATTCTCTCACTAGACAGACTATAAAATGGCTGTATAATATTCAACTTTGTAAGCATAATAGCGTCCCGCCTCTGGATTGAACAGATCTGATACTTGTATTCATACAAACTGATTTGTATGCTTAAATTGACCAACTCATATTGCACTACTTACAATTATAAAAATATATTTAATTGCTGACAACTCGCGGTGGAAACATATCTTTACACATATCAACAATTGTGACGTTTAAATTAGTTTATCTAATTAACTGATAATTATATAAAATATATATTTTAAAGTTTGAGTTGTTTCTAATTTTAATTTTTTGTTCTTAAAAATTATTTGTCTGATGAAGTCACTAAATTTTCATAAACTCATAATTTTAACTAATAACTATATTCTAAATTAGTTAATTACTAAGTTTATGTCTATGTATTGAAAACATTTATGCATTTTTTATACATAATTAAATAAGAAATGACTATCAAAAAAATTTAATTTAAACTCCCAATATTGTAAGTTAATAAAACAAATTGTATATTAGACTACAATAACAAACATTTTACTGACATTCTCCAAACTCATTTATTGTTCTAGAAATCTCAAGGTAAACCAACAGTGCAAATTAGAAATAATAGACAAAAAAAATCAGATGTTGTGATGGACCAAGTTTTACTACAGGCTAATGAAATGGTTCGTCAATCAAGTATTGAACCTAAGAAATATATACAGAATCAACTCCTGTTCAAAAAGAATAAAGACAAAATTGAAAATATTGAAAATTCTCTTGAACCATCAACAACCCAAAAACATGTTAAACAAATATTAGATGTACCTGAATTATTTTCTTCTCCTGATATTATTGTTAAAGATGATAATAAAACTTCAATAAAAACAGATAATGTAGAATTCAATTCTGAAATAAATATTGTTGAAAAACCAAAAAATACAGATATTGTAATTTCTGATCTTTCAAAAGAAACAGAACAAGTAAATAAAGAAGAATCTGGAAGATTTCGAAAAGTTTCAATTAAATCAAGTGATAGCCCAGTTGAAAGTAATGTTACTAAAACTTTAGAAGACATACTAAATGATATTAGTTTAAAAATAGCAAATCAGGCAGAAATAATTGATGAGGAAAATTTAATAGATGAATTAGCTGATCTCAATGAAGACCTTAACTCTGTATGTAAATTAAAATATGTATTGTAATGTAAATCTAATGTTTAATTTGTATATCTTTCAGTCAAATTTTGTTGCTCCATCTAATTCCAGTCATGATTTAATGAATAAATTATTATCTGATGATAATCTTAATCACAATGATAAGAATGATTCAAAATTACCACTTATTGATGATAAACCTAAAGGTCCTACTGTGATTTATGGAAAATCTGGTAGAATACTAACTTTACCTCCAATCGAAACTCCAAAAACACGTTCTTTAGTTAAAAAAGAAGTATGCATTTTATTATTTTAACATGTGTAATATTAAATTATACTGGTTTTAAAATATTTTTTAGAATGCAAATGCAAGTACAAAAACTCAAGTTAGACAAAGACGTTCTTCAGAAAAGTACGTGCTAAATTTAAACTATGTGTTACTTAATATTTTTAATTTTATAATTTTGTCATTTTGCTCAATATTTACTATTATATTACTTAAACGAGATTGGCTCTAAGAATCTTTCATTAATAATTTAATATTTAATCTCTTTTTTTTTATTACTCTATATGTTTGATGTAATACTTAATTTGTGTTTTCCATTGGTTAAAACCATTTTGGAATTGTTAAATCTTAAAATACTATAAATATCTCTTTTGTTACAAATTGTTAAAAAAAAAAAAAAATGTAAAACACCAGTTTGAATTTTAAAAAAATCAGATTTTTAATTTAATTTCTGGGAAGTAAATATTGTTTTTAGAGTTAATAATTTTCATTATTATACATATTATATGATACATGATTATTAATACTTTTAGTTCAAAGAACGTGAACGAATCTAGTGTAAAGTCAGATAATAATAAAGAAGGAATCAAGACTCTTGAAGATGATCCAAACACACTTTGGTGTATTTGTAGAAAACCTCATAATAACAGGTAATATTTTGAGAAAAAAATTAAATTTTAAATTTAGAATTATAATTAAATATTTAAACATTATTTCAGATTTATGATTTCTTGTGATATATGTCAAGATTGGTTCCATGGAAAATGTGTAGGTATTACAAAAGTATTGGGTGAACAAATGGAAGCTCATAATGTTGAATGGAATTGTCCACCATGTAAAAAGAAGAAGACTGAAGAAACGCGTAAAAAATCTGAAGATGATAAAACTATAAAATCAGATGAAGATAAGAAAAAAAAATCTTCAAAATCACCTGTAAAGAAAACTGAATCAAAAATACCTAAAATTTCACCATCTCAGCAAAGTTGTGTCCAATGTAAAAAACTTATTGAATGTGTAGCAATGGGTCTATTTTGTGACGAAACATGTTTGGAAAAGCATATTGAAGAAAGTGTTACTGCTATTAAAGCATGTTGTACATCAGAATCGCCTGATATCATTTTGTGTGACAAAAAAAATAGTAGGCTAATCACTGGTATGTAATAATTTATATCTTTAATATTCTTAGTAGAACCAGTGATTTTATAATGTATATTTTTTTCTGTGTTCATCATTTCAACCAGAAAACATTTTTCAATTGGTACATTTGTCCCCATTTTGCTGTTACAAAATTGATTTAATTGGTAATTTTAAAAGAATACTTTTAAAAATACCTTATATTTTTCTAAATGAAAAATTTCAATTTCTAAAAGTTATATTTCTTTAAGTTGGTTAAATAATGTTGATGTGGTAATTTAATTTGATATATTAACTAGAGGTAACTATCGTGAAAACTAAAGGCTAATCTATCCACTCAGAATCTTTTCAAATACAGTGGTTCACCAATTTCAAATTTAAAGGTATAATTCACCAACATTAGTAACTCTTTGTATCTAGATCATTTTATCTATAAAATTATATATTTATATTATATACTATTTGATAAAGTACAGAAAGGGAAAAATAACTTAAAATAGAATATATACTATAGACCATGTCGAAACATATAAAATGATGAAGTTCCTATTTCTTTGATTTCTTGACTTGTAATTTATATATTTCATATGTTTATTTTTCTTCAACTTACAAATTTAGACTGGTAATTACATATATTAAATAGTGCAATAAACATTATTATTTGAGGAAGGCTGTATTATATTCTAAATTGATTATAAAATATCAATCATTTAATTCTTGATATGGCAATGAACACGCTAAAGTTTTGGTATTAGTATTAAATAGAATTACTAGCTTTAATCTAAAACATACTAAAAAAATATATTGACTATAAAACATACATGAATTATTTTACAGGTGAACAAGCTCCAAAACTATCAAATTTAAAACAATGGCTGAAAGAAAATCCAGCATATCAAATTTTAAAACCTACTAGCCATGTCAAACCAAATCTTGGTAAACAATCTTCTAAACCTCAAAATAATTTTAAGTTAACCCAAAGTACATCAAAATTTATGAAAAAAGAAAATGAAAATCGCCTTAAGAGACCAACCATTAGTCCAGATAAACACAAACCAAAAGAAATTAAGAAAGAATTTGAAGTATCAGAGTTACTGCAGCCTGATAAAATGAAATTAGTATTTATCAAAAAGGATACTTCAAAATCAATACTGCCCCAAAAAGAACCCAATAAAACTATTACTCCTCAAAAGGATTCTTCAAAATCTATACAGCCAGTAGTTACGCAGGTGAAACCAGCTGTTACGACTCCTTTAAAAGTTACTGATGTGCAAAAAGGCATAAAGAAAAAACCAGAACCTATTAAGAAACTCGAATTTGTCAAAAAGCTTCCTGAACCTATTAAGAAATCTGAACCTGTCAAGAAATCTGAACCTGTCAAGAAACCTGAACCTATTAAGGAAATTGTCTGCGAGATGAGAGGAGAAGAACAATTACGTTCTAATGTTAGAAAATCTTTGTTAGAATCCTTAAGTAGTAGAATATCTGAAGAACCTGAATTAAAAACAGCCGAAGAAAACGTGGAAGAATTAATTTTAAAAATTGAAGAAGAACTTTACACTCAATTTGGGAAAGTTGATCAGAAATATAAAGCCAAGTATAGAAGCTTATTGTTCAATATAAAAGATCCAAAAAATTTAAATTTTTTTAAGAAAATTATGTTTAAGTGGGTTACTCCATACCAACTGGTTCGTATGACTGCTGATGAGATGGCATCCCAGGAGCTAGCTGAATGGAGAGAGCGAGAAAATAAACATCAAATAGAGATGATTCGGAAAACTGAATTAGACATGATGAATCAATCAAAAGCTTTACTAATGAAGACTCATAAAGGCGAAGAAATTATTGAGTCTAAAGATAATAAGGAAACAATTATATCAGAACTTAATCCTGATATTAAGTTCGAGGAGAAAAAACCACAAATTTTACTTAAATTAACAAGAGAAGATAAAAAAGATAAGAAAAAGAACAAATACAAAGAAAGCGTCAGTAGTGGTGATCGGGAACATAGACATCACAAATCTAGTAGAAATCGTCATAAATCACACAAGGATAAAAAACGTAGGAGTCGTGATCGAAGTAAAAGCAAAGACAAAAAAGATAAAAAAGTGGAAAAGAGTAAAAAAATTGAAGTAAAAACTGACTCAGTAGTCACTGATAATAATGAAGTGCGTAAAGAGGAAGATGTTAGTGATAGAGAACCAAGCTCTACTGTTGTAATAACTACTCCACCTCGAGTAGAAGAAGAAATTAGTCCTCTATGGAAAGGAACTATTAATTTCACTGATGTTTCTCGGTGTGATGTAACAATGTCTCGGTTATCTGGTAATGTAATTGGATTAGAAGCAGAACTTACTTTAACAGTTCTAGAATGTGTTGGTCGAATTAAACAACAAACCGTTTGGGAATATATGGGTAAATTAAAAAAAACTGGTACAAAAGATATTATTGTAACAAAATTGTCCGCAATCGGAATGGAACAACAAATGTCCTATTTAAGTCTTTATCAGTACTTGAGTGCTAAGAATCGAATAGCAGTTATTGATAGTAAACCATTCCCAAACATAAAAGATTTTTATATATATCCACTTGGTAGCCATAGCCCTGTACCTCAAGTATTGTTACCATTAGACGGACCTGGCGTCGATGACTATAGAACGCACTTATTGCTGGGGATAATTGTACGAAATTCTAAAAAACAATGGATTTCACCTTGGAAACAGTCGGATAATAATTATGTTTTACCTGATATTAATGACACATTGGCTTTACCTCATCTTAAACCAGCTTCACTGTCTGGTCAAGAAAATTATTCACCAAAAGAAAGTTATACACCACCAAGATCACCAACTAACAAAATTCTAAGTTTACCTACACCAGTTTTACCATTATCTTCAGGTAAAATATTTGATTTTTTTTTTTGTTTTTTTTCTAATGATCTTTATACAATTTTTTTAGTTTTGACCGATGATGACTTACCTTATGTACCTGGAGAAGAAGAACCATACTCACCAGTTGATGAAGATGTACCTAGTTTATCTGATGACATAAATACTACTCCAATAAGTATTCAACAACAAATGGAAGAGTTGACCCGAAAAATCGAAAGAGAAAAATTAGAAATACAAATGATGACTTCTGGCTCCCAAAGTGCAATCACTGATGTGGATATAAATGTAATATAATAATTTATTATTATTATTTAACTTGATTAATTTGTTTTTGATTACCCTTTATGTAGGCTTTAGATTCTGATGATGAAGTATATAGTCCTACCAGTGAAATTGCTCCATTGACTGCAGAAATTCATTTGCCTAGTAATATTAAAGATATACTCTCATCTATTAACACAAAAGATCTGCATTCAACCGAAACAGAAACATCTAAGGCTGCTACAGATAGTGAAAAAAAATGCAGAGACCCTCGTCAACGAATTCAATCGACAGCTTCCGCTGAACCTCCACCTCCTGGCCTAGAAGATGAATTTCCTTTACCATGCAATCCCGATACCAGTTTACCTCCACCTCATTTCTCAACTCCATACATGGCACCAATGAATTACATTGCACCCATGTCTTATTCTTATCCCCCACCAGGATATGTGGCTGAGTCTTACCCAAATCAGTATGGACCGCAGCAACCCCCTCCACCGCCACCTCCACCGATGGGGTTAGACCAAGGAAATTATAACAATTATAATCAACCTGGTTATGCTTACAATACAGTATACCAACCGCCACCTCCGCCACCTTATACTAAATCTAATAAAAAAAGATCAGGGTTTTGGGCAGTTGGTAATTCGAAAAATGAACCCAAGAAAAAAAAGTTTAAAAAATCTGGTGATCGAAGAGCCAAAGGTTCTTGGAGACGCATGTAAATGTTTCCTAAATTATATTTATTATTTAATATTCTTGGGTCATGTTTTCTTTCGAAATTTTATTTTATATGTTTGATCATTTTACCTACTGTACCTTGATGTGGTATGAAAAAAACTTAAATGTGTTTTACACACTGTCTTACATCTAATGTAAACAACCTTACATGTATATAATATGTTATTCATATAAATTGTTATACATTATTGTATTTGAATTAATTATATATATATATATATTAGGAATTGATAAATAATTGTACATAATAAATGTGAATTCCTTTTGTGAGCACATTAATAATAGCACTTAATATGTTATACAAAAACTATATAATTACACATTGGCGTTTTATTATGTTTGTGGAACACAAAATGAAATCAGTCCTTAATGTTTATAAATATTGTCGAGTTTAATATAATATATTATGGCTCAATGACTTCTTATGACTAGATTTCAATTCTAGACTACTTTAAGTATAAACGTTTGTGTGTGAATCAAATCGTAATTTCTAACACTGATAATTATTGAAAAAAAAAATTATATATATATATATCGCCTGGTCGATGTTATTCTTTTTTTCTTTTCATAATAATATACTATTATCACAGTCGTACTGCTTGCAGTATGTTCAAAAAAATACGACTTGCTAATTTCACTGTTCAACGGTTAACATACGGGTTAAGACGCTGCATTTAAACAAACGCGATATACACAGAAATAAAAATCATCACTAATGTAATGGCATAAATTTAAAAGACTAATCGAAATTGTGTGGACAATGGACACGCCGTCGTTATTGGACATACTGTATGCGTACCTGATGAAAAATATGTAACATGTAAACATAGTGTATATCATGTAGAAATTAGTTAAATAGATAATATATTGTATGATTATATTTTGACTAGATATTTTTGTGAACACATACCTCATCCGTTAATTTGTAGTTTCAGTTTTGTCGAGAAAAAAATATGAAAAAAATAAAAAAAATTCAGATGCGTCAATAATTGCACGGTTTTTATTTTGCTGTAAGTATTTCCCGTGTGCGGGACAACTGAATGACTGGCAGTACAGCTCTTTTGAGTGACAGGCAAATTGTATATTATTTGCGCCTACTTCAAAAATCAATTTTAACAACTTTTGTTTTGGAATAAATTAATAAAGGTGAGTTGTTTTTATTTACATTTACATTGAAGTTTGTATTGTATTTGTTAAGCGGTTAAGAAAAATAACTTGAATTTTTCGTTTCAGTAAAATTATAAAATAACCATCCTCCGGCACAAGTTGTTATATGAAAATTTCTAAGAAACATTTGAAAATTGAACAAAAGATGTCATAATTAAAGCAAATGTAAGATTTTAGGAAAGGGTAATGCCTCTAGTACTCCTTGTATTGACTAATAAATTAATATAAACTATATGGATAACATATTGAACGTATTAAGACCATCTTATACCGAAGCATTCATATTATAATGAATGAGGCATTGGTAGATGAAATGAAAAATTCAAAAGTTATTTCCCCGACCGGTTGAGAGATGAATACACAACTTTGACTATGTTTAATGTGACTCTTATATTACACTATACTAACACACTGATTGATATAAGTTTGTTTTAAATACATTAAACATCTAAATTATCATTATGAATCCAGTTATAAATACCAATTATTTGGTGGCAAGCAACTCGTATATTTACCAATGTTTAACACTTCCTTAAGCCGGCATATTTTCAAATATAAACAAGTCTATTAAATGAAAAAGTAAGATTTCATCTTCCTCGTCAAATTGTTTTGTCTTATAAATAACAAATATTTTTAAGTAGTCATTTATTGTGAAGCAGCTAAATTCATAAGACATGAATATGAAAATATGAACCATAACGACTGGAGGAAGTCCTGTTATACAGAATGTATTATATTATACAGTATAATATTTACAATATGCCATACACCCATACATACAAAATAAGAAACACTTTGTATACAATCCTTTTTTTTTAATTATTAAAATGTTTCCATTCAGACACATTATTCAATAATTATTGTTCAGTTGTAATATTTTATTTTTAATTACCAGACAGCAGACAAAAATGTACTTAGATTTAACATTTTAAAAACACTCAAGTGGATGTTTCTTTTTTATATTTACGTACACACTAATACACCAATCTTCATCATGAACACCACATGATGTGAAAAACATTTTTAATCAGTTAATCTAGTCTAGTCTATGAAATGATACCATTGACACACACACACACACACTTATTATAATCATTGATTGCTTAGATATTATCAAATATGCTCTTCAAAATCAAATCAAATTTTATGGAATTTAAACATTTTCGATTTTTATAATAAGTATAAAAGATAATCTACAATAGTTGATACAAAACTAAATTAAATTGCAATTTGCACTGATTTTTTATACTAATATTTTAACATGAAGATATAATAATTTTGTATTTGTTCAAAAATTAAAAAAATTTGGCAGTTTAATTATATTATTTTACAATTTATTACTTGGTAGTTAGTGTACAAAATGAAAATGCAGACTAAAATAAGAAATAATTATGGTGTATACTGTACATATTATAAATTACAATTATTTATTAACTATGTATTTGATGAAAGTAACCACCAATTGCATTTGCAAATAAATAATATTTATACATAATTTCAAGGTAAATAGCTTTTTAAATATATTCTGTTGATTAAATTAAAACAATTTATAAAAGAAAATATTGTTTTGGTGTGAGACATTATAAATAGTAAACAAATAACATGCAGAAGATGAATTTTTATTCAATTGACAAAGCAACATTTTAAAATTATTTGTACAAATTAAACTTTTGAATTAAGAAATAATGTATAACTTATATTATTCAGAATAACTTAAAACTATAAGGTAGTGTTTAAATAAGTATTAAAAAAATACTTATGGAAATATAGCGATATCATTATTATAAAAACCCTTAATTACAATTTTAACATTTAGTCTTGTTGTACAAAAGGATTAGCAATTGCTTCCATACCATCAACAGGACAAATCAATACGATCGATGTGCCTCGACAAACAACTAAACCTAACGTCCTCGTGTCTTCGGTCAATTTCATGGGTTCATCCGGATCTCGTAAATACTCAAGAGTATTATCTAACACTAGATTTACTAATGGGTCAAAACCTTTGAGAATACCCGATACTTCTCGGCCTCCTGAAAACTTTACCCTTATGGCTTTTTCCAAGTACCTAAAAGTGCATACATAATTGCTTTTAAATCGTTCATATCTTTCAATATCAATAGAACTGAATTCGATTTTGGGTCTACTTCTTACCTTGTTAAATCTAAAATACTCTCCTTCTTCTTTTTCTCGGGCGCTGAGGTTGCTTCTTTTGAACTCATTGTGAAATATTATGTCGTGGCGTTGAAATATTACTAAACTTGTTCAGATTTCGAAATAAACAAAAACAAATACGCGAAAAAAATGTTATTGTTCTATGTCTACGATAATTCGGCTCTTCAACTCCAGCGTTTAATTTAAAAAATAATAACAAAAAAAAAGAGAGACAATTGGCTACTATCAAACATATTTATAAACATAACCACAAAAAATTATTTGTAACCGACACGAACTTATAGATACCACGATTCGAGATATAACCACAGAATAAAATATAAATGATAGTACCAAGAACAAAGTTATTACCACGCATAGATAAGTAAAATGATATTAAATACCAATGATACCACGATACATGTGTGATTTAGAAATTATATATAACCTAAAATAGATAAAAAACAACTCCAAAGTTTAGAGCCAATGATTGTTTGATTGGAATTCTGAAGATCGACTCAAATTTAAATTAGTTATATGATATTATGTTACTTGAATATTATTGAAATTTATCGACAGTAAATATGTCGGACGATAAATGTAAGTTTCGAAGTTTGTCTTAAAATTATTATTAGTAGTTGATTGTGTTTGTTTTCGTAGCTCTTCCAGGTTCCAGTCTGGAATTACAAATTTTGGCTGCTGACAGAAAGTTTTCCAGTCTAGAAGGTCATGTGTGTGAAAATACACTCAAAGGTATAACTGACATGGGATTCACAGTGATGACAGAAATTCAAGCAAAAACTATACCGCCATTGTTGGAAGGACGCGATGTAGTCGGAGCTGCAAAAACTGGCAGTGGAAAGACATTGGCTTTTTTAGTACCCGCTGTAGAATTGATTTACAAGCTTAAATTTATGCCTAGAAATGGTACTGGTTGTATTATCATTTCTCCCACAAGAGAATTGTCAATGCAGACTTTTGGGGTATTAAAAGAATTGATGAAACACCATCATCACACGTATGGTCTTATGATGGGTGGTGCTAATAGACAAACTGAAGCAACTAAACTGTCGAAAGGTAATTTTTGTTTTCATTAATGTTATATAAATCAATAATTGACTTATAGATTTCAACAAATCTTTTTCCTCTGAACTCTACTAGGTAGTTTATTAATTATATACCTCAATATTTAGATAAAATTACATTGTCCCAAGGTCTAACAAAGTAACAAATCAATATCTAATTTGAGATTAATATCCATATAATATAAAATGTATAGTAATAATAAGCAAATATTTTATGTAAAAAATAATGTATGTTCTGAATAACATGTATATTGTATAATAACACTTTGACTGCTTTATACCCAACAGCGGTCATTTTTCATGGTTTATCACTACCAAATGTGTTTTAGGTAGATGTTTAGGAAGACTTTGCTGAATATAGATTTTAAGATTTAAAGAATTCAATTGTCTATTTACCTTATACCTAACAAATTATACCTATGTACAGATATTTTACCAATTCCTTAAAAATATTACAATATATTAAACTTGTTTTTAAAATTTATTTCAGGAATAAATATAGTTGTTGCTACCCCTGGCAGACTATTAGATCATTTACAAAATTCTCCAGATTTTCTGTACAAAAATCTCCAGTGTCTTATAATTGATGAAGCTGATCGTATTTTAGATATTGGATTTGAAGAAGAGATAAAACAAATTATTAATTTATTACCAAGTATGTTTTCAATAAATTAATAATTTTAATACATTTCTTTGGTTTTATTCGTTATTTTTCAAATATTTTTAGAACGAAGACAGACAATGTTGTTTAGTGCCACTAAAACACCTAAAACTGATGCCCTGACTACTTTTGCTCTGAAGAAAGAACCAATTTACATAGGAGTAGATGACAGTAAAGAGGAAGCAACAGTTGAAGGTCTAGAACAAGGATATGTTGTGTGTCCATCAGAAAAACGCTTCTTATTGTTGTTTACATTTTTGAAAAAAAATAGAAAGAAGAAGGTTATGGTGTTTTTTAGCTCGTGTTTAGCTGTCAAATATTTTCATGAACTCTTAAATTATATAGATTTACCTGTCATGTGCATACACGTAAGCCATTTGAAATACATTGCAATTTTTTATTATGTATAATGATAAATTTGTTAATTTAATATAGGGCAAGCAAAAGCAAGAAAAGCGAACAACTACATTTTTCCAGTTTTGTAATGCAGAAACAGGTATATTATTATGTACTGATGTTGCTGCTCGAGGATTGGATATTCCATTGGTTGATTGGATTGTTCAGTTTGATCCAACTGATGATCCCAAAGTGCGTAGATGCTTTTAACTAAACAATTTTTATTATAAACTAGTTTATAAAGTAAAATTTTTAATTTAAAGGAATATATCCATCGTGTCGGACGTACTGCCCGTGGCGAAGGTAGCAGTGGTCATGCTTTGTTAATTTTAAGACCGGAAGAATTGGGATTCCTTCAATATCTAAAAAAAGCTAAAGTGCCATTAAATGAATTTGAGTTTTCATGGAATAAAATATCAGACATACAACTGCAACTTGAAAAGCTTGTAGCTAAAAATTATTTCTTGCATATTTCTGCTAAAGAAGCATTTAAATCATATGTCCGTGCTTATGATTCACATCATATGAAACAGATATTTGATGTCGGCACTTTAGATATTCCAAAAGTTGCAGCTTCATTTGGATTCACCACTCCACCTGCTGTGGAATTAAATGCAAAAGCTGTTCGTCCACGAAAACGCCATGGTGGTGGTGGTTTAGGAAAATTTAATAATATGAATAAAAGTGATAAAAAAGTATTTAAATTTGTTCAACCTCCAGAAAAGAAGAAGAAAATACAAAAATAATTATTGAATTGATTTTAATGTACACTATTATTTTTAATTAAAATTTGTTTATACCATTCATTTTATTATTTTTTTACTATCAAAATAACATCATTCAATAGTTTATTTTTAAGAAGTTTTATTTAAATAAAATGACATCAAATTACTTTTCATAAAATGTTTCTTAAACACTTCACTAATCTTTTCTGTTTTTATCAAATTATTTAACATGGTCAGGTTTACTCACCATAAAATATGTATTGTGGTCACAGACTAAGATATATCTTAGTCCGTGATTGTGGTTTTATTACATAATTTATAGTTATTTTTTGAGTTATGATAATATACCATTATTCATACACTTAATTGTCGGCCAAAGATAAGTCATCCTCATCACTAAAAAAAAATTCAAAATTATAATTTTAAAAAATGGTAAATTTTAGTATTTAGTATCAACATTTTATTGTATTTTCAAATTTACAATTTTTTTTATTTTTTATATTCCTATCTTTAAAAATCTTTGGCTGTCTTTAAGAAAATAAAAGTAATGCATTTGGATTGTAGAAATCAAAAGTATAACTTAATACTTTGATTAATTTTGTTGTTTGTTTTTTGACAACGAATTCCAAAACTAATAAGATGTATAATTATTGTGGTTTATGTTAATAATCGCCGAGAATACAGGATAGTGTTCTAGTCTATAGTACTATAGAATGTGGCAGAAAAACCTCCCCGATTTGTGGAACATATAAATACCAAACAAAGTCAAATATCAAAAAGTATGTTTTATTTATAAATTGTTCATATAATGCCATTTTATTTTAACTATTAAAAATTACATCATCAAAGTGATGATCTTCATATTCAATACACTATCTGTGCCTTATTCGGGTAGTTGTCTACTGACCCTGGGCATAGATTAAGTATATTTAATCTATGCCCTGGGTGTCATTGACATCAAGCGGGATGCAGCAACTTCCTAGGGCATTGCCTCCTTCAGGGCTTCAACAGTTTGGGGACGATGTTGGTGTACTTGGCTTTTGAAGTAGCCCCATAGGAAAAAGTAGTGTTAGAAACCAAAGTGTATGACTTGTTATAAATAAAGCGAGGTACCAGTTATTAACATCAGATCAATGCTATATAATATATGCTATTATAGTTATTACTTATAATAATCGTATTTTATATTAGATTTATTAATAAGTCTATTTATATGTTAATTAATAATAATACAATTTATGTTATCTATGATTGATCTTAGATAGTCCCATCCCACAGATCACAGAACAAAGAATTTAAAAAAAACCCGCCATTTTTAGGTTATAATTTTGAATATGATATGGATAGTGGATGTAATGACTATAATGGGATTTTGATGAGAGATTTTATTGTATTGGTATTTTTAAATTTACTCATTCGTATTTTCGTATTTTATGAATATGATAGTATTTATCATTTTTCATTTTCAATAACTTTCTATAATTTCTCTAAAGTCGTGTGTGCTTGTGTGATTTAAATAAAAACTTACCATGTACAAAAGAAAATTTCCAAAATCAAAAAACGTCATCGAAAATGATTCGTCACAACTGCAGAAGACTCCTGCAAGTTCTTCTTTCAACAGTAGTACGCCGAGTATGTCCACAAAGTTCAATAAGAACGATTCAGACGACGTCGAGTCGTCAGGTTCGCCATCAATGTTGGAAGATTTGGACGATTTTCCTGTTGGGAAAAAAAGAAAAACCGTCGACAGTTATGTAGACGATACAACGGATTGCTCGCAGCCTCTGTTTGACGATAACGATAATACCAATACTTATTTAAAAGAAACATTAATAAGTTGTGGTTTTCATTTAAAGTGCGATCAAAACATATTATGTAAGACACTCGTTTAAACCTATGTGTATAATATGATAAACGTTTTAGTGCGTAGCATATTAATACATTATGTCAGGAGAGGTGTAAAATTTAATGTTTTTTTTTAGCCGTCGGAGAGTACAAATTTTTGCAAAAACTTAAATTGAAGTTATCATATGATTCTGAAGAGATTGGTGAAATTGATGTTGTGGATAAATTTTTCAAAGAATTTGAAGCATACCACAATGATAGAACGAAACTTAAAGTTGCTCTTTCACCGTGTAAAGTAAGTTACCAATAGCTATAAACATTGATCTTTAATCTAATGAAATAAATATATTGGTATTTAGGCTATTCCAGAAAATAAAATTAAGCAACACAGAGATTCTCTAGCTCGTCTTCTACTACAAGTACCTCAACTTCAATCAAACTTGATTGATTTTTTTTTTGATAAAATGGCAGAAATAAGTTTAGATGATACAAATGATACAATGTAAATTTCTTTGGCTATTAATTATTATATATTGAATAATCTTTAATGATTTTGTTATATTTTAGAGATTTTTCAGTTGTAGCCATTCAAAAATGGGTAAGATTGTTACTGAAACCGTTTAAGCATCTATATAGTGTTATTGATTTAAGAAAAGTTTGTAGTAAATTATTTGATAATCTGAGTGTAATGTCGGATATTAATATAAAAAGGGAATTAATTCTGTCTATTCCGGATATCGTACTTGATAGTAAAGATCATGATGCACATGATGAATTATGGTAACAATAAATCTAATACTCATTATTTTACTTTTAAAATAATTTCAAATTTAATTTTTAGTAAACTCCTAAGAAATGATAAAAAACTAATGGCTTCTATTTTGGAGACCATTGGTCAATTGAACATCAGTAAAGAAGAATTAGCATTAATTCAAATGGATATGATACCCGTTATTCATCATACTCCACCAGATATACTTCCAGTATTAGTCAGATTTTTAATTAAAGTCAATGACCGTGCAGTAGCTGAAAAGGTTGGTTTTTACTTTTTAGTTGTTCTAGTAGGACATAAATTAAAATATAATTTAAAATTTTTCAAATGGTAGATTGTGAATGGATTAAGGTCAGAACTTCAATTTTCTACAATGACCCATGATAATTCACTGAGTATTCAGATGGTTATTTTCAGTTTTATATATGATAGATTTCTATCAAGCAAGCTGTTATTAGATGTTTGGATGAAGACTATAAGTCAATTACAATCACGTGAACAACACAAGTAAATTATAAATATATACATCATTTAATAATACTGATATAACACAATATGCTAACATGAAAACAATTTTAATTTTTATATTTATTGTACTTATACTATATCTTTATACTTTAGACCATTAGATGTTGTCATCATGTTTTTGGCCTATTCAGTTGCTTCTAATGATCAATCTACAAAAAGTAATGTCTTGTCAATTTTCAAAGAACGTATAAAAAATGGATTTATTTGTTCTGAGATTATGGAAAAGACTTTTGAAACATTTACTCCGGTTGGTAATTAGCAACTTATAAAATACAATATAAAGTAATTCTTTCTTATTTTTCAAATCGAATTAGGTATTCAAACAGTATTTTGAAAAATTCATTGAATTATTTTCCAATCTTCTAAAATCTACTGACTATGTCTCCATTGAGGTTGTATCCAGTATGATAGTGTAAGTATTTTACGAGCTGTATACATTAAAATTATTATTATATTAACATACTAATTTTCAGTAACTGTTTCAATAATATTGATAAATTTTGGTGTAAATGGATTGTGGACGAACTTCTTGTACTATTGGGTACTGGTAATAAATTAACAGTTGAAAATGTATTAAATATACTCACTGAATTAACTGAAAAAAGAATTGATAAAGTTCAACCACTTGCTACTCGTTTAATGGTAATTATAAAATACATTGTTTAAAACAGATATAGCTTCTTTATGGTTTAAATTTAAATGTTAATAAATTCCAATTTTTTAATTTTTTAGTCTGTTTTTATGAGTAAAATTTATGATTTGTCCACAAAAGATACAGCTCAAGTATTAGATATGTTATGTAAAATTGCTTATTCAGAAGGCCCCGATGGCATTAACAACTGTTCTGTGTTCCAAAATGAGATTAATATATTTGTACAAAAAGAACTTTGCTCTCTTGACATAATGTAAATATATTTTTTCTTACTGTATACAAAACAATATGGTAAGTATATTATAATTTTTAATGAATTTGGGTTATCAGATTTCAAAGAGTTGGAATTATTGGTGCAATTATGTTAACTAAACATATAGTTGTAATGTCTCCTGATGATGAAAATATATCCTTTGATAGATCCTGTGAAGATATTGTTCTTACTAAAAAAGCTAAGGATGCCTATTCACTGTTTGGTAATTTAGTATATGTTTTAGAGTTTTGCTTTTACTCAAGCTGTTACTTATTTTGTTATAGAATTATTAGTAACAAAGACCCAATCAGATACAGACTCTCAAATTTTATTCTTTGATCAATTTGCTCTTATGATGTTTCGTGGTCTTCCCATTGACAAAACTTACTTGGTAAATAATGTTTGATTTAACTCATTTTATAATAATTTAAATGTTTTATATGATTCATTGTGTATTTTTTTTTTATAATTTAGTTTGCCGTATCTTCAGTTATGACAAAAAACTTTCAATATAGTTTTTTAATTGCAGCTAATGACTTTAAAAATGAGTAAGTATATTATAAAATTTAACTAAATTTGAATTATGATAAAAGTTTTGAACATTCATTTAAAATTAAATTGGTGTACAAAAAAATCAATATTTTGCACAGTATAAAAGTATTGAATAGGTACTAAATGGGCAATATTTACGATTTAAAATTATATTGTCAGGTTTATGATTATTACATCTTTATTTTATAGGGATACTTTAATAGATTGTTCATTAGCATTCTGTCTTGATAAAGAACTTGATGAAATTATTGCTGTTAATTTGTGTCCTAAAGTTATTGATGAAGTGAAAAAAAATGAAAGTGCAATAATGGGATTACAGAGCTGTCGTTCAAATGTCTTGACATCAATGTTTCGATTAGTTAGAGGTTTGGAACGTGAAGATTTAAGTGAAATTGATGCATTATTGGGTTGTCCACTTGTTATGCCTTCTCATAAAACGATTGATGACTTTGAATTGTTATCTCCAGAACAACAAAACGTTGTCATTCACACACTTTTTCATGCTGTCAATTGGTTTCATGAAGTCATAAATTGTTTTTCTTACTTGATCAAACAAAAAAATGGAAGCAAAGTAAATCAATTTTCATTGTTTAAAACTTTACTTTATTATTAAGATATATATATATTTTTATAGGTATTAATTAGATTAAGAACTATAACATATTTGATTAAAATGATAAAAAAATGTTTGTCGGTGATGTATGATCCAGAATATATTCCTCCGTCTTGTTATTATGGGTTAAATGTAGAAAAACCAAATTTCAATAAAAATAAAAAGTAATTAAAAATTTGAAATAATAATTTAATAATTAAAAAAATAATTTATTTACAAATTATAGTATATATTTTTTTTAGAAAATCAATAAAATCAAAGCAGAAAAATGCCAATAAAAAAAACAGGAAAACCAAAGAGAAAAAAAATGCATCACAAGAATCAATCAATTCATCAAACTTAAATATGACCAATTTAATTGAAGACGATAATAATGATCATATTTTGAAAAATGAAGTAGACATCAGTATTTATCACGATTACTTTCGTGAGCTTGATATTGATACTTGGCTAATTCTGACACAGAAGTTTGTAATCAATCCAGATCCTGAAAATGTTATTATTATTTTTTATTATTTTTTAATTTATTATTATTCTACTTCTCATAAAACTAATAATATGACTTGTCATAACTATATAACTAAATATTTAAGCCAAAATATTGAATATTATTTGTTTTTAGGATTGGGAGTTCACTCCTGAATTAGGTCCTTCTGAGTTACATTATTTGATGGAAGATGTGCTTCGAAAATTAGAACATCTCGTTCTTAAAAACAAAAGAATCAGTCATCTAGTTAAAATAAAATCCAAAGATACTGTTGGATTTAGTAATGTTTCATTAGTACCTGCCAAGACAATACTGAAAAATTTTATTAAACTTTTACCGTTTTTATTTACCGATCTGGAAATACTTTCAGAATTCTTCAAGGTAATTAAATTTAAAATTTTAATGTATACACTTAATTGAAATACGTACTCATATGTGTTATGCTTATGAGTTATGACTAATAGAAATTGTATTTTTTTTTAGAATTTGTTAATGGCAAATGATAACATATTAGATGCTACTGGAATGTTTATGGCCGAATCATTCGAGATGAAGCATTGTGTTGGGTTAATTTTGAAATCTATAGTTGTATTATTCCAATGGAAAGATTTTGAGTCTTCCAATACGGATGATCTTTTTATTAGTAAAGTCATTTCTCTATTGAAAAGCAAAAATATCTTTTTATTATTATATAATCATGGTTGTATATTCTTATTATTCAGGTGCTTTGAAAAAAATGTCCAACAGAACAGATTTAAGTAGCCAGAGTACACAATTCAAACGCCCTAGTTGCAAGAAAGAATTGATTTTAGAAAAAATAAAGTATTTAAAAGAATTTCAACATATTATTCTTCATTTGGATGCCGCCGTTAGCTTAGTCACTCTTATACAAATTTTAAAAAATTTCACAGATGAACCAGAAAACGACATTATTCTAAGTAATATTATATTACATTAAATGTTGATGATAAATTTGAAAATATTTTCATATTTATTTATTGTTTCAGGAGATACTTGTTGGAATTTATTGACTCGACAATGGTATTCAATGACTGGCTTAGAAGAAAATGGTCCAAAATACAATGATCAAATAACATTTTTACTCGAAATTTATTTACAATGCCATGAAGATAAATTGAAAAAATTAGTGGAAATTGTCGATTGGTTGGTAGAAGAAGTTTTAGTTATGGAATCAAAGACTGACAAACTGAAAACATTACCGACAATTAATAAGTAAGTTTATTAAATTAAAACTAATTTCTTATACTATTTTATTTTATGTACCTCTAGAATGAATTTCAAGTGTTTAATTAAAGTCATACTCAACTCATTATTGAGTTCTGTGAAAGATCGCTTAAAGAAGGCCGAAAGTGAGTTGGATCGTCTCAGTATTTGGCAATCTGCTATTCATATAATGGAAAAAATAGTTCAAACAATTAAAAAACAAGATTCAAGGAATAATCTTCTAATGTTTGTTAAAGTAAATAAACATACGGTATTATTGAAATAAAACATTTTTGTTAATATATTTTATTTTAATTATACAGGGCTCTATATTATTATTAAAATTATTCTTAGCTGAAGGAATGACTGTATGTCAAAATCTATTTAAGCTTCGAACAAAAGATGTTTCTAAAGTGTTTAAAAATATTCAAGTAATTACCAGATACATACAAAACATATGCAACTATACAAAAGTGAGTTTTGACTTATTCAATAAAAAACAATAGATTAGTTTTTTTTTAACACAAATATCTTATTGAAAGGTGGTTAAAGATAATGCACTTAGTAATTGTTTACCCAACATAAGAGGCATTTTAGAAGCACTAATATTAAGAGTTAAAAATGTAATTGTCATAAATGGTTGTACTGATGCTTTATTCATGGGTATCATGAAAAACATTGACATTAAAGGAGAAGAAATAATGTCACAGGTAATTATGGACAACTATCATGATAAATATAAATTTATATTATTAATAATTTTTAATTATAGAATGATAGTGATGACGACATTGATGATGATGATGATGATGATGGAGATGAAGAAAGTGAAGACAAAACTGAAGCAGACGATTTAAACAGTCTTTTAGACTGTGATCTGACTCAAAATGAAGAGTCAAGTTCTGATACTGATAACGATTCTCCAATATTATAATGTATTTATGTGAAATTAATTTTTTTTCTTGTTATTATACTTTTTTTTTTACTAAAGCTATACATTTTTCCTTTAATATTAAGATGAAAAATTGTAAAATAAATACTTGGTTTCTGACAAATGTTTGATCAATACTTCCCTATGATTTAATGTGATAATGAATAAAAATGTCTCGCAAACAATTTCAACAATCCTAGTAAGTAGATAATTAATTAATTTGATTTTACTATAGACATAATAATTATTGGAATTTTATTAAATTCTTTGTCTAGTGACCTTGTATGTAAAGAACATTTGAGATCCTCTAAATGCAAATATCTAAACCTAATATACAAGGAAATAGACGATTTGATTTTGAATCAGAATTCGGCCATTGATGGGGTAAATTTTCAACGTCTGTTTGAAGACCGATTTCCATATGACGAGTTACAAGTCGACGTACTGACAGATAAACAACGAACGAGGCTTAGAAAAATGTTTTACGACAGAAAACCATTTCTATAGGAACTTTAAACAATATGAACGATTATAATGTTGACTGTCATCTTGACTTTATGATTTACCGTTTTAATGTTTTCGCATTAAATATTTTGTAGTGAAAAAAATGATTGCACGGCTCCTTTTATCAGTAATACTACCAAGTGCACAGCGCGTCTGTGCCATAAATCGTGTAAAATTCGCCTTGAACGCCTTCGAAAACTGTGTCACTGGACATGCGCTTGTCCCCTTCCATTATTGATTTTCGGAGGTTCGTTGATAACAGTGTTGATAACGATATGTTGGTTCTGGATTGTGTGATGATGTGTTTAATTAGCCTATAGCCCCAGTCGCAAGTGCCGCGTTGTTGTTAAAGGGTTGATTTGTCATTCAATCGTCTGAAGTTCCCTTATGTAATTGGCGTTCTTACAACTAGAACGAGTCACAGAAATTCACCGAAAATGGTGGTAAGTTCTCCGGATTATTAGTAAGAGGGCAGTGGTGTATTTTTTAAGTTTTTTTGCCCCTTGGGTACGTATAAGAATTCGATACCTTTTTTCTTTTGTTTTCGTTTTTTCCGTCATCACAAAGATTGTATATTTTAGAATTCATTGTTAATAATTAGATACGATTGAACAGAACACTACACGTATGATATATTTAATAGTATGTTCTACATGATATTTTAAATACATTTCAAAAAATTAAAAACGAGATTGACAATGATATTTTTGGTAAGTAAATATTCACTTACGTACCAAATTACTATCAATTGATTTCATTATCTCCGATTAATATTCAATTTTGAACGTATGAGCAGTAAAAGTCTTAAAAATTAGATTCCCCCTTAGAATGCTGCTTTGAGTAAATGTTATTTCTCACATCCCTTAAATACACCATTGAGTATGTGTTGACCGAATGAACAAAGTGTTTGCAGTGAGCATTATCATTACATTATTTCACAGGTTTTCAAAGCAGTCAAGTGTTTGGCAGACGATTGGGCTCTCACTAATTGTGCAATAGTGAACGATGAGGACTTTAGAAACGATATAAAGTATGTGAAAATCAAACAAATAGTTAAACATAAGTATCACATAATTACATAGATATTAAAATTAAACTTTGTCTAGATATATCGAGGTGCAACATCAGGTCAAACCTGATCTCAAATTTTGGTTTACGGTGTCATTTGTCAAAAATCCTCCTCCACGAGGATGCATAGCATTTTCTATGAGTCAACGGGAGTGGGCTCAGTTGTCTATAAATCAGCCAATTAGTATTGCATCACATTCAATTACCACTCAAATTGACCTTTTATGTTCTGTTGAAGCAGAAATTGATTATTTTCAAAAGAAGTAAGTGTATAAATTATGTTACTTTTTACCATAACTAAAACATATTTTTGAATTTATTTTCAAGACCTAACTCGAAAAATGCCAGTGAACAGATTGATACCGATATAATGGCCAAAGAGTTTACGATCAATTTCACAAATCATGTTTTATCGGTCAGTCAAACATTATTATTTCAGCTGCCAGATAAACCACTGATGTGTATTACAGTCAAAAGTATTGAAGGTAAATATTTTTTACTTATAATACATGATGAGAGAAGAAATGTAGTAGAAATACCTAGTCCAATTAAAAAAAAAAAAAAAATGAAATTAATAAGACTCCTCAAGGCACGTGTGTTAGGATTCAAATTAGCTCAATTATTATTCATATACGTGTGCACTGTGCAGTTATGAATCTGATTGTGGGTATGTTTGACAATTATTAATTAGGTAACATGAAAATTAATTAAAACAAATTTATTCATATGTACATAAACAATTTGTTTTATTTTTGTTAACAAATCTATCAAAGCTTTGAGAAAATTTCCTCTACTGGAAATCATTCAAAGAATTTATTTCATTCAATATTTTTAATTATAACTGTTTGTGAAATATCATCCAGAACACTCATTATTTTTTGTGGTTTTGTTCAAATATAGATATTTTGTAATCATTGCCAATAATTTTTAAATATTATAGTGGTGCTATTTAAAGAAGCCATTAAAAGTTTTGTTACACCAACATTAAAAATGTATGTTGAAATAAAAAAATAATAATAATAATACAAACAAAAAAATGTTTTGTTTTTCATCATGTATTTAAAAGAAATGTCTTAATACTTTAAGTATTTAATGTATAATATCACATTGAGACAAGCACAAATATTATATTTTTAGAGTTAAATTGCTAACATTTACTGCGTGTTTTAAATTTTCAGGTGTAAATTCACAAGAAATTAATACTGGGGCCAAACCTCGATCAATTCATTTTGGAAAATGTTTGAGTAATACTGCTGTACGATTTGTAGTTGGCTCTAACTCATCATTAATGCTGGTAGGAAAGTCAAAGTGGTAAGTTTCTCTTGTGATCACAAACTGTTTATATACTTGTTTTAATGCTCGAATATATATTATTTAAATATGTAGCCAACAAGCACGTGTATCAATTATAAATCCAGATTTTGATTTCAACAAAATGGGAATCGGTGGTTTGGACAGTGAATTCAATGCTATTTTTAGAAGAGCTTTTGCATCCAGAGTGTTTCCACAAGAGATTATTGAACAACTTGGTAAGATCAAGTTGAAATTTTAAGAACCCTTCTATAAGTTATACTTAAAATTTGTCTTTAGGTTGCAAACACGTCAAAGGTATTTTGCTCTATGGTCCCCCTGGTACTGGTAAAACATTGATGGCTAGACAAATAGGGCAAATGTTAAATGCTCGTGAACCAAAAATCGTCAATGGTCCTCAAATTTTAGACAAATATGTTGGTGAATCTGAAGCAAATATAAGAAGATTATTTGCTGATGCAGAAGAAGAAGAAAAAAGAGTATATTTGATGATTAATTGTGGTCATTTGTTTCTATTTCATTATAATTTATTTTTTAGTCTGGACCAGGCAGTGGTTTGCATATAATTATCTTTGATGAAATCGACGCTATTTGTAAAGCAAGAGGTTCTGTGGGTGGAAATACGGGAGTACACGACACAGTGGTCAATCAGTTGTTAGCTAAAATTGATGGAGTCGAACAACTTAATAACATATTAGTCATAGGTATGACAAATCGAAGAGACATGATTGACGAGGCATTATTAAGACCTGGCCGACTTGAGGTATAATGTTTTTGTATGATTGTTCTGTATCAATCGCTTACAATAATCTCCTGAATGTAGGTACAAATGGAAATCAGTTTACCAGACGAACACGGACGGCATCAAATATTGAATATCCACACAACACGCATGAAAGAGTTTAAAAAAATTGCTGATGATGTAAACATGAAGGTGAACTAAAGACATAGTATAAATTACTCTCAAATATTGAATTTATCTAATCGTAATTATTTTTTGGTGTATCTAGGAACTCTCAGTGCGAACTAAAAACTTCAGTGGAGCCGAGTTAGAAGGTCTGGTTCGTGCAGCTCAATCTACGGCCATGAACCGTTTGATAAAAGCCAGCAATAAAGTGGAAGTTGATCCAAATGCATCAGAAAAACTTCAAGTTTGCCGGGATGATTTTATGCATGCACTGGAACATGATATAAAACCAGCCTTTGGTGCTAGTGCTGAAGCTTTGGAACACTTCTTAGCTCGTGGTATCATAACTTGGGGATCACCTGTCAGTGGAATTTTGGAAGATGGAACATTACTTACTCAGCAAGCTCGTGTTGCTGATACATTTGGCCTTGTCTCTGTACTCATTGAAGGACCTCCAAATTCAGGAAAAACTGCATTAGCTGCAATGTTAGCAAAAAATTCAGACTTCCCGTTTGTGAAAGTATGTTCACCAGAAGACATGGTTGGGTTCACTGAAACGGCAAAATGCTTACAAATCAGAAAAGTATAAAGATAAATCACGTGTTTTTATATCTCTTAATATTAAAATTATTTTATTTTATTT
Source organism: Drepanosiphum platanoidis (assembly GCA_948098885.1). Lineage (NCBI taxonomy): Eukaryota > Metazoa > Arthropoda > Insecta > Hemiptera > Aphididae > Drepanosiphum > Drepanosiphum platanoidis. The sequence continues at coordinate 21,667,547 of OX402531.1, forward strand.
TAGATTTTTGATGATGCATACAGATCTCAACTTAGTTGTATTTTAGTTGATAATATTGAGCGTTTATTAGACTATGGTTCAATCGGTCCAAGATATTCCAATCTGACACTTCAAGCTTTATTGGTTCTGTTGAAAAAACAACCTCCTAAAGGTAAAAAACTTTTAGTTTTGTGCACCAGCAGTCGCAGACAAGTATTAGAAGAAATGGAAATGTTATCTGCTTTTACTGCTGTACTTCATGTCCCTAATCTCAGCCAACCCGAAGAACTCATTACCGTTCTGGAACAATTCGATTTGTTCCCTAAACAAGATATTCAAAAGATATATAATCAAATTGCAAAACACAAGTAAGTGAACTGACTAATATTTTGTAATTTAAAAATTCATGTGATAATATTAGTATTATTAATATGCAATGTAAATGCTGTTTGTTTTGATTATAGAGTGTTCATTGGTATTAAAAAGTTATTGGCTTTAATTGATTTCGCGCGTCAAATGGAACCAAAAGTAAGAGTAATAAAGTTCTTGACTAAAATGGAAGAAGAAGGATGCCTGGATTTAGGTACAATGATTCATTAAATGTTATAGTTATTATTATTTTCAAAGCAAGTTAAATGATTGCTAAATCCTTATAAAAAATGTACTAAGTTAACATTCCAAAATTATTGAATAGCTAGGAGACAGTATTGTTGTGTAAAAAAAAAATCAAATATTAAATTTTGATTTAAAATTTTCATATTTTTCTTCTCTCTCATTTAAATTGAGTTATTGTTTAATCTACTTTATGTTATACTGTTTTCATGTTTGCGTCCATTTAATTGTTATATGTATAATATATTATATCGGTCAGCTGTATATTTTTATTTTCTAAAACAATGTTATTATTTTAATATTTATGATTCCTACTTATTAATGTTTATTAGAAAACGAATGTTAGTTTGTTACCTATTTTAAGTATGACTTATTTAATAAGTAGCTAAAAAATTATTTGTTTTAACTTTAAGTGTTCAACCTCGTTAGCAGTGAGATTAAAATCATTTAATTACTAGCACTACCTAAAATACTAACTTTTTAAATTAAACCCTATAAACTATTTACTATAAAAACTATAATAAAACCAAATAATATAAATATATATATATATATGAATATTATTTGTTGTCAAATTTAAAAAAAAAACATCATTTTAGTATTTAACATAATTATAATGCTTTTAAAGTTTTTATCTAGAAGCTCGTTTGAAAATAATAATTATTAATTTAAAACTCTTATTATTAACTGATTCTCACATATTAATATAATTATAGATAACTCAAATGTAATTGTTGAAGTTTTTTAATCTCAAAGACAGACAAGTTTTGTGTATCCCAAAACTTATATTTATACTCAAAATTCTAATATCTTTAGGTAATCAATATTAGTGCAATGTGTTTCAGTCATTTAATTTAAAATGTTTTGGAAAAACTCGAGGCAATAAAATGAAATTAATAGACGTCATTTTTTATCATTAATGCGTACAATTTGTAGATTGTTTTTGGAGACACGTTTTTAAAGATAGTTGTCAATTTGATATATAATAAAAAAATGCTTTTATCATCTATTTTTAATCTAGTATTTCTTTTTTCTAGTTTGTGTTTACAATGTATGTGTTATTGATACATAAATTGGTGATGTATGGGGACAATGAAATTAAAATATGTGTTGCATAAATTATTTTGCATCGGGTATGAAATATTAAAATCAAAAAATTTGAATAAACTGGTCTGTAAATAATGATTTAATTTAAACTGATTTGGCGACTTACAGCATTACATTTATTGTATTATGAGTTATTGTGACGTAATATCTACAAGACAATACGCGCACAGAATTTAATACATTCAGAATAATAATTCTTCGACTGTTACTATAAAAAAAAAAAATAGTACGATTCAATTAAATCATACAATAAAAAGTTAATACTATTAAATATTAATTATTTGTGAACTGACCTATGTAAAGTAGGATCAATCGCATACAACTTTAACAAATGAACAAAATTCATAGTGAATAAATGCTGTAAATAAATATTAAATATTACATTTTCAGAATTATATTTTAGACCGTTTCAAAACAAAATTGATATTGAATTTTCCAAACTATTCTTTTTAGAAAAAGAAAAACCAGTGAAAAAAATACAATAAACTCTAGTAATTACTAATTACTTATTATTATTTTGACTGAATTGGTATCTAATAGATACATTTTATTTGCAAAGCACACATTATAATTTATAATATTTTGGTAAACATTAATTTTGCTATGCTTTCAGTATCTTTTGTTATAAACATGCACAGTTCTGAATAGTGTCAATCAAATACTTATCAGGGCGCGAGACTGATGGGCAATAATTAATAATGCCTACATAGATCGTGTTGATGGCAATGGTGTCGGATGAAAATTCAAATTTAAGATGTTTAGTTGTGGTTCACTTCATTGTACAAGTACAATTATTGGCGTCATCGTACCAATAACTGTGATTATTTGTTATTATTATTAGGTATTTGAAGAATATAATTTTTCTTACATATTAAAATCCACCATCTGCGCCGCCATAATTTATAATATTTTAATTTTTTTTTTTTTTGGGAAATTTGAAAAATGACCTTTATAAAGTACCGACAAGATACGATTTGCTACCAGAAACCAATACTGAAGTTGAAAATCGCATCATTTTTCGTGTACATAGACACACACAAAATTCCTCGTTTCACTCGGAATCTAAAAAAACGCAAGCAGTCCTCGATTATCCGAAATGCGAAAAAATATAACATAATTTCATAAAACACGAACGATATTTAGGGCTAACCCCCCCCCCCCCTCCGCCTATCTTGTAAGTGGGTATATTTAGGGCCGCTAGGTCGTGTTTCCTCTTGGGCCGATAACCTCTCGGTCCGTTCTTGTCTTGGTCTCTCGTTGAACAGAGTAGATACTGTGTTTGCCGTGGTACAAGTATTTAATATTTGGTTAGACTGGTCAATGGTCATTCGGTATGCAATTAGCATATCGCGAGTTGTATGTATCTAATGTTTTGGTTACTGGTTAAAGGGAAACAACAAACGTTCATCGACCGAGACCGTGGTCACCATCTACGACTAGGTACAAGTGTACAACTGTCGGAAGGGTCGCGTAATATTTGTATGATCGTCGCAGTATCGTAAGGAACGACGACGATACACGACGTCGCCGGCAGTCTGTCGTCGTGGTCGCGGACAACAGACAAGATTAGTGAACGTGCAATATCAACTTCATAATAATATTTAACGTGTTTATAGTCATATTTCGTCGTCGCATAGTACGTGTTTTCCGAGTTCTCCGTCCAGTAGTATTGTATAAAAAAATCACCTGTACGAATCGGTATTTTCAATCGGTTCCGCGTCCATACGGACCATAATATACCAAAATGTTCACGTGATGGAAATTCAATCGTACTCGTACACAACGAGTGCGCGTGGTATGTATTTATACCTCGGTATAGAGGCCGGTACTTGACAGGTAACTTACGTTACCCGGGTATAACTCGAAACGGCCATATTATAATAGTCATCATTTTTTCATCGCCTATAGGTACACGAACGTGTCTGAAACCGTTGGCGTAATGGCGTTGCATTATAACGACGACACGCGACTTCGCCACTTCAGTTTCTTCAGTTTCTCGTCGCGCGAAGGTGACATCAATATTCGAGTCAGTCGTTTTCATCAATTTACCGGTGAGAATGAGTTCAATCAATCGGTTCGACGCCGAAGCGTATCGAGCGCATGATACGTGATGAAAGCAAAACCGTACATAATATATTCGATGGACGAAATCAAATAACTAATTCAGTGGAGGAAATCTCGTAAGTACCTATTGTGTAAATCTCCTGTCACTCAAAGTTGTTGTTAGCGTTACGTTTACATCATGTATACCTATTAATACTTAAAGCAGTGACGGACTGAGGCAAAAAGGCCCGGGGTATGGAAACATTATAGGGGCCCTAGCAACCTTTTGAGAAAACCTTTATAAAATCAAAATAAAATATTTTGTTACTAACCCGAAGAGGGTATAAAAAATAATAATATTTTTAAATGTGTTTGTAATAGTTATTTTTATGATAGTTTAAATTTTAAGAGCAGACTAGCAGAGTGAGTATATTTTTCTTTCTGTTTTTAATTTCTTCGTTATCACCCATTAGTTATCACTCCCCTCATTTAAAATATTTCAATGCACGTTTATTGTACTTGCTATTAAATTGTTCTGAGATAATAATATGTAATATGCCAGTATGTACCAATATTATCTCTAATTTTTTTTTAACGAATAAAATAGTCTACGAATTATGACGACGATAAAATATCAAAAACGTCGTTTTTGTCGCACATAACACATGCTGCTAAATACGAATATAGTTTTGTTACAAAAATGACAACGTTCGAATTACTTTATTATTATATTCAATTACGTCACCACGAGTTTATCGAAAAATACGTTCACGTGCATTGAACAAAATACCAGTGATGTAATATGATAATGTAGGAGGTGTGACAATAAATTAAACGGAATAGTCAAATTAAAGAAAATATATATTTATTTTATGAGTTTCAAAAGCTTTCAAAATACTTTTTCTTTTCAAATTAACTTTACTATTGGATGTATTTGTGACTGCTGGAAACAACTCTGGAATTCCTCTTCAAGTAGTTCGTCGTTTGTAGGATGCAAAGATATGCATTTGCATCTGTATTTTTTTTCTTTTAATCCCAAGGTAAAATGTATGTGTTTGTAAATCATTTATTGACCAAGATGATGTTTGTTATAAAATGTTTTCATAACCTACTTTATGTGTAATATTTTTATTTTGCAATCCGTGGAAATTAGTGAAATGATGCCTCTATTTTGAGATAGAATCGAAAGTCGAAGGAAGCTGTCAAATTCTTCTGCAGAATCTCTTCTACATCCTCAAAACTTTTCCCTTTTAAACTTACAACTGCTTATAACAAAGGAAACGCCAAACGAAAAAGTGAATTTGAAGATGGGGTACTTTCAAAGTAGGTGACAGACTTGAGAAACCAGTAAAATAAATCTATCTATATATTTCCTTAAATTCAATTTTTGTGGTGAAAAATATAATAATTGTCATGTCTTGCAAATGCCTTGTAGATATACACATAAAGTCACGGGGGAGACGACCCGTTCCCGGGCACGCGATTACGCCACAAGTGGACATACAAATCAGTGGAATCAAAATTAAAGTAAAGTATTTAACGTTGACCATGAAACTACAGTGAATCATTTCAAATTATTGTGGATAGTCCGAACTCTTTCGTACCAATAGATATTCTATTAAAACTATGGCAAATCGTAGGAAAGTTTTGTGATGACGTTTCATATATTTTATACATTTACTTGATCAAACGACGGGAATTGCATTCGGTTTGGCATTTTGCCAACAGCTCGCACGCGCAAACCGAAAAATACGGGGTTTTTCTCGTTTTCGTCCACTGCTGTAGTTTTCATGGAACAAGTCTTGGACGACTCGTTTAAATAGTATAATTAATACGCACTACTACGCATTACGACGACGGTATAATAACCCCCCCCCCCCCTTCAAACACGTTTTATAATATTATGCGTTTACAATAACAACTATTATTACTAAAAAAATATGTGCAATACAATAATATATAATATAGTTATTAATTTTTATTTATTTATAGCACGCGCACGCGGTGCACGGTGCAGAACTGCAGACCATGGACTATAATTTCGTCCGGGGAACCGGTTGTGCTTTAGAGGGGACAACCGCGAATAATAACACGCGGTCCTCCTCTCTCCATAACTGCTGGCCGAAGGTCGCGTCGAACGCCACTCCAACGCGCGCTTACTACAGGTACCAGGTACGTCGTCGTCGCTTGATCACCTCAGTCTCTCGACCATTCGCTGTGTCACCTATTATATAATTTTTCGTCGTCGACGATTTGATTACGAAATTGTGTATATTATATTGCGATAATCGATAAATTCCTATTGTATCGTTATTATTACCACGAAATCTATCATTATGGTGCGATTTAGAGTCAGTTTGGTGTTTTATCGTCGGTCAAAGTTGAATTATTTTTATTACAGTACTTAGTGCTCTGCGGAGAGACGTTCGCCGGCGTCGTCGTTTCGTTGTACACCGATTTCTCGATCCGTATCGCCGTAGTCGCGCGTCCGGTTTACACGAAAACAACTGTAGTTCGTTTTAGTTCGTTTTAGTGATCGCGGGAACCGCGCCCGCCTCGAATAAAATCGTATCTTTCAAACGAAACGATCGCGACTCTTCTACACGACGATCCTTTCCCCTGAGCAGTGACCACTCCCGGTGATGCTGCGATTAACGCCGCCGTCGTCCGCTGGACGCGACTGAAGTGTGAACGACCGTTTTCGCCGCACTCCGAATCCTCTGCGGCCCCGTTCGTCGGTCCTGCGGACATGAGGACGCGCTTTCGACGACGGTTGGCCGGCTGGGTCCACGCGGCCGCGGTCTAATAACAACACTTGTTATTATCTACACAGACGTTTGCAAGCTGTACCAGCGCCGTCGACAGTTAATAATACAACGCATTATGTACAAGTACGTCGTCGTTTGTCGCATGGCATGGGTTTGTTTTCGGGAAATCTTAAAAGACCCTGGGGAAATATAGATTAGCGACTATTTAAACGTATTATGATATATTAGAATATTTTGTATCATAATGAGTTAATAAGATCAGTAATTCAATCAACGTATTAAAATAATACTTCACATTATTAGGTACCTGTAGGTACAAATGTACTATAATTGACTTTTAGTAGCATCCCCCGACCCCAACGCGTTTATTGTTTTGTCGATGTCGTTAATAAAGAATTCTTTGACTTTCATTGTATTACCAACAAAAAACTATTATGCAATATGTTTTGGTCCATAACAGTGGCGATATTTCTTGAATAATTTTAACTCTTTTTATTTTTTTATCTTTCAATCTGGATAAAGACATTGGCATTCTATCCGAGTAATATGATGTAATATTTTGTTGCTTGTAGTAAACGTCTGTAGATCGCAGTTCTCACTCCACAGTCCATATGCCGTATTTAGTCGTCAAATGCAGGGGTGCTATTTCAACAATTTTAGAAGGGTGTGCCAAAATTTGAATGGGGCCAAATTATATACCAATTAAAACTGTTATCAGGGGAGGAGGTCAAGCCCTTCAATAAAATCATCTTAGCCTTCTTCTTTGATAAATTAATCCTTCTAATTTTCAATATATTTTTTTAGCCTTCAAATTTTCATTTACACATCATACACATCACAAGAATTTCCATCTTAATATATCAAACCTTTATTATATACAAATATACAATCTAATTAATTAATTAATTAATTAATATACAATATAAAATTTCTTTAGAACCAACTTATTACTGTGTTTACATATAAATAAAATAACACTCATTGACCTTATATTTATATTAGGGATGAACCAATGTCACTTTTTTCCGATATTCATATAATACAGATAATTTTATTTTCTCAGTCCATAAACTGATATCTAATATTAAAAAACCAAATTATTTCTAGTTTACCAAATGATTTTGAATAAATCTAAAAATTATTAAATATAATTATAAATGTATAATCACTATCATTACATACATATTGATATGCCACTTGTATTATATTGGTTCGAAAAAAAAACTCTATATTCAATATTTCTATAATGCCAATATCCACCGAAATTAATGACTAGTAGCCCATTCTTAATTTATATATTTATCGTAGCCAAAATGTTTCAAATCATATTCCTATGAAAAGTAATAGTAATCATGATCAGTGATTAAATTGACCACAAAATCGACTTAATCAGTCAATCGCTGCAAAATAAAATGACCTGTCAAAAAATATTAATTCAAATTTTATTTCATATTCAAAATGTAATCATTAAAAATAAATCAATTTTCTGAAGAAAAAAAAATACACATATATTTCTAAAATCTATTATATTTTATCACTGTCTGCATTACATTTAACGAGGACTACGGATCTACACGTATGCGTGGGTTGTACTTTGGCGGAATGATTATGTCTCGCGGTGGCCACAAAGATTTGATTTCAATGAGCATATTTAGACTGCGGGGCGTCCTACGATTATTTATCAAATCATTCAAATGACGAAGGTTTTTTTGATCTTAATTCCATGTCTTAAAAAAGGCAAGTTGTCGTAATTTTGTAACACCCTATACAAGCATACAATCTTCACGTTTCATTTGAACTATTACTATTGTTTTTTTTTATGTGTTTGTGTATGTTTTGGAAATAAGTGATAATTACCTCTATGGATATAAAACTATCGAATTTAGAGCTATATAAGAACTATTATAATGTCATATTTGATATTCTTAGAAAATTTGCAATTATAATAAAATCATGCAGCCTGTTGTAATAGGTTTATTTGTGTGTGTAGAATCGGCCATATAGTTATAAACTTATAACCCATTAGGTACCTCATCTAGAGGTTTATTTACCTATTAACTAAATAGCTTAGTTTCTAATTACCTCTGTAATAATACACAAATATAATCAAATGTACTTTGTTGAACCTAAATAATTTGATTTCTAGTATTGGAATACTTTTGCATTGATCGATTTATTTTTAATTACCCAAACAATTAATAAAAAAAAAAGGAACATGAAATAATTTTTTATAAAAATTTCAAGATTTTAGATTATATTTACAGAACAAAATACATTGTAGTTATTACATTTGTGTTTTATAAACTATAATAATAATAACAAATTAACAATAATCGCCCAGAAAGTGATTCACAATTTTTATTTTAAATACAATTTTTAATTGTTTTATTTCAGAATGAACTGGCTAATCAACATTATTATATGCCAAATCCTTATTGGTCAAGTATTGACGGATTTGTCTTGTATGAAGAATGTAAATTGCTCTTGCCATGAAAATGCTGATGGTCAGGAAATAGAAATTACATGTGGCTCTTCTACAGTGATAGCTAATTCTAGGAAATCATCGGTTCAAATTGATTGTAAATCTAATCAAGTTCAGTGGGAAGAATTGTTCAACCAATTGAATATCTCAGATTTATATTATGTAAATTGCTCGATGTTTAATACAGGAATTAATCAAACCATCTCAATACTTGGCATCAGCGAGATTCAATATATGTTGAACTTGAGATACATGAAGATTAATGGTAGCTTAGAAAGTTTTTACCTATCAAATTTAGAAAGTATAAAAAAGTTAGATATAAGCAATACATATGGAGGATTAAATTTAACAAACAAATCATTTGAAGGAACTCCTAATTTATCACAATTATTTCTCAGGAAAAATGATATTGAAGAAATACCTAATGGTGTATTCAAACACCTTACTCAATTAAAAGTTTTGGATTTAGGAGGAAACAAGATATTCAAAATAGATGGTGATTTATTTGATGGCATTTCTTTGAAATCCTTGCTCTTGGACTCAAATAATTTGAAAACATTGAGCTTAAATATTCAAAGTCTGAAAATTTTGGACGTAAGCAACAATAGACTGACATTAATAACCGTACAAAATCTCAATAAACTAGTTGAAATATCATTAAGCAAAAGTTATAATTTAACAACTATGGCAGATCAACCATTTCAAAACACTTCTTTAGAGAAAATCAGATTCAATTATGGTAATTTTACTGTACCAAATGGATTTTTATCAAGTTTAAGTCAACTGCATAGTGTTTCTCTGATAAATTTAAATTTGAAAAAAGTACCTGAAAATATGATTTGGAATTCATCTAATATTACAGAATTGTCTCTAGCTTCAAATAATTTGGAAGAATTACCGGAGACTTTTTTTCAAGATTCTAAGAGATTGAAAGTTTTAAATTTATCGAAAAATCGCATTAAAGAAATTAAAAATGAACTACTGAAACCATTGGCAAAATTGGAAAAGTTGGATATATCAAACAATTTATTATTTCAAATAAATAACAATTATTTTATTTACACAAGGAACTTGGTGGATCTCAACCTAAATAGAAATAATATAGTAAATATTCAACAAGCAGCATTAAATATCCCAAGTTTAAAATTTTTGAAATTAGCTAATAATAATATAGGCACTTTGTATTCAAATAATAATTTATTCTTGTTACGTTATTTGAAAGATATAGAAGATGTTGATTTTTCAAACAACAGTATAACATATATTGGTGAAGGTTGGTTTAACTTATTAAAACTGAAAAATATTAATCTATCAGTGAATAACTTGACTGTTCTGAAAACGGATGATATTCAGTATTTAAGCACAAACGTTAGAGCTAATTTTACTGCAAATCCAATACAAATAATTGATTTATCATTTTTAGAAACTTTTATAAAAGTGCAATCAATACAGAACATAGACAATGCCAAGCAAATAATTGTGTCTAGCAATAAATTTTTTTGCGATGGTCGTAATTATCAATTGGGAAGATTTATACACAATCAAATGCTAAAGTCTGTTTATAAGTACTTACAAATTGAACACAATTTGATTTGTAATAATAGTAATGGTACAGAATTTTCAAATATGAATATAGATAAATTAACATATGACTGGGAATTGTTTAATGATTCAAATAAGATCAATTGTACGGAATGCGTGTGTAGTTACCGTCCTTCAGATAACTCTGCAATAATGGATTGTTCGAGTAGAAATTTAACATTGGCGCCCCGGAAAATATTATCTAGTAAAAGAATTAACTACATAGAGATCAACTTGAGAAATAATTCAATCACCAAATTACCAAACTATGAAAATCTAAATGTTAGAAAGCTAGATATTAGCTATAACAAGTTAATCACCATAAACATAACACAGCTACCAAAAAATCTTACGGTAAGTTAAAAGAACTAATCTTTTTTTTTAATTAAATTAATTTTATAAGGTACCTTCTCATTTGAAAATTTGAAAACTTTTTATATTTTATTTTATCAATGACTAATGATTTTTTGGGTACTGGCTCTTCTCTAACATAATTTTTTTTACACATTTTTAACTTTTTTTTAAATATAATGAAACCTGTGAATAATGGACATCTACAGAACTGTATAAAATATCCAATGTTGAGGGGTGTCCTTTATTGGGAAATATTAAAAAAATTATTTATTTATTTAGAAACTGTTATTTAGAGATTTAATTATATTTTTCTCTTTTAAATGTATTAATAAATTTCTTTAAAATTTATAATATTTACTTTCAATATTTTCATTAATCTAAATAGATGTGTTAATAATATTTTATGACTTAAAATTTAAAATAATTTATAAGAACAAAATGAATAGTCCAATATCTTTTATCGGACTATATTTCTATTTTTTATTTATAATTTTTCAAATTTAATATTTTATTTTAGGAATTACGCTTGGAACATAACTATTTCACAGAGATTGGCGAGACAAACTTGAATAGTTTGTCTACTAATTTACAGTTCTTGACGATGAGTGGCAATTCGTGGGCATGTAACTGTGATGCTATGAACACGGTCAATTTCATTCATAAATATTCGTCAAAGGTAAAATTTAATCTGTTACATCTTCACACTTGATGTGATTAAATTCTTTATTAATTTTATATATTTTTTAAACATAGATTTTTGATTTGGAAAATATAACTTGCTCTACCAACTCATCGACTTTACTGTACTCCCTAAACAAGGAAGATATATGCCAAGAAAATTACAAATTAACAAGTGTCAAAAGTATTGTTTTAGTCACATCTTTAGCTTTATTTAGTATGTTATTTGGTTTATTATTGGCTTTGTATAAGACTGAAATTAAAATATGGATATCAAATCATATATTACCTTTACCACCACCCGATGGAAGTAAAAAATATGATTCATTTGTAAGTTTTTCTCATGAAGACGAAGAATTTGTTATAAAGCATTTAGTGCCAGAATTGGAAGGAGGAAATACACAGTTCAAGCTTTGTCTTCACTACAGGGACTGGGTAGTTGGAGATTGGATTCCCACTCAAATCGCTCGTTCTGTCGACGAATCGCGAAAAACTATTATAGTGTTGTCTCCGAATTTTGTGAAAAGTGTTTGGGGACTTATGGAATTCAGAACTGCCCATTTGAGTGCTTTGAAAGAACGAAAAAGTCGCATAATTATCATACTTTATGGGGAATTGTCGACCAAAGCTTTAGATCCAGAGTTAAAATCATACCTATCCATGAACACTTATATTAAATGGGGCGATAAGTGGTTTTGGGAAAGACTGAAATATGCTATTCGCCATAGACCAGATTTGAAAAAGAAAATGAAAACCAAAATCTTAGTGCCAGATAAATTAAATACTCATCTTCTAGAACAAAATGTTTAATTAAATCGATATTTAAAAAAAAAAAAAATGTTTAGTATATAATGTAATATTTACATTTTTTTATAGTATGTTATAGTATTTTAGTTTTTATTTTTATTTTATTGAAAGACTTATTTTGTATGTTAATGTTTATTAGTGTTAGACCCCAATTTAAAACTGTATCTGCGAACAATTATTTTAAATTGGGGTAATTATTTGCTTTAGGTAAGACTGAGATATACTATTTGTCATAAACCAGATCTGAAAAACTAACATTCTAGTGACACACAAATTAAATACTCATATTTTAAAATAAAATGTTTAATAAAACCATTATTTTTAAAAATTTATTTTAAGTATATAATGTAATATTTACATTTATATTATGTTATGGTGACAAATATTTCAATATCATTTTTTATTTTGTTACAAGATTTTTATATTGTATACTTGTTAATTTTATTAGTTTATTAGTTTGCGTTATTAATTTTCTATGAATTGTGTTATGACATTTCAAATCAATTGAAATTAATTTTTATACGTCTTTTGTTTATCTCAATGAAATAAAAATATAATGATGTTTAAAGTAGGATAATTTGTTAAAAAGAAAAACCCATAATTCCATCATATCCTATATTGCTCTACAAAATGTATTTGACTAATTTTTATGTTTATTGTTTGTTATTGTTTTCATAGATTTTGGAATATTTGATATACCTTTAAAGCACATTGGATAATGTAAACATACTAAATTTGTTTATGATTTAATATTTTAGTTTGTAACTTAAATACAAATTTTTGTTTAGAAATAACAAGAGTTGATGAAAAATGTCAAATGTATAAAGTTTTTATATAAATCCGGAACAGCTCGGTTCTATGAATTTTAAGGAGGTAGCTACTTGAAATATTTGTCTCAAATGAACCATGAAAACATAAACAGTAGTGAGTATCTTGAATTTTAATTTTAATATTTATTATTTGTTAAACATTTCAAGGATAGACCTTTTTTTTTGTATCAATATTTTTGTTGATATTGAATATCTTTTACTGTAGAATTTTTTCAACATTTTTGGTTAGTGGAAATTGTTTTGTTTTTGTTATTCTAGGTAATAATTTTCTGGTAATTTTAATTTCCACCATTTTTCTTCTCATAGTGGTTTTAAAATATATAAAACCCCAATTGTTACCGTGCTGCTCTTTTTCATTCTACCTAAAAATTTAAAACGTAGATTTATTTATTTCAATGTGATTTTTTTTCCTTAAACTCAAAAATGTATGTTCTTTTGTAGGATGCGTTTCCTTTTCAATCCCAGAACACATAATCCGTTCCTGTTTGTGTCGAAAAATCGAAAAGTTGCATTCAGACAATTGTGTTTCCGACGAAGGTCTTAAAGTTCAAAATGGATGTGAAAATCGATCGTTTTTTAGTGCATAGATTCGGTCGTTCAGTTATTCATACAAGAGTATAAAACAAAGAAAACGCCTTCAAATAGGAGCGTATAGGCAACTTAGTACGTACACAAACAAAAAGTGTTATATCTGTGTTATGCAGATACATAATTATTGTAATTCACAGTTGGTGTTTGTATCATATTATACTTTGTAGTTTTGACAGACAGTATACAGTATAATGTCAGTCCAACACTTATCAATCGTGGGATATGGTTAACATCGCCCACGTAAACCATTGCAGCGGACAGCGATGTCGTCGACATTTCAACCTAACCCAAGTTTCGGGAAGACAAAATCATCATCGTCGCGTGACACGATGAGTATCGGACGTAACAGTATTTTCGTTCGCCGAGTGTTTGGATCAAAATTTGAATCGTGTGATTATGGCACGCCCAATATAATATTTGGAACGTTAACCGTTGGCGGAATGATTATTAATTATACCGTTATTTGTCATCAAGGCCGTAGCGAGGTACACTAGCGCCCCCGACAATAATCTAAATTTGCGACCTAAATATTATTCTACTCGTTACAAAATCGCGAAAAAATTAAAACAGATAATATTCTAATCACACACACATATATATGTATATATATATATATATATATATGTGTGTGTGTGTGTGTGTGTGTGTGTCGATTAATTTAATAGAAAATAATCGATTATACAAATTACAAATTCACTTTTCTTGTTTTAATAGCTGAAAAATCATCAGTTACATCAGTCAACGACGTCAAGTTCCATCAAACCCTCCTTTATAGAGAAAATGATAAAATAATTCACGCTAAAATAAGATATGAACCAAATCGAAATAAAAATCTTGAAAATATTGCATATGTTTTTGAAAAAACAATATACCATTCAGAAGTTTAACGGTGATGTTCAATTTTACATGATCTTATGTCAAACACGAATAGTTACTGTAAGTAATGACAAAAAAATCTTAAATTACAATAGATAGATACAATAATATACTTTTTATTTAAGAAATTTGGCCATTCGTTTCGATGAAACTATTCATATCCTATACATTATAATATAGGTAAGTGCCTATTTTATTTTAAAGTTATTATTTGTCATAAAAAGGTACTGATAGTTTTAATAAAGTTATGTTTAAATGTTTGAATTTTGTTCTGTTATTTAAATCAGTTAGTTTTTATGTTACATCTAATGTAAATCAGTATCTTTTGCTATTCATAACTATTTAGTTGTGTTTTAGTTAAATGATATATCATATTTATGTGTTTATAATGAACGATTATATTGTATATTATTGTAACATTGAACACTCACTTCCACAGTCATTATTGGTTTGGACTGTTTGGCGGTTACCAACTTCTATACATTAATTATTATTATTTTTATTCGCATTCTTATTGTAATATTTTTAATCTGAAACATAAATATTATACTATAGTTAAATTAATTAAGTTTGAATTATATAACTCTTGTGGGGTACGTAATTTAAATTTTCAAAAAAAAATTGTTGAAAAAATTTAATTAAATTGCATGTTTTTCCTCCTTTCAGATTGAAATCCTAGAGCTGCCACTTCCACTCGATCAGATGACGAGTAGTACACGTGTGTATAATACGTACTGCGACGTGAGTATCGCTCGCGGCGGCCACGATGAGATCGAACTCCGAACACGTCCGAGCTATGCCGAAGTGGATTCTTATACACTACCTATTCGAAATCATGGTGGCACAGATCAAGCGATATCGGTTATGAATATTTTGTGAAAACAAAGCGATCCGAGCAGCCAGCGAGCAGTTTGTCATCCGACTTTCCATGTATTTCGCGAGAATTTTTTCACACACACACAACGAAAACATAAGAAACAGTCCACTCGATCGTGTTGCAATCGATTTCACGGAAAACGTAGACTGGTCGACGAAATATTAGTAGCCGAGGCACAGGACCATCGGTGGCCACTACTTGTTGGTAAAAACCGGATTAGAAAACGACCGGATTGAATCTGCGGCATTACATTGAACAGATTGTTTTCATTTGATCTATTCAACGTGACCTGCGTCGGACACGCCGCAAGTCTTGTGATTTTTCTCGCAAATAGCGCATCGGGCCCGCAAAAATAAGGACCCGCAGTCGATGATAGTATTTCCGCGACGTACCGTCCACGCGTCTCCTCGGATAGCGGCGCAGGACGTATACCTACAGGAATTCGGCCTCGCAAATGCAACAGGCACTGCGCGTATTGCGCAGGATGAGGCGAGCTCCGAGTGACTGGCTTTTCCACGTGCTGTAGCCACTCCAGGATGTTCGTTCCGGACGAGGTCCCACGACATTGCTGCCACGAATCCAGAAGTGGGCATACGAGTAAGTGACAAAAAAAAAATTGGTCCCTTTAGTGCGGTGGTCGGTGGTCTATTGAAAACCGAGCACCCTTAAAAATTGTTTAGATAGCCGACACTGAGGTCGACCTCTGAATGTTCTAACAATATAGTTTTTTAATATTTATAGCATTTACACAAACACACATTTTCGTGGGGGGGGGGGGGGCTAAATGGTTATTTATCCTGTTTTTTATTATAATATGTTCACCTATTTTGTATTTATTAATTTGCTTCTAGATCTGAGAATAAATATAGTAAATACTAAGTATATATTATGTTATAGACAAACAGTGTTCGCGTTTCGAGACACAACGTTTTTTCAGAAACGCAAAAACGCGCGCACGAAACGCTCTACGTGTGTAATCAACTAAACCTTGGTGAAATAGCACTGTATGGAACTGATGACTATGATTAATGATAATGATAACAAATTAAAATGGTTCAAGTAATATAATTATTCATCGCTGAGTTAAATCTTAGGTAAGAATATCAATTTTATAAATATCAAAACTAATCCCAACGATTAGCCCATTTCGGGGGTGGGAGTGCTGAAGTAGCTGTTGCCCCCTCTCATCTCCTGGCTACGGCCTTGCAGCCTGTATTGTGTTTTCTTGTATAACCATTAGTGGTAATTGGGGCTTTTTATAGCAAAGAGCTTTAAAAATTGCAAAAAACATAATCTGTTTTATTTCATTTTAATAAAACACACTTAGTTATGGCTTATAGTAATGTGTATTATAATATAATAGTGACATCCGTAAGATTTAAGCACTATAGGTGCGCCTCTTTGGAGAAGTGCTCAGTTCTCATGGCTTTATTTTTAAATAATAATTATATAATATCTATCTAGCGCATTCGGTGTCATTAGAAAAAGTTTCCACTTTTCTGTCATGTAGTCATTTTAATCTGACTAATTTTATGATTCATAATGATATTACAAATGAAAACAATATTTTAATAAACTCATGTCATTACGAATCATTTAAATATAATACTCACATATTCAAATATTTATGTACCCATACACAGAGTACACACGCACAAATAATTATTTGTTATTACTAAACATTTATTGAAAGTTTTGAGTGTAAAATAATTTTATAAGAGTTTCAAATTCGAATTATGGATGATTTAAAATATTAAATGAGGGTGCTATAATTATTAAATTGATAATTTTGATTAAAGACTCAATATTGATAATGTGCATTAAATCAATTTGATCAAGGTGCTTTTAAAATAAAATCCTCAAAAAATGAATTTATCATCATTCATCATATATAAGATTATTTTTTAGTTGGTCTCGACCGAAATGTAAATAACGCAATCATCTAATCTCTATTTTCCATTTTCTTATTACAGGATGACTTGGTTAATCAACATAATCATATGCCAACTCCTTGTTGGTCAATCGTTATCCGAATGGTTATGTAAAGATATAAAGAGTGGAAAATGTGAATGCAAATTAGGGGAAATCCAGGACATAGAAGTAACATGCCATTCTTTCACGGCAACTGCTAGTCCATTACACTCATCAATTAAGATAAATTGTGACTCAAAAAAGCCTTCGGGTCGAAGAAGTGACACTGATTTGAACCATGTTGAATTTAATCGAATCGGATGGGAAGAGTCATTCAATCGAATTAACGTCTCAGATTTATTTTATACTAATTGCTTGAAAATCGATACGGGAATTAATCAATCCATCTCAATACTCGGGATCAATGAGATCCAAAACATACAATTTCAGTCAAGTTCCTTCGGACTTCACAATAAACTAGAAAGTTCTTTTTTCGCGAATTTAGGAGCTGTGAAAAAATTAGATATCTGGAGTTCGCGGAAATTGATCCTGACCAACGAATCGTTTGAAGGAATTCCCAATGTAATAGATTTGAAACTTCGACTAAATAAAATAGAAACAATACCTGACGGTGTATTCAAACGCCTTATTTATTTGGAAAAATTGGATTTAGGAGAAAACCATATAACCACGATTGACAGTGCTATACTCGATGGAATTTTATTGAAAACGTTGCGCTTGGACACAAATAACATAGAAAAGCTGAGCTTGAATCTCCCGAGTTTGACAGTTTTAGAATTAGGCAATAATAAAAGACTGACATCGTTAAATGTAAAAAGACTTTATAATCTAAAAAATTTATCATTAGAAAACAACTTTAATTTAACATCTATGCCAGATCGACCATTTGAAAATACATCTTTAGTTAATTTCAAATTCACTAATGGTATTAACTTCACAGTGCCTAAAGAATTTTTATCAAATTTAAACGGATTAGAAGCAGTTATATTGACTGGTTGCAACATAGAAACGGTACCGGAGAATATGATATTCAATTCACCAAACATTATCAGTTTGTCATTATCTTCAAATCGTTTGATAGAACTACCGACAAATTTTTTCAAAAACTCTAATAAAATAAAGATTCTAGATTTGTCTGGAAATAAAATAAAAGAGATCGACCACGAATTATTGAAACCATTAATTAGCTTAGAAGAGTTAAATTTGTCACATAATTTAATACATGCAATTCATAGCAATTGTTTCGATCAGTTGACGAATTTGATTAAACTCGATCTGAATAGAAACAACATAACCGTAACGAATATTGAATTATTAAAAAACCCAAAGTTAAAAATATTAAAATTAACGCACAATAAAATCAACAGCTTGTTATACTCAAATGATAGCAGTAAACCATTTATCGATTATTTGAAAAATCTGGAAGACCTCGACTTAACTCACAACAATATAAGTGATATTGAAATGGGGACATTGATTTCTTTGGTACATTTGAAGAAAATCCACTTGAAAAACAATAACATTGCAAAACTAAAACTAGGAGATCTGACCCCCGGCATACAGATAGACCTTAGGTCCAATCCGATCCAATTTATTTCTGTTTCTGATATGATTGAAAATAATTACGAATCTACGTCTGTTACGAAATTGAGTCTGTCGAGCGATAAATTTATTTGCGACGGTCGTAACTATGAATTTGGAAGATTTTTGCAAAACCAAACGTCACGGGAAAAATTTGATTTCAAGGAATGCGATTTGAAATGCGACGGAACGCAATATTTAAATTTCCAAGATCAGAATTTGGATAATCTAACGTACGATTGGAATTTTCACAACGGTCCAAACAAGATCAATTGTACGAAATGCGCGTGTAGATACCGCCCTTCTGATGCGTCTGCAATTATGGATTGTTCCAGTAGAGACATAACACAAGCACCCGAACCCGAATATATAATTTCAAGTGATGATATTAACTATATCGAGGTGATTTTGAAAAACAACTCGATTACCGATTGGCCAGACTATACAGAACTTAATATTAGAAAGTTAGATTTGAGTCATAACAATTTAGTCACCATAAACGTGACACAGCTACCCAATAATCTTACGGTAAGTTAAATAAATATGCTTTGATTTTTTTGCGCGCTTCTTAATAATTGAAAGAACCCGTCACGAACATGTTTGTATTCTACATTGGTGTGGTCCACACAAACTTAAATTCGCCGTTCAATGAAAATTTTTTCAAACCAACTTGTAGTACATTTAAATCGTAATGTTTCTATTATTGTTATAAGATTACGACCTATGTAGTTTTATAATATAATATGTCGATGAGCCAAAAAGGAAGAATTGACAAACTACTTGGTTAGACCACATTTTTTTTTCATCGTGTACGTATACAATTTTTTTTATTGGTTTTAGTAATGTTTTTATATTAAAAATATAAAACAAAGTAAATAAAAATAAATAATGTTCGGTGTAATAATAACAAATTAATTTATATATTATTAAATATAATATATAAAATAATTGATTAAAATTAGGTATTGTATGTGTATAAATAATATTAATAAAATATAATAAATAGGTCTTGCCTGGAGTATTATAATAAAGAGTGTAAAAATTGTTACGACCTAAAAAAAGAAAGAGTGCGTTCTTTTCACCTGATGACTAATTTTATTCGAAACCAGTCGTAACAATTTTTAGCACTCTTTATTATAATACTCCAGGCAAAATCTATTTATTTTGTTTTTATTTATATATTTAATAGTTTCAATGAATTATTTATATAATCGTATTTAATAAAGACAATGTTTGTTGTTAATGTTTTTTTTTTTACTTTATGAATGCATAACTTCAAAATTGTGATTATGCTTTTAGGAACTACACTTGGAAAATAATAATCTTACAAAAATTGCTGGGAAAATTGCCTACGATGTGGCAGCTAACCTACAGAATGGCAATATAACAATGAGTAATAATTTATGGGTATGTGACTGTGGTGCTATGGACACGATTAATTTCATTCACACATTTTATTTGAAGGTAAAACGAATACTGTTTTATTTGATTCGGTGATAAAATTAAAAATTTTTTTTTTTTCATTAAAAATTAAATTTATCAAGATAGATTCACGATTTTAAGAACGTAACCTGCAGTTCTTATTCAAATGTGGAATTATTGGCACTGAAGGAGGAACGTTTATGTTACAGGCGTCCAGAACATTACGTATTGGTGAATGTTTGGATTATAGCTTTAGCTGTATTGGGTATATTGTTTTGTTTATTATTAGTATTGTATAAGACTGGAATAAAAATATGGATATCGAATCATATATTACCTTTACCGCCACCCGATGGAAGTAAAATATATGATTCATTTGTGAGTTTTTCTCACGAAGACGAAGAATTTGTTATAAAGCATTTAGTGCCGGAATTGGAAGGAGGGAGCACGCCGTTCAAGCTTTGTCTTCACTACAGGGACTGGGTAGTTGGAGATTGGATTCCCACTCAAATCGCTCGTTCGGTCGACGAATCGCGAAAAACTATTATAGTGTTGTCTCCGAATTTTGTGAAAAGTGTTTGGGGACTTTTGGAATTCAGAACTGCCCATTTGAGTGCTTTGAAAGAACGAAAAAATCGCATAATTATCATACTTTATGGGGAATTGTCGACCAAAGCTCTAGATCCCGAGTTAAAAGCATACCTATCCATGAACACTTATATTAAATGGGGCGATAAGTGGTTTTGGGAAAGACTGAAATATGCTATTCGCCATAGACCAGATGTGAACAAGAAAATGAAAACCAAAGTACCAGAGACACTAGATCCTCTTGGACTAGTATGATTTTGAAATCAATTTTTATTTTTATAGTTTTACATTTTGCTGTGATAATTATGTATATATTTTTTGTTTTTAATTATAAAACTATATTGTACCAATTAATTTGTATTGGGTAATTGTTATCTAATACAAATTAATTTTGTAAATTTACTTTTTTAATCTAATAAAAATGTTAGCAATTAATTTTTTTTTCCATTCAACATTTTCGATCGTTAAGAACATGTTACCGAATCAAGCAATATGAAATTTAAGAAATAATAACCGGGAAATCTTAGTTCATCGATGAAATAATAGATGCAACCGTATTCAAAGTGCAAATAAACTAATGAAAATAATTAATTAAAATTAATTAATTCGGTCATCATAGACGTTACTGCTTGCTAATACAGAGGTGGACCCAAAAATAGACACAATGAGGTGAAATCGATTCGGACAAAAATCATCGGCTTTCTCTATCCAATGGGCCTAATCGTTTCAGTGTTCAGTATCATTCGAATCGTCGATGGTTACAGTCGTCGTCCTTTTATATTTTGTTTACTAATTATTTGTTGCATGCGTGTGCAGTATTTTTGTTCAATCGTGCTTAATCAATTGATCAAAACGGTGTTGCAAGATTGTCGTTATAAAACCAGATGTGATGGACCGTTCGTCGTTGAAAAGTATTCTTAAAAATACTGTTTTGACTTATCGAGCATGAAACATGAGCAATTAAAGCAGGTAATTATACCATATATACCATTATCGGCAATAGTGTAAAAATAATCGGAAATACGTCCTCGCATACCTCTTTCACTACTGTTAAATATTTGAATATGCCGACCGTCTCTCACGACGACGCAATACTGCTAAAGCTGACATTCGCGACTGTTACGCGTTGAATAGAATAATAATAAGTAACAACAATATCGTTTATCGTTATTTATCATGTGCGATGACAATTATTCGCAGGATCACACCTTATGGCACATCGAGTTGTATAATGGCCAGTGTTAAGGTTACGATGATATAATTTTTATTATAAAGGAGGTTCTATTATTATATTTAATGTTGTTTTTAAAAAAAAACGATTGCAAAATGTTTATAATTAAAATTTAGTCAATATTTTATTGTCTCGACAGAGTACTGACCACGCTGACACGTCAACAACCCTGCATAATTTATCACGAGGTAATATTACCGCGTGGAGCAGACGACGAACGAGAAGGTTAAAATTATAATTATCAACTATCCTCCTTGTAAACACATCACGTATAAATCAACGTAAAATGTAAAAATAATGTCGATGTGTATAGTACGTGGTATGACGTACCTAGTTAATATTCGGGTTTGGTATACGTCGATCGTATTAGATTATTATTTACTATTTAATATACGGGTAAAGATATTTTAGATATTCATACGCTTTACCAGAGTAAACAACGTCGAAAAATGCGAAATAAAGTTTTAAAAATTTATATTTTCCAGAGACGAGCCATATGAGTATTGGGTGAAAATCTCTGCGATCA
Source organism: Drepanosiphum platanoidis (assembly GCA_948098885.1). Classification (NCBI taxonomy): domain Eukaryota; kingdom Metazoa; phylum Arthropoda; class Insecta; order Hemiptera; family Aphididae; genus Drepanosiphum; species Drepanosiphum platanoidis. The sequence goes on from OX402531.1 coordinate 21,690,412, forward strand.
ATATACATACTTTTCTCAATATACTTTAGTGAAAATTCGATTTTGTCGAAAACCAGTGTGCCGTAAATTTGGTCGTTTTTCGTCAGTTTTTCACGTACAACTTTTAAACTTTTGGGAAGTTCGAAAAATGACCTCTCTAAAGTAGGTATCAACTAGATACCATTTGATACTAGAAACCTATACCGTAGTTGAAAACTCCAATTTTATAGAATTATAATTTTCATACAATTTTTTATTATTATTATAATTTTTTAGGGTACTACACGTAGAGACATACGGACATAAAAAAATAAAAATACACACACATCATGGTAAAACCAAAAGATTCCTCATTTAACTCAGATTTTAATATATTATCTTATTTTTAGTAAATTTAAGTGATTACCATAAAATACTTACATCATAAATGATGGGTTTTTCTTTTTTCTACGGTTTTTCGTCCCAAATCCAAAATCTTTATTGTCGAAGATAACTTGAAATAACAACAATATTCGAATACTTGGATAACTCAATAGCTGCGCACTGCTGCAGTGCTGCACACATGACAACTGCGAGCATAATCATACTGTATATTGAACAAAAACCGCAAACATACGATACCGAATTAAAAATATTATACTATTATTTTTTTTCGGTGATATAGAAATTATGCTGCGCGCCGGAATCGAATGATACCGGGAAACAATAAGTGGTCCGCCCGCATCAGCAGACGAGCATGCATAAGCCACCGAATTTGATGAAAAAAATAATATTTTGTTCCTAGGGAGAAACTAATTTCAATCAATTCAGACCCAAAAGCCTGACAAAAATAAGCCAACTTGGAATGATCGGATTTTAATTCTGTAAAAATATACGAACTCGTCGTTACTTTTTCCATAGATCGTTGTGGAAGTCGATGTTGAAAAACTTTATTAAAAAAGACACTTAAGAAGGACTCTGGTAAGTCTAAAAGTTGAAAAAAAAAATTGAAAAATCAAAAAAGAACGAAATGTTAAAAGAAATGTCAATAATCGATTACCACAATAACCTTTAAATAAACCGCCGAATTCAAAGAACTTAACCACCAATGTGGTATCGTACGCCGACCAGAATACGCGGCCACCATAAACGCGGTTCCGAAACGACGGTATACCACGTTCCGGGATCGTCTTCCGACAGAAAACATCCTCCCCCTGCCCCACCAAAACGAATTCTCTGGGCCGCGGTCAGTCCGTCACCGAACATTGTGGAATAATATTTCGATTTCAGTCGCCTTCGCGGCGGCGGCGGCGCGGCGGTCGGTGGAACTTTCGCGGAAGCGAAAAGAAAAAAAAACCCAATCCCTAGACCGCACGATCGACAGACGGTCGCGGTGAGATGATAGCGAGACGAGTCCGAACTCCACATTTTTCAACAACATTGTTGTAAGTATTATTGTTTTATTTTTTTTTTTCCTCCTTTAATTTATTATCGCGGTTATTCCACGCGGCGCCATTTTTTACAGCGATTGTGACGTAACGTCGGCTCGTCGCGAAATTTAAAATACGTTACATTGTCATGTGTTATTACGGTAATATGCGCCGCGGTCCGCCGGCGACGACGGCAGTCTTGCCGCCTGGCGCCGCCGAGTGTGTTTGACATTGGCAGTGTAGCACGCGGTCGCCGCGCAGTCGTTCGTCCGTCGGGCGCGGTGTTTTTCTGTGTCTCAGTCTCTCGCGATTCGACCGGTTCGCAATCGTTATCGACCGCCAGTACCTGATGTAAGTGTACTCTACGTACGCGTCTCGCGATCGCATCGCAAAATTTCTCGTTTTACGGCTCCGCCGTCGGCCGGCACGCGCCGCGCCGACTGCGCGTAGATTTCACGTGATTCAAACGACCACCGAACGAACGCGGGTTCGCCCCGAACCCCGGGGGACTCCTGGACATTGACAAGTAAGTCGGTTTTGTTTTTTTGTCATGACTCATGATCATTATTACTTGGTTTGTTTGTTTTTTGCTTTCGCGCTGCAGGCGGAAGGGCCCGTGCATCTTCAAACATACGTAGATTTACCTCTAAATATGTTTACAGCACGGTAATATAGTAGGTATTTTATAAAATATATAGTAGGTACCAGCTGAGACCAAATAACTCGTATATTTTTATATTCCGATTTTACCAGTAAAATGTGTCAATCGGAATTAACAATGTTATTAGATAATATGGAAAAAAAATGAGAAAATAACTTACAAGTATAAACTGTATCTGTAAGTCTCTTTTTTTTTTTACTTTAATTTTTTTCTAATTTTTTCATCTATCTACTTTTTGCCTCTAAAATAAATAGATAAACTATTTATTGGGTTGTATAGAAAACATTCACCTTTTAATGAGTCTAAGTTATTTAGATTAACAGATTATAACTGCTGTTGTTCTAATAGATTTTTATACTCATTAAATTATATTAAATATGGATTATAACGGCTACTAACTAATTGCAATCAACGAAAATACCTACATTGATTAAATACACCAATAATTACAGTGTGTTCGTTTAGAACAATTTTTTTCTGCTTTTATACTACAAGCTAGCTCATTTATTGTATTTGTAAAAATTGAATAATAATAGGAATTTCTATTGACCAATTTGGTTGTGGGGAGGGCTGGATGTGCACTCGCACACACACACACACACACAAAATATTTAGAAAATTAGATGGATTAAAGAAGAAGGCTAAAAAGATTGTTTTGAATGGCTTAGACCTTTCTCCCCTGATAACAGTTTTAATTGGTATATAATTTGGCCCCTTAAAATGTTTACACACCCTTATAAAAAGTTAAAATGGCTCCCCTGTGATATAATGCAATTGCTTTTATAGTTAAACAATATAAAGAAGGATTAATTTAGTTAGAATTTCTAATAATAAAAAAATAAATAAAAAAATGTTTTGGATAATATGAAAAACGATTACCTTAGAAAAGGTATAATATGTAATCAAAATCCCCGTTAACTTTAATACGTAAAAATACCTATTACTCATTTGATTAGATGATAAATAGCAAATGGGTCAAAGTCGTGTTGTTTATATGTCGATATTTTTTGTTTGTATTTACTTTAATCAGTTATATATAAACTATAAACAGTTATTATTACTATTGCGTACTTAATAATTTTTCTTTTTAATTTGTCTATTATTACTTGTAGTTTTGATCTGTTTAAATATTGATTTTGAGATATACCCGAGTTTCTTTCGAGCCATATGAATGGTGAGAGTTGGGGGGGCTCCGAAAACCTCTTGAAATCTTTCGAATTTTCGAAGTCATTGTCATCCATTTAGAAATATTAATAATGATGCACTCCAAAAATATTATTTCTTTTTATCAATCGGGTTTAAGTTTTATTCTTTTCGTATTATAAATCATGCCTCATTTCGTAATCGTGATTATAGTTAAATTACTTTAGAATTGTCACGTAAACAAACCATAGGTAGAATATTTGATTTTGTTGACACTTACTTATATAAAGAACTGATAAAAATGCGTAGGTAACTGAGTTCAAAAAACTATATCAGATGGTTAATTTTCCAAGTTTGACCCATTTTTATCAATTAAACCAAAAGTCAACATTAGTAATACTTTCAATAAGTTTTGTTTGTTACACTTTTTTGGTCAGACGTTTCGGACGTGTTTGCATTAAATATTACTTAGTCTTTGAACTAAATCCAGTCTTTCGATTGAAAAATTACGAAATAATATCACAAGGTCTCATATTCTTATATACACGATTTTTTTTTTTTAATTGTATTTAGCCAAATTATATATATTATATATTTATATTTTATACTATACTTATTGTGAATCAAATTTTGCATTTTCTTATTGCAGGATGAACTGGTTAATCAACATAATCATCTGTCATCTTCTTTTCGTTCAAGCATCATTTTCGGTATCATTGCACTCGTATTTAAAAAATATATCGAGCGGAAAATGTGCTTTAACTGAAAAAGAATCGGAAGTAGAAGTAGGATGTGATTATTTCTATGCAAAAGTTAAAGAAACGAACTGGCATGCGGTTGAAATTTATTGTGATTTAACAAAGCCTTCAGTTCAAATTGATGTCACAGATTTAAACCATGATAAACTAATCTTATGGGAAAAGTGTTTCAATCAAATGAACGTCTCAGATTTATATTATAATAATTGCCCGAAAATCGGCACAGGAATTAATCAGTCTATCTCAATACTTGGTTTACGCAATGAGGTCCGAAATATTGTATTCAAGGTTAGTTCCTTCGGACTTGATAATAAACTAGAACATTTTTTCTTCGCAAATTTAAGTACTTTGGAAATATTAGCAATTCAGAATGCGGAAAAAAAATTAATATTAACCAATGAATCGTTTGAAGGAATTCCCAATGTAAAAAAATTATTTCTTTATCGAAATGAAATCGAAGAAATACCCCACGGTGTATTCAAACACCTTATTCATTTAGAAGAATTGAATTTAGGAGGAAACTATATAACCACAATTGACAGTGTTATACTTGATGGAATCTTTTTGAAAAAATTGAACTTGGACACAAATAACATAGAAAAGCTGAGCTTGAATCTCCCAAGTTTGACACATTTAAATTTAGACAATAATAAAAGACTGACATCGTTAAATGTAAAAAGACTTTTTAATCTAAAAAAATTATCATTAGAAAACAACTTTAATTTAACATCTATGCCAGATCGACCATTTGAAAATACGTCTTTAGTTAATTTCAAATTCACTAATGGTATTAACTTCACAGTGCCTAAAGAATTTTTATCAAATTTAAACGGATTAGAAGCAGTTATATTGACTGGTTGCAACATAGAAACGGTACCGGAGAATATGATATTCAATTCACCAAACATTATCAGTTTGTCATTATCTTCAAATCGTTTGATAGAATTACCAACACATTTTTTCAAGAATTCTAATAAAATAAAGATTCTAGATTTGTCTAGAAATAAAATAAAAGAGATCGACCACGAATTATTGAAACCATTAATTAGCTTAGAAGAGTTAAATTTGTCACATAATTCAATCCATGCAATTTATAGCAAATATTTTGATCAGTTGACGCAATTGATTAAACTCGACCTAAGTAGAAATGAAATAACAAATATTGAACTATTAAATATCCCAAAACTAAATACATTAACATTAGCACATAATAACATAAGCAGCTTATTATACTCAAATGAAGGTATTAGTAAACTATTTTTCAAAAACTTGATAAAACTGGAAGAGCTTGATTTATCTCACAACAGTATAAGTATTATTGAATTCGGATTGTGGACCGGTGTGGAAATTTTGAAAAAAATCAACCTAAGAAACAATAGTTTTGCAAATATAGACCTAGTAGATTTTAATCTTCATATAGAAATAGACCTTATGTCCAATCCAATCCAATTTATAACTGTTTCTGATGTGATTGAAAATAATTACGAAAATAAATCTACGGCCGTTACGAAATTGAGTCTGTCGAGTGATAAATTTATTTGCGACGGTCGTAACTATGAATTTGGAAAATATTTGCAAAACCAAACGTCACCAGAAAAGTTTAATTTCATCAAATGTGATTTGAAATGCAATGGAACAAATATAAGATTTAAAGAACAGAATTTGGATAATCTAACGTACGATTGGAATTTTCACAACGGTCCAAACAAGATCGATTGTACGAAATGCGCGTGTAAATACCGCCCATCTGACAACTCTGCGATTATGGATTGTTCTAGTAGAAATATGACACAAGCACCCGAACCCGAATATATAATTTCAAGTGATGATATTGACTATATCGAGGTGAATTTGAAAAATAACTCTATTACCGATTGGCCAGACTATACAGAACTTAATATTAGAAAGTTAGATTTGAGTCATAACAATTTAGCCACCATAAACATGTTACAGCTACCAGGACATCTTACGGTAAGTTAAAGAAGCTTTTTATTATTTTTTTTTTTTTAATATAAACAGTTAACCTAACCTCTTGCGTTCTTCACATACGGAAGTACTCATGAAAACGTTTGTATTCCATCATTATGGCCCACTCATCTTAAGTCTGCGAGCCATTTTAAGCATTCAAATATTAATCATATATCCGGTGTCCGATTTTTTCGCGACAATTTCATGTGAAACACGATTTTAAATATTTCGGAGATTAAAAAAAAAAAAGGACACTGATGGCTACATGCGGTCAACGACCGTGGGTTTCATCGTTTTAGATTATTAATGACTATAATTTTTTTGATTTATCATCTCAAGACTTTGTTGTTTTTATTAGAATTTATACTTGGATCATAATTACCTGACGAAGATTGACTGGAAATATTCGACCAAAGTCTTAACTAAACTACAGTGTTTGACGATGAGCTATAACAAATGGGAATGTTCCTGCAATGATATAAGCACGATCTACTTTTTGAGAAATTTTTCTTCACAAGTAATTATTTCGTTACGCCCGATATTTAATTTATTATTATTACGACTAATTAGTTTTGTTTCGTTTCTATAGATTATCGATAAAGGCAACGTTACGTGCGGCGGCGACGACGAGTATAATAATCGGAACATTTTTTACTCTCTGTCTGAGGTTGAGTTGTGTAGTAGCAATTCCGATTTACATTTTATGTTCATATTGCTTTTAGTTATTGTGGTTATTGTAGTGGTTGCAATGGTTTTAATTTTCGCATTTAGAAATGAAATCGTGTTTGAGGCATATAAACGGTTTCCCCAGTTGTTTCCTGATGAATACGACTGTGGGGAAAAATACGACGCGTTTGTCAGTTTCGCTCACGATGACTACGAATTTGTCGAACAAAAATTAGTGCCGGCGTTGGAAAACGGTCGCCAACCGTTTAAACTTTGCCTTCACTACAGAGACTGGGAAATCGGAAAATGGATTCCTGATCAAATTATCGACTCGGTCAATAAATCGTACAAGACTATTATTGTATTGTCGTCGAATTTTCTTTCGAGTTATTGGGGTCTATTGGAATATCAAATAGCTTTCGAGAAACGTTTAAAAGAAAGGAAGAACAATATGATCATCATAATATATGGAGATTTGTCAATCGACGATTTAGACGAGACTATGAAATATTACGTGGAAATGCACACATACATTAGATGGGACGATCCAAAGATTTGGAAGAGACTGAGGAAAGTTCTACGACGCAATCCAATTGAAGAAATTGAAACGAGAGAGTGTACGCCGTTGTAGTTGGATCCACGACAAGTGAGCATTATATAGTGTTTCTCCTTTTTACTATGTGTTCAATAGCATATATATATATATATATATATATATATATATATATATATATATATATATATATATGTATTATATATAACTAAACTCATGTAAGTTTACAATTTGTGTATTTTATTAAAATATTTTGTTAATAATTAAGTTCTTTTTTTTTTTTTTAAATTTATACTTGAAAATGCATTTCTTTCAAGGTTTAAATTTTATAAATGTAGAAAGTTTTTAATACAAATTGTTCTGACCGCCCATGTGCTCAATAAAATTAATAATATTCATGGAATTTTAAAATTTTATTGTTTAACATATTTTACTATTATTTACATTTCTAGTCTTATATATTAATGCGTATGGTCGTTCCCTAATCAAGTTTCGATAAAAAATTTAAAACCTTCAATATTATAAAATATATTATACAATAAATATTTATTTAGTTGTAAAGAAGTGATAAAAGTATCTGATAAATTAATGTAAATTTCGGGGAGGGAGAGAGATTTTATTTCATATTACTTTTGTAATATCGCTAAAATGGATATTTATTATAATAAAACTTATATTATAAATAATGACGAGATAGTATTTATCTTTAATAAGTAAAGAAATAAGAACTTACTAAGTAACTTAATAAGAATCGTTTGAAATTAATTGGAAAATAAACCGTGTAAAATTTAAATATTTAATTAAAACTTGCTTGTACAAAAAATTAATACCAACACATGAATACAAGCTTGTATAGCTTATAGCTATCGAGGATAATATTTTCAAGCGCTTTATAGGAAACACAATTATAATAAAAACGACACAATATCCCTTGGAATGAAAATAATTTTGTATCTAAAATTCGTTTAGACTACTCAAAATAATTTTAAAAAAAAAAAATTCGAGTTCAAAAAAAAAAAAAAACCAACAAGTATACAAGGAAAATATTGATCGTTGTAAAATCTTTCCACATTTTTATTAAAAGAGAGATGGGGGAATTTTTTTTTTTTTAAAAACATACCTGAAAATAATTTCAGAGAGGGCAATCGAATCATTCTTATAGTATATGTAAATACGTACATACAAATGTAACGTATCATAATAAATATTCGATTTAAAAATATTAACATTTTATTCAAATTTTTATACAAAAATAAGTAGCCCTAAATATTATTTGAGTAATAATTACAATAGTACAACTCATAATAGTTGGGAACTAAATGCTAAATATTTTAGATTAAAGATAAATCAGGTACTCGTATATGAGACATTTTTTTTTTTTTTTAATAACAAAGCTTTTGTATGGCCTTTTATTTATAATTCTAATTAATCTTTAACTAAAATGATATGACATTTTAAGTTTAAAACATTCAACATTATATAAACTTGATTTAAACACGAATGAAATTGTCTTAAATTATTGTATACTAGAAATCTAAAAGAAAAACAAAAAAAAAAAATTATAAAAAATATCAAGTAAATGAAGTTATTTTAATTTTAAAATTATGATTTACTCTTAAAGATAAAATAAGCAATAAATTAATCAAATAGTATTTAAAAAATATATAATATATTAAAACAATAAAATTATGTCAACAATGATTTCCTCCTCTTGTCACTGTTGCTTATGATATTTATTACTTTTATTTTTATTACTTAATGGACATCTACTAATAGTGTGCGCCTTGGTTCCAGTCGCTTTGCAATGTGGACATGTATACCGTGACAGCAATGGACATCTTACATTTCCTAATTCATCCTTAACAAAATGTGTCCTATAAACCGATTCATCTTCACCGTTGTTTTTACAAAACGCACAGTGTTGATTATTAGGTAGGAATGGAGCATCTGGCAGCTTGATTGATCCTTTTTTTGACGGCGGAATTCTTTTGGATTTGATAGAATCTCCTCTTTTGCACCCTCCGTGTTCAACTTTTTCAGACTCTTTTGGCTTAGAAGGCGGCTTAGAGTATTTGATAATCTCTGCATATGATATAGTTTTTTCATCACTAATATCAGATGTGGAACTATCTGAGGAAATACTACCGTGTTTAGAATCATCTTCGATGTCGTGTATTTTATTATTATTTTCTTCAGGTGACATTTTGTAATCATTACTAGGTTTCGTAATGGGTTTAGTAGGTGTAACAGGTTCTTCAAAGTCTAAAGGTGAAGTAGACGTTGAATATGATTCGACAGAACTAGTTGAAGGGACTAGTATAGTGACTAATTTATTAGGTAATTGAAGTTGTAAGATATGGCTATTTGTAAAATCACTTTGATTATTATTGTTATTGTAATTTACACTGTGAGCAATTGTATTCGGCGAGTGTATTGGCTGTAATACTGGACGATTACTCCATGGAACAGGAGATTGGCTTGGAGATGGCTCCGAATACAGTTGATCAAAATCAAACCAACGGGATTCTGTTAATTTAGATATAAATTATTAGAACATTTATTACAATATAAATTTATTGACTATAATTTATCCTATAGTAAGGTGAAGAATTAATTTCTAACAACATATTATAACAGTAAATAATACAATATTGATATTAATGTGGTTCAATTATACTTTATAACTTAATTTAGTATTTAATTATTACTGTTTTGATCTTCAACAGTAATACTTGTTGAATAGTATTTATTATCTCGAATCCTTTTTTTTTAATTATTGATTTATTTATAGAATTAAGTTATTATTAATGAGCAGTTGAAAATTAAAGTTTTTTCTTTCAAATGAACCACAAATATCTATATCATAGGTATAAATAAATAATATTTGAAATGCCAAGTATTATAAAATGAGAAGCAATTATCTTTGAATGGCCTTCAATGATAAATAACATAAAAATAGATATGGAGGATAATTACATTATTGAAAAACATTTATATGCATACATTAGAAACTAAGGCTTAGAGTTTAATTATTTAATTGGTACTTATAACTTGCAGATATTGCCATTTCAATGTTTATTAAATTTGATAATTACATTTAATATATAATATAGTGTGTGTTTAATAGTATAGAAATGTATTTATGTATAAAAAAAAATTAAAAACAAAAAAAAGTATAGAAATTTATGGTATTAAACCAATATTAAAAGAAAAAATTCTATTAATTACAAAGCCCGAAACAAATCTTAAAATCATTACGCATATTTATAGAGAAAAAAATTTAAAATTACACCTACAATAAACTCGGTTTTAGAAAAACCATTTGAAGTTATTTTGTTATAGTTAAAAATTATTTTATTTTTTTGGGATTTTTATTAAATTTTGACAGTTAAATAATAATTTTAAAATTGATATTTTTAATGTTGATTTACTTTAGTAATATAAAGTAGTTTAAATAAAAAATCAAAAGTAAATGAATTAAGGATAAGTATGTCACTATAAAAATATTATAATCATACAGTTTTCCTATTATAAATAAAAAGTTACAAGTAATGATTTTTTCAAAAATATAATTAATTTCAGAAATGTAATAATGATTGGTTCAAGCCATATGTTATTATAATGATTAAAAATTAATTTTTTTTATTTATTTATACCTACTGAATTTTTATTATTAAATTAAAATATAAAACCAATTTAATTTCATAGAAATAAGAAAAAAAATTTTATTTAATGATAATCTAAGTATAAAAGTATACTTTAAATTTAATAAGTATCTAGAATATAAAAAAACTAAATGATTAAAACTTTTGAATACAAAAACAAATATTAGCATTATAAAAAAAAATTTTAAAAATCGAGTAGGAGCAAAACCGCATTCATTCCACATGTGCATCCGGAAATCTTTAAAAGTAGAAAAATATAATTATGAGCTCGATTGACTTATATAACAAAACGAATTCGTATCCTACTCTATTTTTCAGTTTGAATCAAATATTTATTTATAGTCTGTATACATATATAATATAATAGTAAATAAATAAGAAGTATACACATACATATATAATAATATAGTGATTACAGGCAGGAAAGAGGAAGTCACTCATTGGTGGTATCCCAAGGATGAAACATTTATTTTAAGAAAAAAATAGGTCTCTGCACCAGGTTCCTTGTTAGGCGCCTAAGTGAGTTACCTGGAATTACAAATGAGATTAATGATAATACGATTTGAGTGAGTACTAAATGATTTAAGTTTTATGGTAAATATGTGAAGCAAATTTATTTTAAGAAATTGGTATACTATGAAATGAGTCATTAGTTATGTATCAGGGAACAATAATTATGTTATAAGACCAAGACATATATAATATATATTATGTGAATTTTCAAATCGATTGTTTAAATTTCAGTGTTTGTTTTCCAAGTGAACCCAAATAAGAGGTTTGTTGAGTATTAGATCCAGAAATTAAGTTGGCGTGAGAGTTGGAATTTGTTTATTGTTGAGGGTGTTCTACAGAGCTCAGAATGATAATAAGCCGATATGATTTCAACACACCGACTTGAATTTTCCAACCACGAGACCAGATATTTAGCACAGCTGGAGGGCTGTTACAAGAAACTCCCCGAGGCTCTAACAACACTGTCAATAGTAGTTTATCTACAACTAAACATCTAACATAAGTAGGTTCTTTGTTCTTAGATAAACTAGCAGTAAGTTAATAATTATGATTACGAACTATAGATGTATATCATTAATCAATTATCAATAATTCATATTTATAATGTAGTATGAGTAGTATAAATATGTGAACGTATAAAGCGTTTTTCGCGGCTATAGTCTATCCCACGACAAAAAGGTACAGACTATGTGGGATAGACCATAATTTGTATACTACAGTCTACGGGAACGAACAATTTGAGGTGAACATGTAATTACTATATAAATGTAATTGGCACACGCCGAGAGTACTTACGGTAATAATTAACGTGCTTTTCGGCAATGTTCATTAGGTCGTCGTAAAATGACGAGCTTGTGCACAAGGTGGGAAATCGTTTCGAGTAGTGGAACACCATTCTGCGCGCATTGCAGGACGGTTCGAGGTTTTCTTTGGAATTCCTGCCCAGGCGCCTTGACGGGAACTTTTGATAAAAAACCGTCGATTGGCTGGCCAATTTTTGATGTAGCAACGACGACCCTTCGTAAAGAAATTCATCATGGGGGACCATCGTGTCCACGACGACTCTATCAAACGGGTATTGTTGTTTTATTATATATAGTTATGATTAGAGCGTCGTCGACGACGTCGTCGTTGTCTTCGGTGCGCAAGAAAACAAACATAAAATCATCATTACACTGTTGACGGAATAGACTACCCGCGTGACGACGAGTATTCAACAGAGATTTTGCATTCTTTGGAAGACGCTACGCTTCGGGCTTTTGTCCGTAACCGACACTGTAAACCCTTAAAATGTTCTATTTTTAGGTTGGGGAACATGTGGATTTTCCGTTGTAAACAAAAGTCAAAACAAAACAATAGTCACCTGTTCTGACGAACCTATGGCAAATATCACGCACGTCATCGTGTTATCATCAGTGTTATCACTTGCAGTTGAATAATCGTGATAAAAAAAAATTCATAACGTTTGCACAAACCACCGAATTCGTTTTTAATATCATAAAATACAACTATTTAATCCGCTCGGTGTACCGCAAGTTTCACAAAGTAAACCATTCGAATGCGAAAACTTAATGTGACTCGTCGACAAATCCACTAATGAGCTTATTGTATGATTATTATTATTATTATTATGATCCCTCTCGTTGTTCCGAGAAAATTTAATCATGAGCCTTTCACAATGGTTTAGACAATGTTATTGAAATTGTTTTCAAGATAATTTCGTTCAGTGTTTACCGCCGGGTTGTTATTTACGACAATTTTTTTGACCAAGTGAATCGAGAATCAGGTTAGTGTCTTCGGCGCGTTACAAATAGTTTACGGGAGTGTTTCATTTGAACACACGCATGTTGAATTTCAGGAATCAATGCGATCTTCAGTCAGTGCCATTCTTTCGACTCCGACACAAGACCCGAACATGTCTCATCCAGACTATGAGATGACTGTGTATGACCACGGTACTCTACTTATACTGGTGAAACATCTGGGTAAATAATACATACTATGTTTATCATACTTATTCAAATTTTTTTCACACTTATGTGTTATTATTTTAAGGTGAAGAATTATCGTCCAAAAACTTTAACCGTCTATTTGAACGTATTTCTCGAATCAACCAATTGCGTGTAGTGGACGGTACTGGCACGGAACGTTGTGTTCAAGCTAGATATATCAAAGATTATCCAGTCGGTAACAACGACTGGGGCGATTTTCAAACACATCGGCGTCTATTGGGCCTTATTACTATTTGTAAGTATTTTATTGTATTTTATTGTGTATACTTTATATTATTAAATGTTTTTCAGCCAAATGCAAGTTCCAAGTCGAACTGAATGAAATATGTAGACTACATGAGAGTTTGAAAGTTAAATATCAGTCTACCTTATATGATTCAAGATGTATAATATTTGGTGTAAATGCGTTAAACTGTCCAGAGTTGAGTACACCGTCTAATTTCAAATCTAGAGATGTGTACTATGCCAGTGACAGCGATCCAAATCCTTCAATTGAAATGCATTTAAATGAGTTTTTATCATCTTTGTTTTGGGTGTTAGATGCCAAGCGTCTGGAAAAGTCAAAAGAAAAAGTATGTACCCTTATAATGTTATTAGATATTATCGGTAAAAAAAAGTGATGACAATTATTTTCTACAGTTGGATAAAGCCACTTTATTAATTGCTCCGTTTGAAAAGCGTAATATTATTGGTTTGGACATGGAATCTAGAGCTAATAAAAAACGATGTATGGGACGTGTGACTAAACATTTAGCTGACTTGAATTTGCAAACTGGTTTTTTACACGATGCTCTTAATTTTTATCAAACTGCCATAGATACGCTACGGTCTTGTAACGATTGGCTTTGGTTAGGAGGTAATTTAAATATATTCAAAAATATTAGTCTAATTTGACAGAGCTACAATAGATGTTCTATTTAAAGGTTGTTTGGAAGGATTATGCGCAACATCTTTAATGATATTGCAACCTCAGAATCAACTATCAAAATCTAATTTCCAACGAAATGCTTCACTTCAAGAACGTCATTCTAGATTCAAGTATTTTATTTTTATTTGTTACTTATAGTGTTCTGAAATTGAAACTTAATTTTATAGGTTTAGGCAGCAGTCGACTAGTACTGGATTTGCTTCATTAGATGATAGTGCTATTAGATCTACAATGCCTCAAAATTTACTCAACATTGATGACATCTATAAAAATTACGGAGAAGCTCTTAAACATTATAGTAAGGTAAATTAAAATAAAAAAAACTATTTAAAATGATTAGTATCAACTCAATCAATAATATTAAGCTAAACCAATGAAAGCCCAGACCGAAATAAACCTTGGTTAATTATAATGATTTTACCAGGGCTTTGCACCCGAATCATTTATTCGGGTTCGGGTGCTACGAGTTAATGAACAATTCTGGTTTTTTTTTTAAATTACTACAAATATATTTACAGATAAATATTCAATTCTTAATTAAAATAATTTTTAGTTGTTAATTAGTTATTGAATAATTTATGCATACTATATTGAAAAGAAATAAATTTTATAATTAAATTAAAATCCATTTTATAAAAATATATTGTGTATATAATATCTTGTTTAAATCTCTTTCTGTTAATTTGAATAGGTACATGCAAATTTATATACTAATGGTTTATATTTTATTGTTTAAGTATATAAATGCTGGTGTGATATTAACTGAAGGAAGTCTAAAAGCAGCTCGAATAGCAGTTGTACATCATCATTTTATACACGTCCATTATTTTTTACAAAATGTATTGCCCATAAACTTGACTTTGACTGACGAAGAGAAAGTAATTATTTACCATTAATCATTACAATATAAATTTATTTTTAAAATGTTTATTGTTTAGATACAACGCCTAATGAAATTGGCAGAATTATATTCTGAAATTGGTTTTCATCGCAAAGCATCTTTTTTCCGATGGTTGGCTTCTAAACGATATGTTTCAGCTAGTAATCCACACACATCTTGGGAACAGTGCTATCAGTTGTTACTTCAAATGTTGCCAGGTCATAAATTGTCATTAGATCCAAATGACTACGTGCCAGGAGGTCAAAGCGGATGGCCTGAACTACAACGGCAAGTTGTCAACGAGATTGTATTGGCCGCAAAGAGAGTTGGAAATGCTAGTTTAGCAACAAGGCACTGTACATTTTTACTACAAACCATGTGGTGGATGATGGAAAAAGTAGAAAGAAGTGCTTATGCTACTCAATTGTCTTTATTATCGGCTCAGTGTGAAGGGTCTCCTGTTCCTCTTGTATTAGATAATGGACTTGTAATACCACCAGCAAATCTTTTAAATATACCACAACCTGAGTAAGATAACTCGGATAACTGAATTTTGAATTGAGAAATCCAATTAATTGTGCGATAATTTATTTTAGGAATTTTTCTGTTCAAAATTTAAAACTTCACTTACGACCGCACAAGTTAATACAAATTAAGGAAGATTTTGGTCCATTTTTATTTACACCTTTAAAGTTTGGATCGCTGGAAAATGATGATGTTAAAAGTAATAAAATGGAATATGTTTGGGTGATAAATGAACCTTGTGAAGTTAAACTTGAACTAAGTAATCCATTAAGTTTTGAACTAGAAGTAACAAATATTGTAAGTATTTAATTTTTTTTAATCAGAATGTTATGACTTTAATTTGTTGATGTTTTCAGCTTTTATTAACTAGTGGGGCTGTTTTTGAAAGTATTCCGTATTCTATAAATTTACCACCAGAAAGCAATTATCAGAATGTTGTATTGACTGGTATACCTAAAGAAGTTGGTGAAATTGAAATTAATGGGTACTCAACTCATACACTAGGAGTAAAATCAAACTGCCGTCTTAAAAATATTCCTCATATACCACAATCTACATACACTGTACAAGTTATTCCCTCAATGCCTTGTATTGAATCACTAATTTTAGACTCAAAAAATGATAACATATCTTCAGTCACATTATTTGCTGGTGAAAGGTATGTAAGAATTTTGTGTATTATTAGATTTTGTTAGACAGTGTAATAACACATGTTTTAATGTTTAGTATGGATTATAAATTGAAAATAACAAATACAGGATCAATTCCAATTGATCTTTTAGAAATATCAATTGAATCGAATATTGAACAATCAATAAAAAACAGTATCATCCAAGTTGATACACAAAATATAAAAGACTACCTTCCGATTGCTCCTAAATCAGAAGTTGCGTTGGATATTCATTTAAATGGTGCATTAAATTTTCTTTCCAACAATCAATATCCACTTGCAGGTATAATGTTATTTAAATTTTTGTTCGGGAAGAAACTTCTCGAGATTATTTCTGTTAATTAAGTTTACAACTATAATTGTATTGGATTAGTTATGAATTAATATTTTTAATATTTTTATATATACATATAGAGTTCAATAGTTTAAAAAGTAGTTTAACTACATCAGGTCCAAGTTCATTTCCATCATTACCTAGTCCTAGACAAAAGAATGAAAGATTTTCACCAATGACTGCTTCTTCATTTCGGTAAATTTATATTATGTTTTTACATTTTATATTCTAAACAAAGTGATGTATTTTGAATATTAATTTTTAATTTAAAACATTTAAGGTCAGGGGAAAGCAGCTTGAATTCAAATTGTTCCAGATATAGAAGCCCAACAGATACGACTTCTTTAAAAGTAACAAATTTATTTGATTAATAATCATAAGAAATTTTGGTTTAAAAAATTTAATATTTAATTTAAATTTACCCTAAGCAACATAAAATGAATCAAATTGACTATGTCATGATTAGAAATAGCATGTTGATGACATATATTCCTTTTACTTTTCATTTTTTTATATTATACCTCATTTTTTGTAATTTTTTATTCATCATAGAATAACATAGATAATTGTTATTACATTTTATACTTCAGAAAAAATTAAATATCTAAAAAAAATTTTTATTATTATTAGTGAAGTATTTTTTTTATGATTAGGTTTAAAATGTATAGTTTATTATGTGTCATAATATTATACTTCTGAATTGTATCATATATATATATCCATTAAACAAGATGAAATTTACATTGATAAATTAATTTTATAGAAAACTATTATAAATAGTGAACTAATAATTCACATTCACTCTCACAACAGCTGTAAAAGTGTTTACAAATAAATAATTAATACTTTTTGCTGTCATTTTTGGTATTTTTGAAAATATCTATCATTTTTAAATATTTTGCATTAAATTTAAATTGATTCTTTACTGATATTTCATAATCATTTTGTTAAATAAACTTGAATCTTTCACTTTAGATTATCGAGTTTAACGTAAAAGTAAAATATGCTGGAGGCGAAGGTATGACTGCTGGTTATTGCAGAATAAGTTCATGTATTTTATCTGTAAATATTTTCAATTCTGTACTAATAACTGGATGGGATGTTCTACAGGCGGAAATGTAAGTTGTGTTTTTTTATTATTGTTTTTATTTAGTTACCTATTTATATAATTTAAATCTATATATTTCAGAGGCTCCCAGTTTTATTTGGTACTCGATGTTGTAAATGTAACCAATCAAGAAATGGAACTTAAATATGCGACAAACAAAAGCATACTTATGGAGGAAAAAGAATCTTACCGAATTCCAGTACCCGTTGAAAGATTTTTAATTCATAGTTTGGAACAGGTTTGTTGAAATTATTTTATAAATAATGTATATAATAACCTGTAAAATATAATTCAATGTTAATTTTAGGTTAGTAATGGCGAAGAAGGTCAAGTTGAGATGATATCTCAATGTAACAAACATATAGCCGAACAAGTTTTATTAAAATGGTCACTTAATTTATGTGATGACTTACCACCCAGGTGGGGTGTTGCAAAATTACATGGTCTTACATTGTGCCCTCAAATGTTAGATATTGTTTGCACTTCACCTATTTATTGGGGTAATTTGCTTAGATAAATTGTTTTAAAATTAATTTATAATTGTTATGTTTTATTAGAAATTAATTTAAATGAAAAAAAAATTGTCAGTGAATGTGATGAAAAACTATTGTCAGAAACTTCACGCTACCCTGTTGGTCAGCAATTGAAGTTACAAATTTGGGTGCACAATTCTCTCATGTCTCCGTTAGATGAGGTGACACTGGAATTGAATTTCTTTCAAGATTACCTTAATGGAACTATAAACAATCAACTAGGAAATAGATTAGCCACTACGGGATCAACTAAGACTCATAAAGCTAGAGTAAGTAGATAAACAATGATGTACACTCAAGTTGACATTAGTTATAGATTCAAATTGTTTACAAATTGTGTATTATATCTAGGTGAATAAACAAGATAGGTTGTACCATGAATTTGGAGTAGTATTTTTTTATCCAGGTCAGTACAAGTTGAATTTACAGTGTCAAACATTAAAGCAACACATATGGAAATTAATACCTCCGTTACAGTTGGATATCACACCTGAATAAATAGTAAATATTTATATTTTATGTTTTAAAGATAAATCTTGAGTAACTCAAATGAGGCTAAATAAATAACTATTGATTACAAAAGTATAAAAATCATTATAAGGCGTTTAAAAAGTACTATTATTTTAGATATTTATGAATTAAAATTATACGCATTAAATACTTATTCAATGGAAATAAATATTATTTTTTTTAAATGCAAAAATGAAATATGTTTTTAAAATTATAAATGCTGTTATTTTGGATGGAATTGCAGGAATGCATTTATAATTGAATGATATCAGAAGTAATTATTATAGCATTCTAAAATATATTTCTTAGTTTACAGTTTTCTAATGACCTGCACAATGACTTTTGAAACATTGGTTTTTTTTTTTAAATTTAAAAATGATGTTGAAATGTATCAAGAATATAATTATATAACATTTTTAAGGTATATTTCCCTTTATTATAAAAATAATAGTTAAAATTATTTTCTCAGATGTATTTTGAAATTTCCATGAAATTGATGATTAATAATTTAAATCTGATCACTTTTCCCTAGAGATTAATTCCTCACTGATTTGACTTGACTCATAATACATGTTCAACTAATTATTTTAAAAAAGCCTGTAAGTATATGGTATTTTTAAAAGATATTTAATGATAGTTTATTATTTGTGTAATCCACTGCTAATATGTGAGCTTAATTAAAAACACTGATATACAGTTGAGTCTTACAAGTTTTGGTATCAAAGATGATTTTGATAGGATACTAATTAGTTATCATTTGGGCTGTGAATTTAATGCAGTTAAAATCCTTAAAAATGCATAAAGTTAAAGAAATTGTCATCTTTTGTTATTTTAATTTTAACTTTTATATTCATATTAATATTAATATATTACATACCTAAAATTAATTAATTTAATAAAGTATGAAAAAAATTATAAAAATGTTGATCAAACTGATTTAGAAGTTGATTGGTTCTTTTAATATGTTTGTAAAGATGCTAACTGATAGAATTTAATTGTACTAAAATTGGAAAATATGGCCTAAAAATGCAAAATAAAATTGAATTATTTTTTATTTATTCTGTGCTTATACTTTTTGTCATTTATAAATAATAATCTTGTACAGGTGATTAAAATGGTCGACCGAGGTGTATACAAAGTTGTTCTCAATCATGCCTTCTAGACAACAAGCCAACGATATTCCAAAAAAAAAAAAATTTATATATTTTAAATAAGTATTAAATTATATGTCAATTTTGTTATTGTTTTTTTTTAGTTATTTATATTTATACTGTATTAATATTAAAGACAAATTTTCAATAATGTGTTCATTGTTCAAATGTTATTTATTTTTCAACACAGACTATTCAATCATATATTTATCATTTTTATTTTTATTTATAAGTAATAATTATTTTATTGTTTTTATTGTTAAATAAATATATATTTATTCTCAAAATCAAAATTACATACATTATTTTCAAATAAAGCCATGATGATACTAATCAGGCTAAATAAAATGTTTAAAAAATTTGTTAATTTCTTAGTTTTCATTTTATATATTATTAATTGCACGTTTATCTAATTATTATATATTATTCTTATAAAGGTACATACGACAACAGTCTGATCAAAAACAACTTCTCAAGATGTTTCTGGTCGGAAATCGAATCAAGTTGGTATTTTCAAGTGGCCAAAAACTGATGAAAAATATATTTTATAAATTGTAGCATACCCCAACTAATATTTACAAACGAAGCGTAAGACAGTATGTAATTTTCATTGTTTTTTTAATTCAAATTCAATTATTTATAGTTATAATAATTACACACATTTGATGTAATATTTAGTTTTTTCCGATGTATTTATGAATCACTTCTATTCCTATGTAGATATGATTAATTATTAATAATATTATGGTGTTGTTTGGTTTATTTTCTACAGAAAGTCCAACAGCAATAAAGCAAATGTCTCAAATGAATTACCCAGAGTTAAAATATGATAATCAAGTTCAAAGGACTTTGGAAGGTATTCGATATAATATTTTTGTTATTAAGTCATATTCGGGGGGAGCATGCACCCACATTTTATTTATTTATTTATTTTTTTTAAATATAATACAATATAAATGTGGATCCACCATAATTACCCACCAGTTACCAACAGTGCGCACTCATCACATCATCTGTGGGTCTGGTCGAAAAAAATACCCCCCATCTATGGGAAAATATTATTCTACATCTGCAGCAAGTTGGTGGTCAGTTATAATAAATTTTGTTACGCGAGTATTTTCACAAAAACGTTTGCACTACAGTTGTTTATGTAAGTACCGTATGAGTCCATAATATTATTTTCTCTGTGTTTTTTTACGCTCCGTAACATCGGGAACTTTTTCAGATCACGGGGAGTGGAAACGTTTTGAAAAACTAGGTACAAATAAACGACGAAATGGACGAACCGCCCGACGCTACAGTATGTGATCATAATATTATGCAATATATCTAATGCAATATCTGTTTAATTATTTTTTAATGTATGGCGTTTAAGCAAAAATATAGCTCTTGATTTGACCGACCACCTTAATACTGTTTAACGACAACGATCATGAAACAACACCTAACCTAATTATTGATTTAAATTTATGGATTAAAAAAAAATAAATACCTTTTTTCAGACTTACCCGTCGCCCATCATGACTACTGAACAGCTCAAAAATCTTTTGCCGTACAAGAAGTCTGCGGATTCGAAACATTTTAGCTTGCCAGACAATTTCGTTCCGGGATCTATTGCTTTCGCGAATTTTTCCGTCAAACCCAGCGCGCGAAAAGTAAGAAAAAAACCTCTGATTGAGTTCAACAAATACAATACATTAACTATATTGATTTTCGTATGCATAATACGATATACGATCAAACGTATGCTCGCGCACATGCGTTTTATAAAAATATGATAGGCACCGACCGAGTTGGCGTTCGAGTCACACGTCCATACACAGGATCGGTGTATTTTTTTATAAGGAATTTTCAACCCGGGGGGACAAAATAATATTTTCTCAAAATTAATAGTCAATTATGGTATTATGGGAGTTATTATATTATATTTTAAATAGGTTTTAATCATTAAAAATAAATAGTAAATAGTAATAATACGTGAACATTAATAATAAAAAAGAATCACATTTTATTCAAAAGAATATGGAATTTCAAGGATAATATAATATTGAATTATATAAAATCTAAATCGTTTTTAATATTTATATAAATAACCACTTGTTTTCATATATTATAAATCATTGAAAATATATAACTACCTAATACCATAGATTATATACGAGTAGAATAGATCTATTCTATCTATTTTATTACCAATACTAATACTCTGACTGCTATAATGAGTAAAGATAAAAATTTCGAATCTCGAGTCGCCGGGGTCACGTATGTAACAGTGAACCGTTATCGGTGACTAGTTTAACAGTTTTATACATTTTGAAATTTTACTCTCATAAGCTATAGCTTGAAAACGTATAACAATTATTATTATAACAACGTGTGCAAATACTACAAATTTATCCGACATTCCTTATTATTTTTGTTTACATAATTTAAAAATTCTTCTTTTGACAATAAATACAATCAACTGGGCGATTAAATATTTTCACTGGCCGACATATTATGTGTCGCCTAGCATACTTATATTTAAAAAAACGCACTGCACAGGATCGATCTGACTTATAAAAAATCTTGATTTCTTGTATTTGTTTTTTCTTTTTCATTTTTAACCTTTGTATCACATAAAATCGATTAGTAATTTTTCCTCTCACCTCGGCATATTATACTTAAATATAAAATAATAGGTTAAATTTAATTTTGATGTACACAAAATCTAAAGATAATATGATAAAATGTTTACTTATAGACCTGTAATAGTCTGATTTTTTGTTAACGAAAACAAATACAAAACCTTAGGGCTGGCAATACTTATAGAGAACGCCGTTTTGATTTCTATGTTTGTTCTATGTTTGCATCTGAAACAGAAGAATAAAGAAAAACCGAATACCAAAAGAGTACAGCAATTTAATTGGACCCAGAGCGAAGCGAAACGGATTTATGTGAAAAAAACAATGAATCTGTATCATTGGACCCAGCCTAAATTGCCCGCAGATTATGTTCGAAAACTGGTCTCGGATAGTTGGGACAATATGTCTCGAGAGGAAAAAGAAGTATACGAAAAACAGGTAAATACGTCAGACTTTATGCGTAGACATAACTTGATATCTATCTTATACTAGTATGCAATTATTGGCATTAAAAATATTAATAATTAAATGGTTACTACTTGTATCATGTATATTGATAGAGTAATGGTGTACCATACAGTTTTTAATAAATGCGGAGATTTAATCAATTTTTTTTTTTGGTTCATATTTCAATTTTTGAAACTTTTAAATAGAGACATTGCATATTTATATTAATTAAGCCTATAACTATTGCAATAGGAGTGCAATTTATTTATTATAATTACAATACTTATACTTGATTAACTTGTGCTTGAGCAGCTTGAAAATATGACAAATCGTTGCAAAACCTATTATTATTACACCATTATTATATCATCAATTATATTACTGTTTACACTCTGCATAAATTGATAATATGTCTGCGCGATTAAATGATCTGTACAGGTCCACTAGGACCTGTTAAATTCCCATTGTAATATTATGATATTGTGATATTTGAAAAAATTATATTTTTGTTTTCAGGCCAACGGCGAGTGCGGGCCGTTAATGGTTCATCCACATTTGTCACTCATGTATCAGTATGGACAGCTCGGAAAATTTCGCCCGTAATTGGTGTGGGTTATCACGTGAAATAAAATTACTTTCCAATAAATTTGTTCTATCGTGCTAATTGTTTAAATATAATAAATATATATACAAATGCGCCCGGGCACTTGATGCAGTTATAATCTTTTCTTCGAGGGCTCGGGTGACCTGAGAATTACTATAAAATACTATAGACGTTTATGTTACTGGGGGGAGGGGGGCAGTTAAACCTTAAATGTATGACTTTTTTAAATTAAAAGAAAACAAAGTTTTAAAACTAATTTTGAGGCGTAGAATCGAGAAAAAAATTTAAAAAAATTTTTTATTATATTAATTATCGATATGGAATATGTGGAGCTATCTATGAAGTTATAAACAAACTAATCAATCATTTTTACCATAGATTTTAAATAATTTAAAAATCTATGGTAAAAATGATTGATTAGTTTGTTTATAACTTCATAGATAGCTCTACATATTCCATATCGATAATTAATATAATAGTATAATATCATTTATCAAACTTGTTGCAAATATGTAACAATATGCGGGTTAAAACATTTTTAATAGCAAAATATGATATATTACATTATATAATTATGTGGACAAAGTTCTAAATTTCTTTTACTAGAGATCGTAGTACAAATCGCTAAGAAAAAATACGATAAGGCCGGTTTTGTAATTTTTAAATTTATTTAAATCGAGCAAAACACAACATCAATAATTCATTAGTACTGCATGTCTGCATTAATAGATTCATCTAATGCATAGATAAATGGTATAATAGGTAAAATATTCATCTGTTGTGTTTGATACAAGACTTGGACGAGATCCGTGTAATGGATGGTTGAATTATTGTCCTTATAAATTTGAAATCAGCGATTTAAATGTACCAATGTTTTCGAAAAACGATACCGAGAAATGGACAAATGGTTCAATAATAATAACGAGGTATTATTAAATATATGAACCAATTTATTGAAAACTATTAATGAATATCTCTAATAATAATATTACAGTATTGTATGTGGAACACCAATTTAAAAAGTTTGTCATTCTCAGAAATAAAATGAGAATAAAGTAAAAAACACAGATGGTGAAAATTGAATTTTCGAGACAACATCGAACGGATAAGAGTCGATACGTTCGGAAGCTATAATTTTAAGGAACCTTATAAGTTTTTATTATTATTCCCTTCAAGTCTGTTTAATTTTTTTTCAAAAGATATTATGCGTACAGAAATTATTATTTTAGAAGTGTGAATGTGTAAACTGGTGAAAAGAAAATTCGAAATCACATAATCCAACTCGCGTTTGTTCGCGTTGAATTTCAACGGTTTTAATGTTTTTTTTTGAAACAATAATTACGCCCACTTTTGTTTATCAAAAATATGTTTGAATTTCCCGCCGCTGATATCGAGTTCTTACAACCTCCTTGGCCAGTGTGCACAATCGATTGATTTGTTTTCAATTTTTGTTCAGCGACTACCTTGCGTTCGCCGTGTACAAGGCACAGCTACTTTATTATACTACTGTTGTAGTAACAAATGAGTAATAACATGTTTCATTTCGATTTCCACTCAATATCATTATAGTTTTTTGATTCTGTTACCTTTTGTGTCCGATTTTTCGATAATAACAATTAACAACAATCATCGTCTCGTTCGGTCTTCACGTTAGTGCTGCGATCGAACTCCTTTTTTAAAATCCATTTTGAACTAGGCGACTCGGACATGACGATGCTCTGAAGATCTGCGAACATTATTAAATACACCATATCAATTTGCTGTCTGATTAATAGTATTGAATCCCGCCAGCACTCAGTAACAATGAAAATCAACATCAAAGTACTTAACGGACAGGAATGTTCATTCGACGTGAGTATTGGCGATTTTTAACGATACATTATTTTGTTACGTTGTAGCAGACGCGCTCTTAGATTTGTGTTTTAATTTGGGTTTGCACTCGATCGCGTCTCTCCCCTGGTCGGTGTGTATTATTGATGCGCGAGAACGTCAATTCGCCAAACCGTAGAGAAACAGTACCTCTGATGGCTGCGCCAAGAGAAACGACGTCGCGCCGTCACTCGCTGACGGCCCAAGAAGAAGAGACCCTCAAGTACGGTGCAGAGCATGTCATCAAGCTCTTTGTCCCCGTGTCCATGTGTATGCTGGTGGTAGTGGCTACCATGAATTCGGTGTCCTTTTACAATATGAAAGATGTATACCTGTTGTACACACCGTTTCACGAAACCAGTCCTGAGCCGACCTCCAAAGTGTTCAGCGCCATAGCCAATTCGTTGATTTTGATGTTTGTCGTCATTGTAATGACTGTCATTTTGATCTCGTTATACAAATACCGATGTTATAAGCTGATACATGGATGGCTCATCATGTCTTCATTGCTGCTTTTGTCCATGTTCACTTGTCTTTACATTGAAGAAATGTTACACACCTATAACATTCCTATGGATTACATAACCTTTCTTTTGATAATTTGGAATATCGGCGTATTAGGAATGGTGTGCATACACTGGAAAGGTCCGTTGCGACTTCAGCAATCCTATTTAATATTTATCGCTGCTCTCATGGCACTTGTGTTCATTAAATATATGCCCGAATGGACCACATGGGTTGTACTGTTTGTCATATCTATTTGGGACTTGGTCGCTGTCCTTACTCCGCGTGGGCCTTTGCGTATACTTGTCGAATTGGCAGAAGAGCGTAATGAACAGATATTTCCTGCACTAATTTATTCGTCTACAGTCATGTACATGGTGAACCGTTCGGATAGCATCGATAGCACTACAGACAGTCAAAATGGATTTACTAGAACATGGGTAGAAGAACATCAACAACCTCAAACCGAAGAAGTTAGAGTGTGTAGAAGACTAATGGACGAAGAAGATAAAGGTGTGAAACTTGGATTGGGAGATTTCATATTCTACAGTGTTCTGGTGGGCAAAGCGTCGTCTTATGGAGACTGGAATACCACATTAGCGTGTTTTGTGGCTATACTTATTGGATTGTGTTTGACACTATTGTTATTGGCTATATTTAGAAGAGCTTTACCCGCTTTACCGATTTCAATTACTTTCGGACTTGTATTTTACTTTGCAACTCGAGGACTTGTAAAACCATTTGCAGATATGCTTGCTTCACAACAAGTTTTTATATGATTTTAATCTACTTATTTATGTTCATAATATTTAAAAAATTACCTCATAATTAACTATTTATGTATAATACATTATTACTATCCACTATTTAACTGTTAATAATTTTTATTTTTTTAATGTTTACTAAGTATGGAATTTAATTAATATTTTAAATAAATGATTAATTATTATTTTTGTATATATTACTTTGTGAGCCTTGTGTAATCAAATTATTCCTAATGCTCATGATTGGATTGAGTTATTTTTTGATTATTAGTAAATAAATATATGTGAAAAGAAATGCATAAATAAAATTTAAATATTATTTAAGACCTAGAAATGTTTATTTTAAATTAATGGAATCGAAAATTTCCCAAATACGTTTAAAGTACCAATAAACTACTAGTTCGGCAATTCTGATAAATTTTTTTTAAATTGCATTTTAATGCGAACGATTCATTTTTAGGTTCATAATGCGATGACAGTAGCAGAGCTAAAAAACCAAGTATTTGAAGCACTTAAGGTTCCGGTTAAAGATCAAAGATTGTTTCTTACTGGTCGTCCTTTATGTGGTAAATTTTAGATTATTTTTTTACAGTACATACCAGTGTTTTGTATGTGCATATTTAATGAATATTTTTTCTATGTAATATTTATAGATGATAAAACTTTAGTCGATTACCCACAAATAAGGGATGGTACCAGATTGAACTTGATTGTAAAATCAAATCAACTACTACAGCAGCAGCAGCAGCAACAACAACAACCACTTATTAAAACTGATGTATTAGAAGAAACGCTCACCAAAGTTTTAAGAGAGCACTATAGTACAGAAGACTTGGTCAAGGTGTTGAAAGAATTCATGAAGGAATTTGACCGCACTATCACACAGTGCAGTTTAGATGATTACGAACGTATGGCAAAATCATTGTTGAACAATGACGAACAACAACAGAAGAGTCAGTGACGGGCTGTCATTATCCACATGTAAATTATTAAGAAAGAAAAAAAATAATACTAAATTAAGTAACGAACCTATTTTTATCCATTAAAATATTGATGATGTTGTTAGCATAATTATTATATTGATAATGCTGTAAGCATGATTATTAATTGAATATTGTAGTCCGAAACAATTTTTGTATAGGCTTTTAAAACATCAATATAACACAATAATTATTTTTTAATCATTTATTTGACCACCAAAAAGTTAAAAAGTTTTTCAAAAATAACATTAATGTTTGTTGTAATTAATATTGGCATCGTGTTTGTGACATCAATTCTCATAACTTATAAAGTTAATAATCGTCTCCTTTACTAATGATTTCCTTACACGTCGGTCTAAGTACAATGGTGTGTTCAAACTGAGCTGTATAACATCCTTTAATATCACATAATGGTGGATAAGCGTCGAGGATTCCTGTAAACGACAGATAAGTATGCAGTTAGGAAACAACACTAGAACAATATCTTCCGAAGTCGAATAAAAACTCACCTTTGTCGCACAAGTCTTTTAATGCCATTTGATATTTAGTAGCACCCAATCTATCGAGCCAACGTTTGCAGAACGCTAGTGTGCCAAAGTTCTTGTTGACAGTACCAAGCAACTTTTGTGACGCTTGAAGACGCAGTGGCACGAATGGAGAATCAAAGTTTTTCATGTAATGTGATGTATCCATGTCGTCACGAACAATTCCACGGCCCGTGGACCCAAATGTTTCAATAGCATAGAATTCATTTTCTTCCATCATGGTGGCTTCGCCACCTTTGACAATTGGTACAGTTTTACCCGCATGTATCCCTAAAAGAAAATGAAAAATATTTTATTAGAAAAATGATAAACGTCAAACCAATAGCAATTCAGTATTTACTATACGCATCGATAGAATGACCGTTGAGATTTCTGATTGATTTCACAGGAAACGTTTTACCATCGAGCTCAACTTCATAAGATTCCATTACTTCTTGAATAGCTTCACCAACTTCGCAAAGTTTAGCATCTATACCGGCAGCCTAATGATTATTACGTTTGTTGTCATGTCATTCTTTTTGATTAAATATTGATTTTTAAAATTTACTTTAATTCCAGTATTGGTAGCATCTCTTACGGCTTCTACAAGCTTGTCATACTTAGGATTAAAAGTCAAAGTAAATGCACAATCAATAATTCGGCCTAAATACATTAAAATTAGCATAAGATAAATCTATTGAAGAAGAGGCACACAATCATACTCTACCATTAACATGAGTGCCAAAGTCGATTTTAGTGACATCGTCGTATAATAAAACTGTAGGATCGCCAGCATTGGGAGTATAATGTGCTGCACAATTATTCCTTGAGCATCCTGTTGGGAATGCTAAACCGGCTTTAAGTCCATCTTCTCCGATCAATGCTCTTGAACATCGTTCTAACTCTTCACAGATTTCAATCATAGTCATACCAGGTTTCACCCAATTTTGAATATGTTTACGAACCTAATGAAAAAATAATAATTTTTTAGCAATAGAATAAACACTAAAAAATAAAAATTAATATTGAATTACTTGTCTGTGAGCTTCAGCTGCTCTTCTGGCATCATTATAATCATCATATCTAGACCGTTCTATCGCTCGTTTTTCTTCACTAGTTATTCGCTGTTTACCCATGCGGCCATCATATTCAACTTCTTGACCGACCGGATACTCGCCTAAAATATTTAATATTCAAAATATTAAATTTTAAAAACTGATACAGGTATATTATAATTAACATTTTTCCTAATGAAAAAATAAGAAAAATAATATTAACAATGAAATAAATTTTCCCTTGGATAATAAGTATACCTCAGAGTCATTTTATAAATTGTTACAGTTTTGTAAGAAATTTGCATTTCTAAGTGATATATGAAATTTATAATGAATGTATGAAAACAATCAAATACCATAAATGTTTATAAATATACATAAATAAAAAAAAATTGATGGGGGTTCCTTAAAAATAAACAATTATAAAGGTAGTGTGTTCTACTAAGATTTAAGAGTTAATTTAGTTTCATGGCTCCACACATACACACGTGCATATAATTTATTTCATTGTGGGGCGTTCCACAGTTTAACATGGCCTAATCTTATCTTTATTAAATTATTGGATGATCCTGATCACACCACTAATGATTTTAACATACAGGATGATAACAAAAAAAAAATTACTTTTCAAGCGATCATAATATAAGTTGTGAATTGATTTTAAGTGATTCGAGAATACATTTTATTTCATGTTTAATTTATTTTAGTTTTGATAAAAGGAAGAAATGTATTGCTAAATTCATATATTATATTAACTAAAAATTTGGCAACCAACTTTTGATTAAAAATTCATATGATATTTTAGGTATAACAGCTTAAAGCAATTTTTCGTATTAAAAATATGATTTTTAAACACTAAAAAAAAAAGTTGGAGAACTTAAAACTGTGGTATACCTGCAATATGACATATATTCAATGATTTGAAGTCAAGTTTGGAAAATCTTGAATTAGATTTTTGTTTGTAAATGACTGAATATTAAAAAACCTACAGACTAACGATTATAAAATGTAAATACTTGTTGGAAACAGCTCGTGAATGGGTACGGAAGGAGGATCAGTTTGCTTTTTTTCTTTGGGCTCTGGTTCTTTCTCTTTAATTTCGGTATCCTTCTTCTTATTGCGACGTCTCGGCTTCTTTTTGTCACCTTGGACTTCGTCATCCATATTGATGTTAGTAACGCCACTAGTCACTTCTTCTTCTACCTCGACTTTATCGTTCGTTTCATCGGCTGGAATTTCACATAGCATGACAAAACGTTACGAAACGATTATTGAGCGCACAACAACAATACGACTTACCGTTCGATTGCGCCTTCTTCTTCCTGCGTTTCCTCTTCTTTTTGGTGACCGTCGAGCCGTCCTCGACGTCTTCCTGTTCGTCGTCGCAAACATCGTCTTCGGCTTTCTTCGTCGCGTCCGACTTGCTGACGTCGTCGACCACTATCGCGGACATGGCGTTGAGCGCGGCGAGTACACACAAGAAGTTCACTGGGAAAAACGGAAGTAGAAAGACAACGGAACGGGAACCAAATCCAGTACGAAAAATACAAACGTCAAAACCGATCGGATCGACTGATTTCAAATATAATACACTCGAGACGTCGCTCGTCCCGTGATAAAACATTGAGGTTATCTCACCGGGTTATCCGCGTTACCGAACTGCGGTAGCGACGGTCACGGGACCGCGGTTTCGGACGCAGCGATACCACTGAACCGAAATCACGGCTGCGTCCGATATTTATTTTGGTGAATTATTTTATTTTCTGTTCTGAGAACGAGTGTCTCGTGAATTTTTTTTTTTATTCTCAACAGTGCGTTGCGGATGCTCATCGAAACGTCGACGCTAAACATTATAATTTAAAAGTACTCTCCGCAATATCAGTCGCACAAGTTAGCAACGCGAGATGATGTTTCGGCCGTTTCAACACCCTCCGAAGCGTTCGGTAAGTATTTTATTTACACGGTTATTGAAAATATCATGTATGACTATTGTATTGTGTCTGTTAGCGCCGCCGGCCGAAGTGAAATCATCGTTTGATAGGACTAATAAGTATTAAATTTAACGTACGCGCGGTTATACCCATCATTAATTAAAACTAATTCCGAAATTATACGTTTTACGCGGCTACGCATAAATGTGCAAGGGGGGCGTAATGGCGGCGGCTTGAGGAGACATTGTATAGCAACAGTTTTAGAGTCATTAATAATAGTAATCGCTAAGCTTAATTAAATTATTTGTATTGAATCCAAAACGATCTTTATTGAATACAATATACAAAAAACTGTAAATACTTCAATGTTAACGAATTCATGAACTTACTTGGCTCTTTATTGATATCAAAACGTTTCTAACTTATATTACTATTTTTTTTATTCGATTACTACTATTATAGCGATGTTTTTACATTTTAAACAATGTTGATGGCTTTGGGGATGAGGTAAAAGAGCCCATCTGAGTTCTTTGAGTAAATAATGATCAACAATTAGTTCATCAATAGCCCAAATTTTTAATAACTTTCTAACTTAAAGTAATTAAAAAAAAATCTATTATTAAGTATATCACTGAATTAAGGATTGTAAGAGAATATAAATCCAACCTCTACTGATGATACATAGTAACCAATATGACACTTCATATTGGTTATCATGAAAAATTAAATAACACTAAATCTTAGCCCCAAAAATAACTCAATATTAAAAAACTGGAAGTAAAACTATAATATATAAAACTAAGTAATGTAGATTAATTTAATTATTTTATCACTTCCACATAGGATGGCGCCTCTAAATTATCATATATATCAATAGATTGTCATCGTATTTGGTACAATTGTTACATGAACAAGTATCCGAACAGTATGCGTACGTGCAATAATTGTTATTAATTGCTTCTCAATAACAAAGTTCTACACTTAGTTATGAATAAAGATTTTGTTGTTCTAAATGTAATATTTTGATTTGTTTTATATTTTAGTTTTAATTTCTATGATAGATGTCAGATAACATTGATTTCAGACAAATACGATCAATATGTACAAACAATACAAAAAACACCAAATCTGTTTTGGTGAACATGAACGAATTCATTATTTGTGACAAGACGTTGATGAATAATGACTTTTCGCGGTGGCGGCTGGGTACTCGGATTGAAGCTAATCCCTGCTTCAGTCGCTTTTCGTTTCCGGTGATTGATCTTCAGCGGCTTTTTCAAATGATCGTCCCTTTTTTGTAATTTGTAAGTTTCATGTTTTGAATCATTGCCATATTTACGTTTACGCGATTCGCAATGCCGTTGACAGTCTTCGTCATTGCTCTTCGGTGTTGGCGTTTTCAAAGCACGAGATCGTAAAAAAATTTCAAATTTTTCCAACTCGGTGGTTTTTGACCCAAATGGCGTTTCACAAAGAAATACATAGAATTCGTCGCTAGAACGCAATTCGTCATCAATTCTTTGTTTACGCAATTCTCGAATAAGCTCTGCATTCCATTTAGGAGTCATAATGAAGAAATTATAAATACAAGAATAGATGAAATACAATGCAAAAAATAGAAGAATACATGCACAACAGTGAGGAATAAACAAATGGTAACAATGGTAACAATTTTCGGAATGACCCCAGTAAAATTGACATAGCCATGTCAATATCAAAAAACAACTCTCTATTCAAGTTTACTATTTTAGCTAGTATTTGTCACATACATAAATATTACATTTTAATTTAATTAAATTTAAAAATATTTGTTTATAGCATTGGAGTATTCTTAATAGTCAATGTTTGAACAATCCTTACTTAATAATAATCAACAATGATGTAATTGATATACATTTTAGTAATTAATAATTGTAAAAACTCAATTTTCATCTGTGATGAAATAAATGCAACCGTGTTCAAAGTTGAAATAAACAAACAAAATAAATCCGGTTGTTATTACGTCACACCGCCTACTCCCTGGCGCAACAATGGTAGACCCGGAAATAGTGATTACGAGGTAAAATCGTTTCGGACGAAAATCATTAGCTTTCTTTAATTACTTTTTGTGGTTTCAGTTTTGTTCGAGTCGTCGTTGAATGTCGTTGTGGTCTAAAATATTTTACTCGTCGTTGGATGCATAATATAGTTTTTTTATTAATTGATTTTTATTGATTTAATTTGCAGAACGAACGTTAAGCATCTATAAATTAAATTATCATTTGATATTAAGAATGTAGTAGTGATGGAACCACAGATGCGTTGTTGAAATCGTCGTTAATATTAATTAAATGTTTATTTAGTCTGTATAGATATGTATCTAATATAATAAATTAATAAAAGGTATACACATACAAGTATAATAATATATATTGATTACAGACAGAAAAGGGTAAGTCAACCATTGATGGCATCCCTAGAATGAAACATGTATTTTGAGAAAAAATTGGTCTGTACAACCAGGTTCCTTGTTAGATGCCCAAGTGAGTTACCTAGAATTTAATTATAATTAAATGTATACAAACGAGATTAATGATAATTAGATTTGTATGCCTTATGGGTACTAAATAATTTAATTTTTTAGTAAATTAGATTTCTCCTCTAGTGTATACCTATGATGGGTCCATTGATGAGCTAATGTTGTGGTTTTCAAACTTTTTTGTTTGCAGATCCCTTAATTAGCTATAATTAACACTTTATTTGTAATTTATAATTCAAATATTGCCTATTTAAGAGCTATAGTGATCGTGGGGAAATAAATAAAAATCGACGGTACTAGAAATACATCTTTTTTTTTTGTTTCATTTTGTGTACAAAATCGATCATTTATAAATAAATATTATAAATAAATGCGTTTGTTAAATGTTATAAGTACACCATATTATATACGTTTACAATAAATTGGTAGGTACATAATGCGCGTAATTATCATAATGTCCGTTACGGATTTTTATAATATACTTGTACGTATTATATTTCAATAATTTAATGTAAATCGATTACAATAATTATTGTGTATTTTTAATATAATTTTAAAATCTATAATTTTAACATATTGTATCAATATAAATATATATTCATTTTGAAACAAATATAGGTACACACATCTGTGTTTTTTGTATACAATTTGCGTTTAGAATAAGTTAAATCGAAGTTATTCAACTTTTGTGAAAAGGGACGCAAAATATTGTATAATATTAAAATTTTGATCTAAATGTTTAAACCAACAATATTAAAAGTTTTCTAGGAAGTTTCATATATAGGTCAATAAAACAACGACAAAAAGGCTTACAGGATCCCGCTGGGAAAATTATTTAATTCTTTTGTTTTTTTAACTTGAAAACTTGATAAATATTTAAATTAAAAATCGTAGAGCCTCGTGATACTTATAATCTTTAACCACCCGATATCAGGGAATGTGCCTCTGGTATTTTGCCTGCTCCCACAAAATCCCACAACCGTTTTTGGATTAATATCAATTAGGATCAGGAGTTTACAAGTATACTTATCAGTTAACGATCAAAGAGATTTGTAACGCACTGGTTCCTCTTCGAGATAGTGAACAAATAAAAAAAATAATCATTTGTAAAACAACAATTCATTACAAATTAAAAAAATTAAAAAAAAAACGCAATAGTTTTACATTTGTATCTAATTCTTAGAGGTTTCAGCGGTGGTAACGAAAACAGCATTGTTAAAATACTTATCGTTACCTTACAAATAGGTATTTAAATATTTTATTAGTTATAAGTATAACTTATCAATTTATTATATATATTTATTATAGGTGTATTTGCATAATAGTGACGAAATTATACAACTTTTCATCGTGCTGTAGTACTTTGGTAAGTAAGTTTAATGAATACATCAACAAGGTATTTTAATTAGACATATTTAATGTAATAATTGATTTAAGTAACAATATTAGAGATTTAATTAGTACATAATAATATAGTATTATATTATTTATCTGTAACCACGGTGTATGAATACGAAGTCGAACCAGCTACTTATCCAAAACAGTTTAATCATTATCTTTATTCTTTAATCGTTATCTTAAACAAAATCATAATAATACAACTTTAAATTATAACAATTACCACAACTTGATTCTAATAAAATGTATATTTATATTTTTTATGAAGTTCATTCGTATACAGGTATTTTAACGTTACCATTATTTGTATACATTTAGGTCCCCCTTCATATTTTAAACAAACCTATTTATTATTTAGTCGATCTTAAATAAATTACGGGTTTGAGGATACATAAATACACAATGAGGTAACATAATATGCCTACTGATTAAATTAAAAAAAAATTACACATTAAAACTAATACATTTTAAACAACACATAATAAATGTTATTTTTTATAATCTTAGTAGTGTAGTGAATTTAATTTATCAAAGATAAACAATCCTGACCATGATCAATATTTAATTTCTAATCATTTGTTCAGTAGAAAAAAAAGCTATAAATGTAATTTTAATACTTTAATACCTCTATAATTCTATGGGATACCCTTTTCCGCTATGCCATTAATTACTTATAAGTTAAACAAGTCTCGAATTTACAAGAATTCATACAATTCAATAGTTGTCCACGTTCGTCCGACTTAATGGTAGGTAATAACTTTCGCGACCCAAAGTAATAATATAATTAAATAGATAAACATTGAATGATATTGTATGTTCTTAACGGTATTGTATTTTGAAGAGTATCAACAAATTATCACAAATAATTTTAATATTCAGAGTACTGAATATAAAGAACTAACTTTTATAACATCAAACATACATTTTACAGACAGATCAAAGTAGTTTAATAAAGTTGTGATTTTTAACAGAGTGGCTTTGTTTTGATTTTGAGTAAAATAATAAAGCGATCAAATTTTACCTTAAAAATTTATGAAAAATGATTAGTTCAAACTAGAAGTAGGCATTAGAAATTTAACTTTAAAAACGATTGATTAGCAAATATTGCTAATTAAATTCAAATAAAATAATACTTATTTTTAAAAAACCAATATTTTAGATTATTTCATCTGTTTTTTAAAAAAGATGTTCAGGTAAAATTAACTCGTTTGATTTGTTTTTTTTAAATATATCGGATAACAGTCAACATTTATTTGATAAACATTTTCAAGTATAATACAGGTACTTAATAATTGTATTTAAAAATAAAACACATTGGTAGGTTCAAGAAATAAATTAATTTCTTTTTGAATGAATATACCTATATAATATATATATAGTAAGTCAGATAGCATTTCAAAATTATTAAAATTGTTTAAAATATCTTCAAGAATAAAAAAAAATTCGTAAACAAATATCTGTTAAAAATTATTTCATAAAATACATGTTTGTGTACACGGCAATAATGATAATCATAATCGAAGATGATATTATTATGAAAAAAAAAAATCATTCTTTTATTGATTTCAGTTTACACATTTGAAGGGTAGGAACAACCATTTTTTATTTACAAGTAATTTAATTTACATTCTGTTACAAATTAAAATATTTAAAACATCGTGTTGTTCTGTAATTAAATCCAAGTGCTTTTATGATTGTGGTGTACTCTTACCGACTACGTTTACGTAAAATCTACACGTAGGTACATGTCTAAATGTTATTATAATAATATATTTCTATCAATCTATAATAAGTGCGCAAAATAATTTATATTCTTTGTTTAATTTACACAACATTTTAGAAGTCATCAAAACAGATTTATCAAACACGATATTCATGTATACCTGTACATAATAACTTCTTATAGTTTTTTTTTTGTGCTCAATTTTCTTTCATATATTAAATTTTTTTTTTTATGTTTGTGCGTAATTCAAAATTAAATGAAATGATGCTTGCCAAATTTCTACCACTCGGTATAATAAATCATTCATATATATGTATATAAATTACATTATTTAGATCGTATGAAATCAAATACGTCTTAAATATCGACTAGGTTAACCTATTTGATTTAATATTCTTTGGCGCGAACCAGATAGAAAAATAAAATATTTCAATAACATTTACGATAAACAGTCATTGTAGAAAGCTTTGCTTAGAAAATAGTTACATTAGTGAAACCTTACACTTCAATTAAAACGTTTTAAAATATTTATTTTTTTTTGTTTTTACGCTTTTAATTTATATTATTAGAGTACTAGTTATGAGATTTGTTTTTAACTCTTATTACTGTATATTTTACTAATTGAAGTTTACTACTAATTTCTATGTGATACGATGGGTAATGGAATATGCTGGTGCACCTAATGTTTGTTTACGGATTCGTCGTTCTCAATTCAGTCATAATCAATGCTCGAGTTGGAAAATCAAAACAGATGGATTTGTTTGCGAAGAAAAGAGTGTTTCCACGGCTCAACGTACGTAATTTCCTTATCGTTTCATGTTTTTAATAATATTAGTAGAATTCACCGACTTGAGTTTGATATCGATAATGATTTTTTTCGTCGGTTTATTTATTTATGCATATGACAACTCGGCATGAGCTCATTATTTAAATTTAAATTTAACAGGTATTATATTTTCGTCGGTGATATCGACGTAAATACTTCCTAATTATTGAACGATATTGAATTTACGATGTGGTGAAAATAACTAACACGACCATTGTAATAGTATACCGCAGATTCAGTCAAATTCTTCAGATTTCTCGGCAGAGTGACGACTTGCCCAAATAAAAATGAAAAGAAGCCATATCGTGAATTCTACCATTGCAAAGCCACCGGAAGCGTGTAGAGTGTTGTGCATTTAACGGCTAGCTGAAGCTTTGAAAAAAAGAAATCTCAGACGTTTTGTGAATCTTTCCGAGAATAAGAACTGAAACAAAAACTGCGTACAAACACGCTCCGTTCCATCCCGTATTTCCAATTTAGATAGTGCGGACGATAGAGGTAATGATGTTAATAATTATTCGAAAAGTATTATATGATTCTCTCAGCGTACACCCGTTTCCCAATACGATTATATTCCCGATTACATAGTAAGTTTTATTCGTTTAAGTCGAAGAGTTAAAAAAAATCCGACACATAAATCAATATTGCCAAATATTTCCCATAATCTATGGTTTTATGTTTATTGTATTTATCATTTATAAATCAAATCGATTTGGATTTAATTAAAAGTAACTCGTCGCATTTGTACACTCAGTTCAACGCAAATAAGTCGAGTAAAACGTTGACATAAATTCGACTAAAACTTTCTTATTTCAGCATTGGTTCGAACATATAACAAAGTATGTTTAATTTTAAAAGAAGTACCGATCCAGCTGTTTTTCTCAAATTTACCGGTAAAATCAACGTCCCTACCATTCCAACATTTCGAACACCTACGCCACAATTCCTCGCACAATTTATAAAATATACATTTAATATATAAATATGTATCAAAGACGGAGATTTAATCAAATTTAAGGGTGAGATTCGATTTTTTTTTTTTTAACTAGAGCTTAATCGCTTGAATATAAACATATAAATTTGTATAATCATATCCCTTATCGACTCCACAAATGGAATCTTGATTGTAAATAGCTTAAAAATAATTAAAACAAATCGTTCCAAAATCGCACGATATTAACATTGACCGCAAACAGTATAATTATCATGATATCACTGATATTTGTTTGTAATCAAAACAGTCGAATCGGTCAAACGTGTAAATCAATCGCGGGGTAGAGGGGTCGGGGGGGGATTTTCTAGGTCTATCCCCTTGGAATAGCGAACCGCCCCGATCTCCAACTATGATATTATATCGTATAATATACTAGTCTTTCGGTAGAAAGTTGGCAAACACGATTTAATAGTATTATTCCTAACGCGATACAAACGATATTAACGTAAAAAAAAAAAAAAAAAAAAAAAGGGAAAAAAAAAGTATAAACATAGGTGGTACAACAACAATATTATTATTATAATCGTAAAGGGCCGTCGCGATATTATTGGTTGACATTATTATTATTATTTATATTATTATTATAATTATTAGTAGTAGTCGTAGTAGTAGTAGTAGTATTATTAGAAGTATTAAAAGTATTGTGCTTGGTGGTAACGCTCTGCTGCAGATGCTGCTGGTGCAGTCCCCGCGGCTTCCGTTGTTCGTGCAGCTGTTCCTCGCCGCAGCTCTCCTCGTCCGCCTCCGCGGCGCGCTCGGCCACGTCGCGCTGCGAGTCTTCCGTGCCCGTGGACGAGCTCGGCGTCTCGGCCGCGTTGTTGTCCTCCGGGTCCGGGGCAGCCACCTTGGTCAGCCGGTGCGCGTTGGACCGGGCCGGTATCTGCGGCGGTTCGATCGCGCCGGCCGCGTCGCCGCCGTCGTCGTCGTCGCCGTCGTCGTCGTCTTCAGACGTGGCCGTGTCACTGGTCGGCGACGCCACTATGACGGGCGGCGGGCCGCGCCTTGTTGGCACTGCGGGCACGCAGGACGGCTTCGCGGGCAGCGGCGGGGGCCGAGTAACGCCGTTGGCGACCGAGGGCGGCAAACACTCCCGAACTGTCTGGAAAATATGGTCGGGGCTCATCAATGTACACAATGCGCGAACCGTCGACATTCGAGGACCGTATATGTATATATATTATATACCGCGCGCGGACGACGGCGATGTCGCAATGAGAATCCCCTACCCTACCCTATTCGATTTCAAATCAACACTTCAAATCGAATCGAAAATGAGCGGAGGAATAAAACTGTAGACTTATATTATCTAGGTTATCGCGTCGTTTTCAACGGGAGAATAACGCGTTCGAATAAATCGTCCTAACCTGATTTAGTCGGCCAAATCTCCAGCAGGTACCGCAGAACGTTCACCGGTTGCTGGAAATCGATCGGTTTTTCTTTCATCTCGCTTTGTACCATCAGCACCGGAGCCAAGCATATGGACAGATTTTGTGCAGACATCTTATTCCTCGGCGATTGTGACACGACTAGAGCCAGATGATCCATAATGTATGTCAAAGTCGCCTTTGTAAAAAAAAGAAAAAAAAAATTAAATCATCGCGAACAAATTCAAATCGGTTATTTTCGATTCGACGTACTCTATTCAACTTTGGCAAACAGTCTAAAATCGATAACATCAACTTGGCGTTCGCCTGTGGATCGTCGGGCAACAGTACCGTCAAGGCATCGAGAAGCATTTGATACAAACAGCGCGTGAAGAGTGGTTCGGGAAGTTCTCTCAAATAGTCTTTTAAAACACCTGCGCGATTAACAAAAATAGATAAATGTCAGATTCAATAATTTCGGTCTATCGGTCGAATATATGTATCATTACTACTAATGCGGTATGATTACCTGTAATCACGTTGATGTCGGGAACGTTGTCCGGCGATAAATCCACAGTTCTTGGATTGCGTTCAAAAGCTTCTCGGAGAATGCGTTTTTTAGAAGCGGACCCACAGAGTCGATAAAGGCCAATGATGTCCAAGCCCCTGCGTTCGACTTCTTCGATACACCGCCGAACGATTACCGGTACGGACGCCGTCGCCGGTGCTTGCGCTAACGAGGATAAGGAACTTGAGATCGCGCCGCTCTCTCGGGTGACCACCGTCTCGAGATCGACACCTTTGATTGAAAACACGATTGAAAATCAATTTACGAGTTGAAACGATAGGAGCCTATAGTTTCCGTCGAGCAATCCGTCGGGACGAGTTACATAAGTTGGGTACGTCTTATTTAGTATTAATATATTGTATTGATATTGTATCGTTTTTAGTATTAATATTGTATCATTTAAATGTCTGATTCGCGGTGTTATATGTGTATGAAATATCGATCGAGTTTCGAGTAAACGGACAAAGAATAATATCATAAAGTTTTGTTCGCAGAGTTTATCACTATACGACCAGCTGTACACGACGACAAACTGTTGGCGACGGTTCGACCATTTACAAACTCCCCAAACAGAATAATATTTTTATGAACAATTATGGCGTATACGAAAATATCAATGCAACTATACCAAAGAGTCCTGCGGTTTTCGTTCTCGGCGGCAGAGTGGTCGAAGTCCTGATGGTTTTTCTGATGAAAGTCTGATAAGGATCGGTGTGCCGGAGTCGCAGGTAAAGCGTACCCCGAGGTTCGATTTTCAAAGCTAACTGATGCACGGGGCTGTCTCTGACCAAAGACGCCAAGTGTACGGATCCTTTGTAACACAGCTTGTGTCTGTATTGTTGGTCCCACGAGTAAATTAAAAAGTCTAATTCTTTGTTAGACAGCAAGTCCAATTCGAACGTCTCGTCCCAGTCGAAGACGAGGTCTCCGGTGCGCACCACGGTTCTAGCTTTGTGCACACGATCGCATTCCAAGACGCAGTACAAGTCTCTCGAACTTCCCGCAGCCGCTGTTGCCATGACTAAAAAAACGGTTTGTCGACATTACATTTCATTTAAAA
Organism: Drepanosiphum platanoidis; assembly: GCA_948098885.1. Taxonomy (NCBI): domain Eukaryota; kingdom Metazoa; phylum Arthropoda; class Insecta; order Hemiptera; family Aphididae; genus Drepanosiphum; species Drepanosiphum platanoidis. The sequence continues at coordinate 21,732,131 of OX402531.1, forward strand.
TAATATCCGTACTTCTCGGATCCAATATGCGGTCTACCCATATCCTTTATACGTATATATATATAAAAGAACAGGCCTTTTTTTATGTTCCCATTTTGTGACAACGCTATTTAACTTTTTTTTAAATTTTTTTTCACAGGGTTGTTCCAAATACTTTCCTGAGTGTCACCACGTCACCCGATTTTTAAAATTTTGTTTTTAAATGGTTGAAATCGGTAAAAATAATGTATAAAAAATGAATCCCTATTTATTAGGTAAAAGAAACGATTTTCCAAAATTTAATCCTTAAGGGGATAGAAGGGGTAAAATGTGTTAAAAATGGAAAATGTTATTTTTTTGTAAACTTAGCATACATATTCTGTAAATCGAATAATGAAAAATCTATTAACTTATTTTTCTAAATTCAACCCCTAGAGGGGTTAAAGGGGTTGAAAATGAAGAACGTTATTTATCCCTCATATCGGGAAAAACTTTTCACGGACTAGATTTTGAGAGCGCGGGGTAATTTGCATTTTATATAAATAAATTTGATTATGTCATCGAAAAACCCGACGATCTTTATCAAAACGTTTGATTTTGCAATATTATATTATTACATAACTTTTACCGAAATCGCGTGCGTGCGATGAACAATAAAACGAATACAATAGAACTTTTTTCATTGGACGGTCGAATACGATCGCAGGCAAATCTATCGTCATTGGTCGATAGGCGTATACAATTAAAGCGAAAACCCAACGATGTTTACCAAAAGGTATGGATTTTGCAACGTCATATATTATTACATAACTTTTACCGAAATTTCGTGCGTGCGCGCTCCGTTCTTACAATAAGTTGGTTGTTTTTTATACAGCAACATTCACTAGAAATATGTGGCAAAAGAACGTTTGTCGGGTCAGCTAGTATGTATAGTATATGCGATCGAATTACTCATACCTTGCGGTTTACATTTTATTTGAAAATATGATTTGATTTTTCGTATTGTTCGTCGGTGTTATTTTCGACGATTATTAAATAATATCGATACATACAAATGGTATTTCTATGTTGTACAAATTTATAAAGTTAATATTTTCAAATCAAATATAAAAATCTTAAATAGGCGCAACCGTAACAACTGTCCCCCCCCTCTAGGTGTCCCCGGGTAAACCGTACATTCGAGCGGCGCCAAATAATATCGCGGTTGTACTGACCATTCGTAGGTTGTCCGGGCAAAACGGTCGTCGAAGCTGCCCTGAGACCTCTGCCGGCCAGCAGATGCACCCACAGCAAACCGCTAATGGGCGGAGCGTTGTCCATCGCAGATTTTTCAAACTTGTATTTTAAAAACTCTATCAATAAAATAAAAAAAAAACGAATTAAATCAAAACATTTATATCGAGCCGCGCTCGGACCGTAGAAACATTGTCGTCAATATTTCATGTTATACATTTTTTATCAGCAAAATGTATCAACTGAAAAAAATCACTGAAAACATTTTAAATAAACGCGCGTTCATAACTAACAAACAATAGATTATTCGATTAACATTTTTTCCGTACAAGATGGTAACGTTTTTTTTTTTTATCTTGGACGGATAATATAGTTTTGATAAAATCTTATTTTATTTTTTAGTGTTTCCAAATGTCAATCGGGTGTGAACAGCGAAAACATAATACTATATATTACAATACCAGGAGTGGTCAAACGAGGCAGGGGCATAGAGACGTATGTAAGTATTCCCTCCCTTGATATTTTTTTAAAATAATCACGATGTTTATAATCACGTCGGAAAATATGTTTTCATGTTTGATACGATTGAAAACATATCTAAGAAACATCGTGGTTGAGGTAATGTTATGTGTGCTCTAGGCGTAAAGAAAATATTTGTACGAATAGAATAAGTAGTTGAGTCAACAGTTCAAATGTGAAACGCTCATTATAACAAACTATAACTATATAACTTTTCATACATTTTCGAATTTCTTTTGTAGGTAAATTGATAACGTGTTTGAAACGTATCTATTTGAATTAATAGTTTAATAATTCTAATCGCGTTGCTGTGTTATTCTAGGTCGTCTCAATGTCTTGACCTCGACAGCTGTGTATCGTGAACACTTTAGTGCCCGCCGATCGTCAAGTCATAAATTAAGTACTGACAAGAAAATAAATAAGTACCAATTTTTAGTTTATATTTTAAATTCATACACTAATCTCTTTTTACGTTCGATCAAAGTGCACGTCGTCGTCGAAAACCGATTTCATTCACGCTCCCCCTCCCAACTCGATAACTTTACGATTATTACACAACAAGGCCGAGCGCAGTGCACCGAAGTGTACAATAGCCAACGACGATGGTGGCTAAACTCTTCTGACCCCGTTCCGATACGGAATAACATTTTTTTTTTTTCGACGCATTATAATATTACCATAGTACGTGTAATAATAACACCGGAATTTTTAATCGCGTTTTTTTTTTTTTCTGTTATCGCGTCGACTTCTATAATGATTTTTTAATAACTACCTACTGTTGAAATAACGTCGTTTACAATTGAAAAAAATAATTAATCAAATGTTTTCATTTTAGGTCCGGACGAATTGGAAGAAATCACGTTCGTCGAACGCGCGGGGGCGGCCGGACAAATCCGCAAACGTCGCCGGAAATCTTAAAATTATGAACGTATGCGGCGAATAACGATTAAAAAGTAATATGTGTATTTTAATTTATTATTCCTTTGAAAATATTTCCCCCCCTCCGAGTCAATACGACACTGACAGGCACTGTTTCGTCTTAGGTACGCGCTAAAAGACAAAACGCTTTACCGGCCGGGTTGATCTCCAGCACGCGGGCCCTGTCGGCCTGCAGGTCCGACGCGGACGACGGACTGCGCCGGCCCAAGTGCTTGGCCTCGAGCTCCAGCAGGTGCCGGATCCGCCGCAGCGACGACGTCCTCGTGTGCCTGTCCAGCGTGGACGTCGTGGCCGACGGCAGCGCGGGCGAGCCGCCGCCTCCGCCGCCGCCTCCTCCTCCGCCGCCTCCTCCGCCGCCTCCGCCGCCGCCACCTCCTCCTCCTCCGCCGCCGCCCGTCCTGAACGGCCTGTGCAGGTCGCCGTGGGTGCCCGAGTAGCTCATCAGCTCCGAGTGCCTGGTCCGTTCCGGCAGGTTCTCCGCGCTGAACGTGAACCGCTGCACCTTCTGCTGTTTCAGCGACGGGTCGCACGCGCCGCGTATGCGGTCGTAGATGGCGCTCGTCGACGGCGCGCGGCTCATCCACGCCCTGTACTCGTCCGCCGTGAACACGCTCGGCGAGCTGACCAGCCGGTTCTTGCGCCGCATCTGGAACTCGGGGGCGCTGAGGTTGCCGTCGCTGTCCTCGTGGTCGCTCAGCAGCGAGGACGATATTTTCGGATTGTCCTGCGTGTTGTACCGCCTCAGGCTGCCCCGCAAGCTGTATCGTGCAAACGATAGCGATTAATCAAACCGTCGTTATCGCGGGCCCGACAAAAAAAAAAAGTCACGTCGCTCGAATAATCGAGTATCCCCGATCCCGGCCAGACTTGGTCAACCCGTTGGTGAAAATCGTACTGAAATCCACCGAGTACTTTTCGAGTTATGCGCGTAAATACAAAATACAAAAAGGGTTCCAATTTTAAATATAATAAACTAGCTGAATAACCCGGTTTCGCCCGTGTGCAGTATAACTTTTTGTTTTATCAGTTTTTTTCCAGCAGTTCCGGCCAGGCGAATTTTTCTAGTTTCACCTTTTTTACCCCTTTTAACCCCCTCAGGGTTAATTTTCTTAATAATTCTCTCCGTAAAAACCATCCCCGTACTTCAAGAAATATTATAAAAAAAGAATTAGTGAAATCGGTTCAGGGGTTGTTGAGTTATGCGCTTACAACACATTTTGCGATCCATTTTTATATATAAGATAACGCGCCGTTTTGTGAAACTAATGTAATCGATCGATAAAGACGCGTAGGTGATCCGAGTTTGTTACCACATATTATATACGTACGTATTATGCGTAGAATAGCGAAATGTCTGCCGCGTTGAAATATTCGAACGACGGGATACGGGCGAAATCGTTACGATGAAGATTGTTGAAAATAATTAAAACCCACTTCTCGAACCCCCCGCGATGTACGAATAGGGGCCGAGAACTTGCGCGTCGGAGATTGTATTGTTTCGCAGACGATCGCAGAAAGAAAAGGCAAACGTTTGACGCGTCGTCACACTCGGACGAGATACGGGCGATCGATATTAGTCGTTTTGATCGGATTTCAAAGCGACCGTCGTCGTCGTCGCTTTGGGAAAAACGATTCCGAAGGGGGCCACCGTTGATCAGCGCGTGTTTTTAATTCGTTTCTGATCGACGCGAGATTCGTCGAAACGACCGTCAAAATGTAATTTTCCATCGTTTCCGAGTATTTTTCTTTTACGACTTTTCGTAAAACGTATTTTATTTTTTCCTGTTTATCGACTAGAATATTGGGCGTCTTGTATTACGTTTTAATAAAGCCTCGAGTGTTTCGAAATCGAAAGTTTTCAGTGAATTTCCAACTGCAAAAGTTCTACAGAATTTCGAGGTTTTCATCTCGACGTTTATTATTATTATTTTTTAATTTTACACCGCACCCCAGTACTTTTAATAATTAATAATATTTGTTCACCTCGTGTTGAGCGACGAAAGCGGCGTTCGCGGCGTGCGTATGTCTCTTGGCAGTGAATTCGACCTCAAAGAGTTACTTCTGGATATCGTGGCACTTCCTAATCTCGATAAATTTGAAACTCCTGCAGACACGTCGATTATAATATTATATAATAGCAGTGAAATAATATTAAGTAAGATTATTATTATAGTTACGGAAATCGTTTTTATTAAACGTTCTAACGACTAGTTTAGGTTGAAACGTATTTTCGATGGTTTTAGAAGGTTTTAGAAATGGCGAAATGAAATTGTACGATCAGGCATATTTTGGCGTTTTTTTTTTTTTCAATAAAAATTCTTATTCGCTTGTATATTTCTAGTGTTTTGCAACACGATTCGGTTAGGTTAACACATAAGCCGCCGCGTACTGCACTTTAAAAAGCGCGAAACGGGTCGACTCGAATAGTACAATTACAGCTCTAGGATATCGAGGCAAGTCGTACGAAATATTTTAATCGAAACGTGTAATTTGTATTGATTTTTTTCGCGCGCGTTATTCGCCTGTTATGTGTATTATGTATATTATGTGTAATATTTCTCAAAATTATTTCCATCGAACGTTTAACAAGTAAATCGAGCCGTAAACAATCTCGTCGTCGTTCGCAGTGCCGCAATTATGAATTCTGAGGCCCGTGTGCAAGGATTTATTTAGAGGCCCCAAATTAATAATATATTTATTACTCGATCTTTGTATTACTACAGAAATTTTTTAGTATTTTTTAGTACTATAACTTAAATATTTGACGGATTCGCGGAACCGATCAGAAGAATAAATTATGTAAATTTATAAAAATTTGAGCTTCTAAATACCTCCTCTATAAATTAGTATAACGAATAATCAAAAAAATAATGAACAACTTAATTCAGTGATCCGAGTCTAGTATCCATACAATAATTATTTGAGAAATATTTCGCAATAACAGAGAGGGGCCCCTGCGATAATGACTATTATTCTACAAATTATGTCATACTTTATAATATCATTTTCGTAATTTTATTCCTATAATAATGTGTACGTTTTATACTATAAAACCGAATTATTTACAGATCCAATGAAGCTTGCATGATATTAATAATTATCATCTACTTATGCTAATAATAAATTCATTGAAAACAATAATTACAAAAAAATCAAAAAACTTTCGAGGTACGAGCCACGAGGAAGTAAAGAATACCAATATAGGCTAAATTCATTTTGAAACGGACAATGTTCAATTTTTAGCTTATGGTTTGGGAGGCCCCTAAGAACCGGAGGCCCGTGCGCATCGCACACCTTGCACACCCAATTGTTGCGGCACTGGTCGTTCGCATTGCCGTATGTGCGGTTCGAACCTGTTATCTGCGAGGACCCTCTGTAGTAGTACGGCGACGTGGAAGTCACTTTGGTCGTTTCCGTGTCCGACGCGTAATCCAAATGTCTCGGTAACGTCCTCGAAGAACCCTGCGAGTATTGCGACACCAAGCGCGAACTGGATCCGGCCCCGGCGCTGCTCCTGAGTCCAGACCGCATGAGCGTCTGCGATTGTCGATAGGGCCCTGTACCGCGGAGAGAGAGAGGGGGGAAGGATTATTATTTGCACGCGATTTCCGACGAGGACGTTTTGGCCACTCACTGTTTCCATAGTCGTATTCGGACCTCGGCAGGTACTGGTCCGAACCGGATCTCGGTATGTTGTTGCGACGGTACTGTTGTTGCGCGGTCGTCGCCGACATCCTCCTGCCGGTCGACGACTGTCCGCCGGGACAGAACGGATGCACTTTCTCGGCCAGCGATTCCAACGTCTTGGGATAGGCTTTGTCGAACGACTGAAAGTGCTGCGACTTTGGCGGCTCGTTGGACACCGGCGGATGAGGTGGTTGATATGACCAATTGTTACGGCGATCCAACTGTAACAAAACGCCATGCGGTTATAATCGATTCCGACTCGTGTTGCCGATCGCGGGAGATACGTACCGTGGACGCTTGTCTTCTGGACTCGGGAGGTCTCGAGTTGTAGAACAAATCTCCCGAGATGTCGCCGTTCGAGTCCAACGCGAGTTGTGACTGCGATCTCCCTCTGGACTCTCTGTGGCGTTGTTCGTGTATGTTTTCTTTGTTTCTCTGGTTCACTCTTCTGCACGACGAATTGAAAATCACGATTAATAGTGTTTAATATCATAATAATATATATTAAATTATATTTCATAAACGTATTCAAATATTTGAAATAAATATTGCTCGATAAGCATATTATCGTAAACAACATTTTACTCTTTTTAACGATATATTTTTAATTTCATACAACCAATACTGAGCCCCACTGAGAACACTCGCGCGGGGGCCAATGTATACGTGTATACGTTTTAACCGTGTATTATTAATGGTAGTGGATTTTACGCACCCCGTGGTCATGTACGATTTCATGTGCATGTCGTCGTCGTCGTCGTCGTGCTGATCGTCCGATTCTCTGCTGAGATCCTTTTTTATCACGACCACCGGAGGCTGGTGGCTGGGCATGGCGGAAGCCAGCGACGCGTTGGCCGAGGCCCGGTGCATTCCTCTCGTCTGCCTCAGAGCCAACACCAGTCTTCTGGGTATCGACATGATGATCACAACCTCGTCCACGGCTTTGCGAGTCACGTCCACAAGGTTTACGGCCAACACTTCGTCGCCGACCTGAACAATTGCGAAAACGCGAACGTTCAAGCATTGCGAAACGCACGTGGACCAGCGCACGCGTCCGTTTTAAGCGTATTTACGGGTCCGAAGGTACTAGACCCCCCGGCGGCGCACCCGCAGAGTGGAGTTAAGGGTGAAAATCGTCCGTCGGAAAAAAGAAAAACTCTCGTCCGAATAATGCGATGGAAAATCGTTTGTAATTATGAGTATGAAAAAGACGATTATTCGAGCGCGGACACGAACGATAACGGGTGTCGTCGGCGTCTCTCGTTCGGCTCGTTCGATTGTGATATTTTCCCGTACAATAATTCAATGTTAATTCGTGCCGGTCGAGTATACAAAAGTAAATCGAGCTCGTCGAAAATAAAACGGAAAAATCAAACGCTCTTTCCTAACCCGTAATTCGTATTATCGTTACGATATTTTCTTTTACGCGGTCCACCACGTTTTGAACTCGCCTACTTCTCGGGGAAAAAATTCGTCGAAAACACGCCGCCGAACGCGCGCGCCGGAGTTTTATGCATTCGTAAATGTTATCGTTCGCAACATCCAATCGTTTACCTGTATGCAGCCGCTGTTGTACACCGCCGACTCGAGTGCCAGTCTAGAGATGAACAGACCGTCGTGGCGATTTATACCGTTGCCTTCTCGGATGTACAGCCCCAGGGTTTGGCCGGGTCTCTTTATGATCTCCACGAGATTGACTATGTGATTGGAATCCTGCGACAACACAATGACGCGCGCGATTATTGTCGCGATCGTATTACGAGTGCGCACACTCGCGAGTAAACCGTTTTACGAGTTGAAAATCCGAGGGGGCTCGATCTCGGGGGTCACACATAGAACCTGAGGGGGGCTGCTCTCACATCTCATCGACACATGAAAACCAAACGGTACTTTTTTCCACGAGAAATCCACTTATACACCACCGGCTATCTCGATTATCAAAAACAATTCGACTCGCATTACGAATTTACATCTCAGTATACATATATTTGTTTAATACATCGAAACTCGGACAAAATAGCACGCGCATATGATTCACAACAGAAACTACAATATCGATTTCAGTATTGTATTATTTTATTTCATTTAACGTCCTCGTCAAGTGTGTTTTCCGATGTTTAAAACTAGCGCGATTTCCACAATTCGTACAGTGCTTTCAGACCAGTTTTTTGAACGCCTCGTTCAGAGAGGTTTAAATTCAGATTTAAAAAACATGAATTGTACACTTCAATCCACACTATACGTAATGCTCACGCCGCCGCCGTCGTGGAAGACGAGTCGTACCGTTTTGAAAACTTTGAAAGCACCCGGGACCACTCCCTCTCCCCCGGCAGACTTACTTGGAGCATGAGAAATTTCTTAGCCGCATCCGTAGCAGTTTTAGTGAGATGAATTCTCGGGTCCAGTATTCGGACAACCATTTCGCCTCTGCGCTGCACGGCGTCGAGCGCTGCCGCCGTGGTCGCGTCGTAATCATTTTCGATGGTGTCGATCAGTCGAAAATCTTCTTTGCTGATTCCGCTCAACTGCGTGGACGAAACAGCATTAAAACAGCGCCGACGCGAACGCGCGCACGTCGTTAGCGGTACGCAAATCTAACGTTATCGTAATATAAACGGTGAAATTACTTTTCTAAAATCGCTCTGCAACACCACCGGCAGCGCGTCTTTGGTTTTCGTTCCAGTGGGCAGCGGCTGTTGGCCATGTCTGGACGTCGTCGCCAAGTCTTGAGCTCGATCACGACCCTAAAACGAAAACGGAAAAATATAAAAAAAGGCGTTCGTAAACAAAACGGTACCGCATAATATTATTTTTATTTTTTTTTCGTCCGACCGATAATAAATACGAGTATAATAATACGACGACGGCATTCGTCCGTATCGACCGCGAAACGCCGTACGATAGCGTCGTCGTATCCAGTAAACAAAAATAATCGATGAGGCACAGACACTCTCGCGCGAATTCGATGAAATCAATTAACGACGACGACGACGATAATATTACCACGGGCGGATTACTATACTATAATACAACACGAGGAGGCGCGTTTGTTTGACCCCATTCCGTTTCGGAAAAATCGTCGTATTCCGACGGTGACGCGATGATATTTTTCATTACGAACACCGAGCGTTCGAGGCGGAAATGTGTATTTCTCACCCCGTCCGAACGTTCGATAAATCGCCGGCTTTCCGTCGTCGCTTATGAAAAATGCGAGTAACGATGCGACACGACATGGCGTATAAGACACGCGCGAACAACCGATATAATCTCACTAACCTTTCTCGATATGAAGAAGCATCCTGAACTCGAGTCCCTGTCACACATCTGTGGTGCGTATTATGTAGTCCGATCGCGTATTCGATTGCGCGGCGGCGGCAGTGTTGTTGTTTTTTTTCTAATTCGCGTCCCTTTATTTTTTCTATTTTTTTTTTTTTTTTTTAATAACGGCGGTTTTATAAATATACTCGTATATTATATGTGTACGTGTTACGGAACGAACGCGAAACGTTTGGCCATCGCGCCCTGCGCCGGGGAGAGAGCGTGTACGCGCCGTGGAAAAAAAATGATTTTTCCAGGACGCCCATCTGAAAGTGCTCCATTTTACGCGGAGCGACTCGTACGCTTGCGTACGCAGACGCGACCCTTGCACGGTATTTATCGTGACCGTACGATAAATTATTACCGCCGCCGCGTGCACCCGCGCGATCGCATGTATACGAACGCGCCGCACGAATACACAGCGCCGCCGTGCACATTATTATAATACACAGGTATAATACTCCGAGATGACTGTTGTACGCACGATATTATTATTAAACTCGTCGTGAATACGCGGCGAATATTCTCGCCGTTCGATACGCGATTCTCGCGTTCAGGGGTCCGAACCGCCCTGCCCGCGATGTTTTTGTCAAGACGTTTCGAGTGAAACGAACGACGAAAAAAAAAAAACAACAAAGTCGTTTTCCGGTACTCGTATTATAATATAGCCGTGCGACGGCGCGGCGCGGGGATTTTCGTTTCCGAGGAGATGTCCCCATGCCCCGTGCCGTTTGTCCGTCGATTATTATATTATAATATTTGTCTTTTGACTGGCGCGGGCGAGCCTATTATTTCGTCGTCTCCGCGTTTGGTTTTCGTAACCACCATGTCAAACACAAAGTCACGAAATTATACATATCGATATACCTATGAGTCATATACACAAGTTAAAAGTGAAATCAACCAAGATTTAGTGGTCATTTTTATATAAATGCATATTACAATGCATATTTTAATGATTTTAGAAGCATATTTGTGTATTTTTTAGAGCTAAAAGTCCCATGACGATTTGTAACCCCGACGGTCTCGCAGACACTTATACTCGGGAAGGGTTTTCTACCCTCCCTGCTGCCCCCGACAAATTCGTATGGCGTTTTCACCGACCCCCTCGTTTTCATTGTCGTCGCGGTTCATTATCGCGACGCGATAAACGCCGAACGTTATCAAACGCGCGAGATTTCGGTCCGCGGGCGTTGGCAACGTTGATGAACAAGAGCGGCGCGTACGTACGCACACCTACCCGGGGACCGTAATGCCGTACGCTGCGTGTGACGAGAGGGCCGCGGAACGTGTGTACTCGCATAGTATTATGCGTATATCGCGTAGCGTAATGTAGTACGGAGAAATATGGGTCAATGAAAAGCCGGTGTACGGGCGCAGAGTATTGTTATAGCGCGATGGCACGGGGAGAGCGGACTCCATTCAAAAGCTGCGCAGCCCTTCAATTAAAACCGACGACGTGCGCCTTTTGACGTACGCGAACGCACGCGCGCGACGAGTGTGTGTCGACACCGGTCATCGCGTACAATTTTAACGCGCGTCTCGGTCGTATTTTATCACGTTGTTCGAGCGCAAAACGACCGCGCGCGGCGCACTCTCGTCCATCTGAATACGATATACGTATTTCACATGACATATTATCTTATTATTATTATGTTATATAAAAATGTTGTTGGTTTCGTCACCGGCGGCGGCGCGAGCGTATCTCATATAGAGGAGGCGTGGTGCCCGCGATGTAGACAGACGTGTCTCTATTGTAAACCGTTTCTTTTTTTCCTTTTTTTTTTCCATTGATACTTTATAATATATACGTTATCGTCGAAACGTTTTTGTTTTTTTCGCGAATAAATGTGAGAAAAATATATTTGTTTATACGTATTATAATAATTGATAATAATGTTTTATCATTTACATATATAGTGTGCAGTGGCCTGTGGTATTCGTGTTATCAAAAGCACTTACTGAAAATAAACAACTGCTGAGAGACACGACTTTTTAACATAACGCCTGTTACACATAATAATACGAGTACGATATAAATTTCAAACGCAGATGAAACCAGGACATTTTAATTTGTTCGAGCCAAAATCGCGTTTCGAAATTTAAACTGTGTGTCGAAAAACCTCGAACCTTCTCAAAAACTGTTTCTAAAGAGCTCTGATGATCGTTTTGGCACTTTGTACGATCGGAATATTCTCAACGAGTTTCTGTCGATGAAAAACTAGAAAACTAGAAGACGAGCCACACAATCAAGTCACGTTTGCCCGCGAAATTAAAAATCCAAGACGAAGAGCGCGAAAAGACGTCTCATTATGCCGCCCCTCCTTAAATAGGGTGACCCCGCGCGACGTTTTCCGGGGTCGAAATTTCACAGACTTTTTGTCGCCGATCTGTAAAACGCCCGGTCGGCATTAGGTCAGACCGTGACCTGTTTACGCCGGCCCCACGCGTAGTTTCGCTCATAAATTTATCGTATTATATATTATTTATATTATAAACTCGTAGGTTATGCCTCCTTTACGGCTTGTACATTTCATTACTTGCGGTGGTCTCGCGCAATATATTCGATACTATACGCGCGCGCGTGTGTGCGGACGGACAGAGTTGGCAGACTGGCAAGAAACTTTGCCATTTTTCCACCGAGAAACTTTGTTGCAATAATTGGATCGTAAAAGTTGGCCTGTACGCGGCAACATATTGGTTATTACCTGCTATATACGACCATCACCTCCCCGTCGATTCGATCTAATTTCTGTGCACGCGCGCGCGTTCTTGTGTGTGTGCGCAGGGAGAAATTCCTGGCGGATGGGGTGAAAGTATAGTTGTGAGATGTGTATAAGAATGAGGCGGTCGCCGAGGATTAGATCAACCGAACGTTTAACCGCGTGCACACAATATAGCCGGTATACTTTCGGGTAGGCACGACACTACGTCCTGTATATTATGTATACAATGTCCTTCGAAATGAGAAGAAATGTCGACAAACAGCGCCGTTTTCAAACTAGGATGCAAAAAAAATCCATTCCTTTGTGTCGTGTTCTACGACGGCATCGTCGATCGGTCAGATCGAAATAAATTTTAAAACTAAAAGAAAATCTCGACGTTTCCAAACCCTGGCACCGACTACTGTCGTATTTGACCGACGCGCGACGTTTCAACGTAAATAATATTAAACGATAACACGTCGTGTCGTAAAAAAAAAAAACTCAAGGGAGTGTGAAATTAGTAACTGCGTTAAAGTATCGCCGTGTACCTTTTACAGTACGTATACGGTATACATAATGCAGTTAACCGTATTTCGTTGTGTGTGTATATGTATGATGCCTATGTAATTAAATTATCGTGCTACTAAAATGTTACTGTCTCCGTTTCGAGTAAGTATACGTATACGCGCGCGCGCGTGTGTGTACGTACTTGCCGTATTATTATTCATAAATATTAAATTATGTTTAGGGGAAGAGCAATTGTTATAATAAACTCGTGTTTTATAATGTGCTTATTATATACGGGATATGCTTAAAAAGTCGTTTCAGAAATGCTAACCGTATTTATATTTCGCAGTTAATATTTATAACGCACGCGCGTTTGCAGAATTTATTACGATATACTGTGATTGCAATTATAATAATAAATCATCGGGGGGTACTCGTGTAGGTAGGTACTCTTGATTTTATCAGACGAGTTTCGTAGAAACGCGCGAGTGTGAGTCAATCTGTTTGTGTAACTCAGTCAGCAACATATAGGCCATATATATACGTATATATATTATAGCCTACGCCTAGTCACATTCGACTGCGGAGAAAGAAAGAAAAAATAAACCAGAGAAAACTATAGTAGTCATTTTTCATCCGAAACGGAAAAGAAATCGTAGATGATCGAAAATTAGGTATTCTAACACTAAAAACGCGCGGATGCGGTTCGCTTTTATTATTTATCCGGTTTGATTTCACAAGAGACGGCGATTATTATATTATGGGAATTCGATTTAATTAGAATTCGAAAAAAACGCCGGAAATCCGAGTTCCTAACCTACACACACACACACACACATGTGTTATTGTCTTGGTTCGTCGACCGTCGGCCGATGTATAAATTTATACCGCGTGCGCTTTACTTTGTTAAAATAAAATAGGGTGGCCGGCGAAAAATAATAAAAACAGGTACCCAGGCGGCCGAGGTACCTACCGTTCCGTAATAATTCGACCTAACAAGTGTTTTGTTTGAAGTTAACCGTCGTCGTCGGCGAGAAATTCCGTTTGAATTATTAAATTAATAACAGTTTTTCGTGTTTAATATTTATCGCTACTCGTTTTTTTTAATATCACATAAAGTATGGGCGCGCATTCCGTTTTCCTAGGTAAACAACTTGTTTTTTTCTTTTTCACATTATTTCTGACCGTAACGCGAGTGTTACATATATAATGTTTGTAGCGTTTCAATAGGAATTACAACGGAATCCTTAATAATACACTCGTGTGAAGACTACGTAGACGCGCAGTGTACATATAAATATAAAATGTATAGAACAAACGTCGATGATAATTATATTTTTTTATATAATATGTATAAGTATAATTCAGTTTTAGTCGCTCGGCAAATACTCGGCCAGCTTTATTAATTAATTATCGCAATCGTTTGATTATCTGCCGCAGTCTACGGCCTACCACAATAACGTAGGCTTTTCGAAACCGAAGTCGGACGTTTTAGCGAAACTATTGCACACTATATTATATTGTTCCGGAGTTTTGTACCAGAGATACTCGATAAAACTATTCGTGTGACATAAATGTACTCGGACAACGACCCGATACGTTTGGAAATATACTTTGATCGCGTTTTTATTAATTTTCCGCGAAAGAATTTTAATTTCCAAAACCCACATTGGCTGAAAACAAGGAGAGATTTGTACGGTTTTTTCTCTCCAATCGCAATAATTTTATACGAACATGAATTTATCGAAATATTACCCCACACGTTTAGATCATTGAATACCACCGCGATCGGTAGTTTATTGTTGAGGGGCGCCGGGCCACACGACTGCACTCAGGGCCGGCCCAATGCGGTAGCAAAATAGGCAGCCGTCTAGGGCGGCATTAGTTTAGGGCCGGCAAATTTCGAATGAACCAAATCGATTTAATTATTTAAGTAGAATACAGAAATGTAATATGTTTATTGAACATGAATGTTAACTTTTTTTTTAAAATGAAACACGGGTTAACCCCCTCCTCTATGAAAAATTAACTTTTGAATAGGGCAGCGTAAATTAAAATTGCCTAGGGCGGCGAAACCCAGCTTTCGAAATTTCCTACCAGGAGACGACCCCCCCTCCCCCCGGGGGCCGTTTCGATTTCCTGCCACGCGATTTCGGGTGTCTTACCGCAAGGTGGACAGACGGAGGGAGAAAAAAAATGAAAAAAATGAAAAAAATGCCAACCCGCACGACGAAAAAAAGGCCGCCCCGGTAATATTTTCCCGATCGTTTTTGTCCATTCTGTTTTGTTATTACTACCGAATGATTATCACCATGTCGCTGTTACTATGGTACACTACTACTGCGGTGCTACACGTGCCCGGTGCCCCCCATGTGTATGATTACGTAATACGTTTGTCAAGTGTTCTCGGGGTGGGCGGCGGCGGCGGCGGCGGCGACGGCGAGAAATGCCGCGCTCCGCGGGAATTGGGTCACGCCGACGTCACGATCAATATGCGCGCGCCCTCTCGTCGGTTACCGCGGTTAGGTGGCGACGCGCGGTCACCGTCCTCTTATCAGCGCGAACACACACCGCGAGTCGTATCGCGCCCGGACGCGCGTTATCATCGCAGTCGTTTCGCGCACCAGCTGCCCGTCTCGCGTGCTCCGTTCGAACAGCAGTCGTCTCGCTCTCCGGTCGTGCGCGCCTGCCCGCCGCCATTCTGCCGACGTTCGGTGTCTCGCCCGTCGTGTTTCCCGCCGCGCGTCCGGCGCTCGCGTTCGCCGACGGAATTTCGGTCCGTGCGCGCCGCCGCAGCCGGGGTGGCGCTCCGAACAGAGCGGCTGCCTGTCGCCCGCCCGCCTGCTGCTCGCACAACGCGACCACAATAACGGCCCGGTGAGTCATACAGGCGTGTAGGTGCACGTTCGAGACGCAGACGAGATGCATTCGTCGTGCGGCCATTTCGGCCTCATACAGGACGGATGCGGCGCCATATCGTCGGCCAAGAGCACCGCGGACGCCGTGCCGGTTTTCACCAAAAAGCCGCAGAACCCGCGCAAACCCAACATACCGGACGAGGAGGCGAAAACCTTCGACATCGTCAAAGCCACCCAGCACGGGCTGCTGAACAGGTGCATAGAGATCGTGGAGGCCGGCTACGACGTCAACACGCCGGATCCGCAGAACATCTATCTGTTACATTGGGCCGCCATCAACAACAAGACGGACCTGATCAAGTATTACATTTCCAAGGGTGCGATCGTGGACCCCGTGGGCGGTGATTTGCGCGCGACTCCGTTGCACTGGGCCACCAGGCAAGGCCATTTGTCCGCGGTCGTGTTGCTCATCAGTAAAGGAGCCGACCCGTGTTTCTACGACATCGAAGGCCGCACGTGCCTGCACATCGCCGCGCATTTCGGGTTCACCGCCATCGCTGCGTATTTGATCGCCAAAGGCGTGGACGTCAACGTGCGCGACAAGAGCGGAATGACCGCTCTTATGTGGAGTTCGTTCAAGTCGTTGGGGTTGGACCCTACCCAGCTATTGATAACCCTGGGCGCTTCCATGTCCATACAAGATGACGTGCACAGAAATACTCCGCTCCACTGGGCGTTGATCAGTCGGAATCCGACAGCCATCAGTATTCTAGTCTCCAGAGGTTCGCCGCTGACTATTAGAAACTCATTAGGATGTACAGCTTTAAATTTAATTCAAGAGTCCAGATCAGAAGTCTGGATTGGACTGAACACACTAGAAATTGTCGACAGTAAAATGAAACCAAAGAATTTTTTACTAAAATTTAATGAACAAACAATGTCCGTTATGATCGTATCCGTGGCATTTTATGTGATCGGATATGTACTAGACTCTCACATGATATATGTGGCGAAACTGTGCTGCTTGATTATTGGTTATTTGATTATGTACAAATTAAATCGTACATACTCGGCGGTATCAAAGACACTACCCGTATCTGTATATTTTTCAACAAAATTCTGGATGTATGTCACTTGGTTCTTTTGGATACTACCCGTCGTAAGTTTCTGGTGTTCAGTCGGTTTCTTTGTCACTACGTCATTGCTGTGGTACAACTTTATGTACAGTTGGAGGGGCAATCCGGGTTATGTTCCAAACACTAAAAACGATCAGTACACCGCCATCATCGAATTGGCCGAGAGCTTTGGATTTAGTTCAGATGTGTTTTGTAGTACGTGCCTGGTTAAGAAGCCCATCAGATCAAAACACTGTAGCATTTGCAACAGGTAAGAATATTATTGCTAATAAGTTTAATCAACAGACTATTTATATTTGTTTTTCATGTTTGTTTATTATAGGTGTGTAGCAAAGTTCGATCATCATTGTCCTTGGGTAAACAACTGTATCGGTGCTTCAAATCATCGGAATTTCGTGGCCTATCTTATAACTCTACTCATTGCTTGTGGTTTTATTATCTTCGGCAGTGTACGATTTTTGAGTCTGACTTACCAATTCAACGAACAAACAGACGATTACAATATATTTAATGTCATTTGGGAAGTTCTCAAACTGGATTCGTGGGTCAGTTGGATCATGATCAATGCCATTTTACATTCGCTGTGGGTATCGATGCTACTAGGGTGTCAAATATATCAAATCATCTGGCTCGGAATGACTACCAACGAACGTATCAATGCCGCGCGATACGAGCACTTTATTCCGCACGGAAAGGGCTACGATAGCCCATACAATCGAGGCAAGTGTCAAAATCTTTTGGACTTTATCCAGTGCCATTGTCTTCGTTTCAGATTTTTGAATGAACAAGTATGGTTTAATTATTGTGATTTTCATTATTTTACTGAAAAAGAGTTGAATTATTTTGTCAAACCAAATCTGGATTATGTTTAAACATTTCAATTTCACTATCGATTAGCAATAAACTGCATATTACCATTGGTTATAAATTGGTCCTATCTATAACTCGTGCTATTACTAATGAATAATATGAAGTTTTTATGGTGTTAATTCTTTTCTCATTATCTCTCCACTAATTATTTTTTTTTGTATCTGTTAAATTTTTTTGAGACTCAATAGTGTTCATTAATCTGATCATGTACGATAACTGATTAAATGTAAATATTTTATAATTTTATGTTTTTGTTCTACTAATTTTTGTATAAAATGATTATTTTGTTATTACTTTAAGATTATGAAAAAATGTCTGCGATAGTTTGTTGTCGCATTTACAAATCTATTAACTAAGCTATTAGAAATATTTTTTATTAATTAAATTTTAAACTTACCAAAGTTTCTACAAAGTGATTTGAAAATTGTGTTAATATAATTATTCGTCAAAGCGATGAGGAGTAATAATATTTATGTTTTTATTATTAAATGGTGTTCTATAAAAAGAAAAATCAGTGTCTGTATAGACTCAAACTGAAGTCGTTAGTTTCATTGTGTTTGTTTCAAACGACTTTATTATCTATAAATTTATAGTTTTTACTATAATGATTAAACTGTGCTAATCGTATATATATATTTTTTTGAATTATTTAAATTATTAAATAAATAATGGCATATTAGTATTGTATTCTATATTTTTACATTTATGTTAATGAAAGAACAGAGTATTTGTAAGAATATCGAATTTGAAGACGGTAGAAAGATTTTAATAATATTATTTGTACCGCGTGGAGCTAGGAAATTTCTAGAAAATGCTTTTAATTTTTTTTTGTTTATTGTAAAGTATTTTTTTCTCAGTACAACATTTGAACAGTGATCAAATTTGAAATTCACATCGCAACGGTTTCAGGAATTTAAGATATTTTTGGACTAATTAGGTAATTTTTTCAGTACTCTCGTGTTTTAAATACTTTGCATTATTTGTTCTCGGCTATGAATAGTTCTTTTAACATTAAAAAGCAGGAGTGTTTCGAACAGTTAATTAATTAAATAATTTAAAACTTGCGTTATTACATTTTGCTAGTCAAAAAGAAATGAACATTTTTATTAACATTCTATTTTTATTTTTTTCTTGCGCAGTTCAAAAGTCTGAATGCCAATATTTTGGATTTTAAATACGCCCGACCTCTTGATTCTTTAGCGTTCAAAGTATAATTTTTTAAGAGTGAATACACAGCCTTTTTTATAAGATTAAAAATTAACGTTTGACAATAATTAATTAAAATAACATTGAAAAAAACCGAAATACCAACTAATTAGTGAAATAATATCATAACGTAAAATATTATTTATATTGTTAACATAAGTCTTTGATTTAGTTTAGAGTATAATTATTTTTTGTATAATATTGTAGTTTGATTCGACTCCCATACGTACAACTAGTGTTGATGGGCAAGATCGAACTCGATATCATTGTGCGGATACGATAATATTTGTAAGATTATCGATGCAAAAAAAAAAAAAAAAGGATAAAATCGGATTGCGATTAACTAGAAATATTTAATTCATATGATACGATCCTATTAAATATTATATTTTCACTTGGACGGTGTGCACAAGGACAACCAGAGCGTTTGTGAGTTGAAATATACATGTCGATCGTTCGTGCATAATTCAAATCGCACGGCGATTTATCGCAAAAAAATTAACTAAAAGCGATCGATCGCGAATCACTAAAAATGGTAGCCACGCGACAGAATTACATTTTACTTTTTTCCTTCTGAACGTTTATAATATTATGTATTACAATCTGTTCGTTTACAACAGTGATGCCCAACCTTTTTTGTTCGGCGTGCCACTTTGGTAAACAATCATCTTCAAGCGGGCCACCTGCAAATATAAAAGTACGAATAATCCCGAAATAACGAAGATTTCCTTTTTTTTTAAGAAACGTTATAATGCAAATGGCAACTGTATTTGGCTCGACGTATAATTGTGAACAATTATTTTCACGAATGAAACAAATAGCTCATAGATCGCGACTTACGGACGAACACCTCTACATTGCATTATGAGGATTGGAACAACTAAAATTCGAACCAAATAAATCATTATTAGTAAAGCAAACTCAAGTTCGAATTTCAATTTTAATTTTACTTTTTTTAGAATATTTTGTTTTATTTGAAAATTTTGTAACGGGCCACACAGAATACCTCCGCGGGTTGGGCACCACTGGTTTACAACGTGCTAAATGCTATTATTATGTACATTTATATAATACATGCCTGTGTGTATTTTAACACAATGGATTATAATAAATTAAAAGAACTCAGGTAGGTACCCCCTCCGAACACTTTTTATTTTATTGTATAGATGTCATTATAGTGATTATTACTCATATTGCCACCGAACAATTATAATTAGTGGTGTTTTTTTTTACAGTTAATTATTTAAAAATATTTCAAGATAAATCATCGTCGTTCAAAATGTCTATTGGTATGGTACCTATAATCGCAAAGCGATCCGCTTCGCTGTGACTCGGTCGCGCGTTCCACACAATATTACTGTGTATATATTTTATTTTTTTGTGTATAGACGAGAAAAAAAACGATATTCACAAAACGGTCGGGTTTTCAGAATGCGTTTCAACAACTGGGTTTCCGGCGAGGAAAAAAAAAGGAAAAAGGAAATACAACTAAAAACTTATTCGAGAAGGATACACGCTCGCAGTCACACATCACAGGACTATAGAACTTGCGAACACAATTTATCGGAAACGTCTGGATTATAAAAGCATTAAATGTAAAGACCGTGTCGTCTGCGCGCCAGTGGGTGACGGTTGCAAAATTTATTGACTCGCACGAGCGTAACTCGAACGTCTTTTGCCGTGGGGGTTGGCAACAAAACTCGGTTTCGCGTAAGATTATATAATTTATTTTACATGCTTAAAAAACAATAGTCGTAAATATTATAATCGGCGGGTAACCAACGGTCTCGGGGACGAGGCACGGGAGGGCGGTGTCTCGCTTGAATTTTCCGAGTAAATATCGCTCGACGTAAAGAAATCATTTTTCTCACGTCGCGGGTAAGTCACATCAATTCGTTATTTTTTTTCAATCGACGGTTGAGCCTATTACCGAACGGATGGAATTTTCGAAATAATAATCGCGAAAACCTATAGTCGTCATCGGCGATGACGAAATCGACGATGCCTTATTCGAAATCCAAATAAACAAATAAAATGTATTCGGTTTTCGTCGCGTCACACCGAGGGCAAGACAATGAATGATACCCAGAGGTCAAGTTCAAAGTTCAAATTAACTGACGAAATGAATTCGGTTGCTATTACGTCACGCCGGCATCGCACGGAAATCATCGGCTTTCTTCAGCGTTAGCCTTTGTCGATTCAGTCTTGTTCGAATCGTCGTCGGATAAACAGTTGTCGGAAATATTTTGCGAAATCGTTGTTTTTTTGTTGTTGCAAAAATCGAACTACTCCAACAAAACGCATATCCACGATATTAATATTTGTTTGTCGATTTACAAAGGGACATTTTCACAAGGGACAGACACCTTTCTCGGTTTATACCCGCGCGCGCGCGCAGATCCAATCAAAATGTCGTGACAAATATCGCAAGTGTAAAAAAATAATCATTTCAATGACCGATTTCAGACCGATGCGAACACGTCTATTTGAAACGATATCTTGTCCGTTTAAAAGAGGAAAAGACATACGTCAAGCTCACGCAAAACCTCCTAGTGTGCCGTAATTTGTCGAAAAATTAAAGAAACGTCACGCGACACGTCTTTTCGGTAAACCGCGTTGCGATGAAACGACGGGCGGCACGTGTTATTCGAATCGTTACCGTTTAAGCGACGAGTCACGATCAATTCAGCGCCGTAACTTATTGTTTTTTACTCGATGCCGACCGCGTCGTTTGCTTTATTAATTTACTACGGTGAAGATTTACGAGACGCAACGGACAAATTAAATCTAACGAATGAAACAATATTATGATTGTTATTGAAATAAAGAGAAGAGAAAAAACGAAGCAGAACAGTCCCACGACGACGCGGCGCGGCGTCTAGACGCATCTTCTGAAACTCTGTAATTATTTTACACGAGTAGAAGATCTCCATATTTAATTACGCCATTTCAAATGTTTCGTTTCTAATTTAAATATTATTTTCATTTTTTTTTTCCATATTCGTGTATATTTCTCACGTCTCGTCGTCGACTCTCTGTAAACACGAGTGGTTTTCGGCGATAGTTTTATTAATCCGATTCCCGGCACATCTCGCGCACGGCGTATCCAATTAACTCTCGGTTTCAAAAGATCAAAACGAAGCGTATTTAGCATTTTGACGCCGCTCGCGGGCGGGCTGTACCGCGGAGCCCGCGATGCGCGGATAGCCTGCCTGGTTCGAATTCCGTCTCGGGAAACGTAATAATCTTTCACAGTAGAAACTTAAAAACCGACGACCCTCTCGGAAACACGATTACGCGAGTAAAGTCGACGGATCGTTTTAAAATATTCAATATTATCGCGAAAGAAACGAACAACAAACAAAATTAATTATAACGTACATTATTCATATAATATAGTTTTTTTACGCGTAAATATTCAATATGTTTATGGCAAACGAAATGAAAAAATATTAAAAAAAAATTGCCGCTCTAGATTCTAATAACGCTGGTATTACACTGATCCTGACGTTTTAATTCGCCTCTGCAAACGATCAATATGAAATATTATTATAACCCCCCCCCCCCCCCCCCCGAATGGTAATAATATGGCTTTCTTTTTATTTTTTTAAAAAATACTCTTTCGGGTAAAAACGTTATAGGTTTTTTTTTTTTTATCCGTTTCCTTGAGAAACTCACCGGTTCCCTACTTTGTCGGCCGCGTACTACCCCTATACGGGTAGATAACTTTACCTGCAGCTATCGAATCGAACACGACGGTTCCTTTGATGTTCCTTTTTTTCCCAAACATTCTCTCACAGGAATTTACATATTTCAACGTATTGCGCATAAACGTATCGATTTCGGCAAAAAGGAAATATCGACAAAGCACAATCTACACAATGGGTACAATCTACCCCGGTAAACCGAATATTTTTTAAGTTCCCGCTCGTATCATTTGTACGCGTACGAATGTAAATTTTATTTCTATCGAACGATTAGAACCCGAGAGCGACTATACCGGCGAGGTCGGGAATAGACCGGGGCCCCGGATATTCTCCCGACCGCGGTAGTCGCGCCCCCCCCCCCCCCCCAGCTCGATTGACGACAGCCTATATTTCCGCAATGTCGACCACGATATTTTCAGAACGTTTTGAGTTTCGGGCCGGTTTCAGCACTACAACGACACGACGTTTTCAACGCTCATAAACACTACACCGGGTTCAAAATATGTACTGCAGGTTTCCCGATCGAACGAACCATTTAAATGTTCAGATGAAACAATAGCCGTACACGTCTTATACTATTGAAACGAGCGATTACCACGTGTTAACACTGTCACCTGAATTAGACACGTAAAACGATTTTGTGGGTTTACTGTCGTTTTTTGAATTCAATCACACGAATCCAGTAATTGCGATAGAAACGAGACAAGTGGTAAAAACCGCATACTGTACTTCTTTCGACAGTCAACTAAACCTATACGTATTTTCATAACGTTTAAAAACTATTGCAATCATCCCCGTTGAACATCCGTCATGTAAATGGGAGAGTATAGACATTGTTCGCGTCAGTAATGATTATTTTTATTGTGTTTTAACAACACGCCTTTCGTTGCGTCGAAAACATTTTCGTAAACAAGTCGTCTCGCCCCGAAAGAATGCAGCTACAGAACGGCCACTGAATTAGTCGGTTGAGAAATGTTTGTTCGAGAGTTTAAAACGGCAACCGTTAATCGAGAGATGCGCAGTTCCGAAACTATTTCCCACGTACGGTGGCGTTAAATGTTTATGCCATCGTCAAACGCATACCCGTACAGCATTGGATCCCGCGGGTCACGAGGTCGTCTTCGGGAGAGAGTCGAACACAAATCTGGTCTCTATACACGCGTATAAAATCCAAATTTTAGATGTGCGACGTCCGGTCGATTCAAAGTTCGACCGCACTGAAAAACCTATATTATCACCATTGACTCGAGTGGTTCTGGTGACGCTGCGACGAAGACAGTTTTGTGTGCGAAGTCGACTTCTTTCAAACTCGTGTTCGCCGCAGGTTGTTAATATTCTTTATTGATTTCGTATTCTATAACGTCGATTTTTTCTTCGGGTGTGTTTTTGTATAATACATTTTTTTTTTGCAACGAAACACGATAAATTCGCCAATCCAATCAGATACCAATAGTTAATTCTCTTCGTAAAATCGAATACATTTTAAACTTATAATTTCTTTTTAATTCTTAATCTAAACAAACAACATTGTAGTGTTGTTTATTTTGAATGTTTTTATATTGATTTGATGTCGTATAGAAATTGTAAGTTTTAACAGTATTTAATATCAATAAACCACGATACATGGCCGAACGTTATGAAATAACATTTAAAATCGTAAAAAGAAAACGCCGAGAAATCTAGGATCGGTGTAAAGATCTTGTGCATGCTAAAAACTACCCGTGTTTACTATTACTCCTATAGTGTCCGACGGTCAATCCGACCACGCCCCGAGCACACGTGAGGCCATTATTATACAAACAGCTATTGTATTATTATTATACCCATTGAGCGTCAAAAGAGCTCCGAATCCAAAATGTCCCGACACACAATATGATATATACGTATATATATACATTTTACTCGAATAAAGGTTAAAGTAAATGCCAATGATTTTTGTACACGAAATAATTAATATTCTATGTGAGCGCCGCATTCCATTTTTTAGTCCATATTCGGGTGTCCGTCATAATATGTTTATTTATCCAATGGAGAGTTCCATATTATGATATTTTATTGTACAATATCCGACGTGTTCGGAAAACTTGTTCCGAAATCTACAATACACCGCGATAACAATTTCAAAACTACATTTGTATTCATAAATACACCTACGACCGTTTTTTTTTTCCAACCGCTGATTATTATTTTTTTAATTATTAACAAAAACAATATAAAAGTAGTTATACATAAATACGAGTATATACCAGTTATTGCATTCTATAATAATATATACTCTTTTCATAAATAAAACCATAGAAAAAATATAAAAACCCTCGCTTTTTATATAATTGAAAATCATTGCAGCTTTCTCTAAAGTTTTCCCAAACAAATGGATGTAATTACCTAACAACTAACCGTTTACAATTAATTTAATATCGGGCAATACGTATATAAACGTAAGCAAGCATAATAATCAAAGGAAACAAACGAAAATCACACGATGTTACGTATTATATTATATCGAATTTTCCAAACGAGACTGGTGCGCGAAGAAAAATTTACTTTCGATAAAAGTTTTGAACAAACCACGGAATAGATTCGTCGGAGGGTGGACGCAAAATGAGTATAACACTATATGGACGCTACTGGGAATCCGTTTGGACGCGAAAGACTTACACGATTGGGGAAAAAAAAACGGTCCGGAGCACCGAGTTTCACATCACGATGTAAGCGAATCGTTTATCGTATATCTCAGAAACGGCGCGCGGCGGTATGGTTTTTCTGCGGTTTTCCTTTTGTGAAATAATTTATTCCGTTCGTTATAATACGAAACGGCGGCGGCGCGCGGTAGGTGTATAGGCGACGAGTGAACTCGACCGAGTAGAGCGATCGGACGGAACAGATGCGGATGAGACGTCGTCCCTGCCCCGACACCGGTATATATCTCTGTAATGATTATTACGATTTATCTAATAAAGTCGCGATAAACATCGAGTTACTGCCCCGGTTCGACAATTTATACCGTGCGAATTTAATTCGTTTCCGTCGCGTAATGTACGTTTACACGGATATACGTTCACACTTATCGGGGCGGCGAAGAATATCGAAACGCGGTTCGGAGAAACTTTTTAGCGACGCGAAATGAAAAAACCTCCGAATATACTTTATCGATGCGTAGTGTTTGAAGTATGACAAATATTTCAATGTTTAATATTAGTAAGAAAACTATGATCTTTATAATCTATACCTAAGTACTCAGTACTGGTTTCCATTTACTGTTTCTTTTTAATATTTATTATGTTTAATATTTTTATTATGTTTACTTTTATTATGTTTACTACCTATTCCTTATTTATTTTACATTTTTACATCAATTAATAGGTACGGCAAAAATATTTTCCTTTAGAAAATTTACATCAAACTAGACAAGGGGTGTGGGTGGAAGAGTTGGGGGTGAGTACCCCCCGGATACCGCCAATGTGCCCCACGAAAAAAATCGTGATTTTCGCACCGGAAACGTACGGCAATCGACACAGATAAGTTGTCAATTGGAATTACGTAATTATAATGATATATATGAATACATAATTATGTAACGACAGTAATAACACAAATAACTGTTATCAGAGTGTTTGGAACAAGTGAAAGTTCAATATTGCGTGCGAGACGCGGCTAATGAAAGCCAAGCTGTTCGCGCCGCCCGACCAATGACGGCCGAGCTGCGTGCGCAACGCAGCCATACCGATCGCGCGAAAGTTCAGCTGTTGCCGACGATCAGTCTAGTGTCGACAGTGGTTCGTTAACAACGCACTTTTTGTTCCTCTCCGTAATAGTCAATAATTTCGTCGACCGTTATTATTTTTATCTCGAAAACGAAATTTGTTTCTCTTTTGAATTTTAATCGTGTTTTTTTTTATCGAGTGACTTTTGTGCCCGTTACTACTCACTTCGTTTCACATGCCAACGCGAACACCGAATCTCAACAGCAACCCCCCGTCGAGACA
Source organism: Drepanosiphum platanoidis (assembly GCA_948098885.1). Lineage (NCBI taxonomy): Eukaryota > Metazoa > Arthropoda > Insecta > Hemiptera > Aphididae > Drepanosiphum > Drepanosiphum platanoidis. The sequence goes on from OX402531.1 coordinate 21,758,781, forward strand.
GGCCGTAAGTAGTACCGATTATATTTATTTACAGTCTATATAGATGGGTAGATTATGATGGAGCAATGGGGTTTTTTTTTAAGCGTCTCGCGATTCGAAAAATAACTTTTGCGTAGAGAGCGGGTAAAGTAAACCTTACGATGAGATTTTCGACCGATTTAAAGACGCTCGCGATGCGACTGAAAAACTCTTTGTGCCCTTTATAAAATACGACACACATATTTTAATAAACTTGAGCTAAACCTATAATCTTGTGAAAATGATAAATTCACTAAAATGTTGATTCAGCGAGTGTCCACACTCTAGGAAATTATATAATAACGCATCGTTTGTCATTTTCTATTATCGAATAATAATTTCACTGTTCTAAAATACCGAACGAAAGATAAAATCGTCGTGTGTTTTTCTAATGTTCGAGCAAACATTGTATACACGAACAACTTAAATTATGCGATACGTTGCGCGATCGACACATTACCTCGACTCTGCCACGGCTTGTGTCTTAAGTATTATACATCCCCTTCGTTCGATTATTATAATTATTTCAAACGCTCTGAGCCACATTAATATTTATCGAGTCGAAACGAACGATTTTCATTACGTATACGATAATGTTTAAAAAAACAATATTGCATAATATTATATCGTTATATATTCAGCATAATATATTATAATAATAATAATGTACGCGCGGTATTAAAGCAAAACGTAAGAATTTTTATTTTTACGAGAGAAATAAGTTTTGTTTCGATATAGTATTTTTTTTTACTTATTTGCTAAGATATTATGAAAACGTCGCTTCGCGTATAAATTATTGTGTACTTAAAGCTCGGCTATAACAACGCATAAATTATTATTAAAGGCGTATTTCTAATATGCCGCGCGCTCGTGTGTCATTTCTTTCGGACGTTTTCACAAAGGTTTCCCCCCCACCCCGGCGGAGTACCAACCCGCGTAAAAAAAAAAAAAACCGTTTCACTTCGATAATCAATTTTTCGCTTTTCGCATTATTTCGGCTCGTCCTGTGCGACACCTATCGCGCGACCCGCACTGTCGCCTCTGTTATTTCTTCACACGACGATTCGTCCTGCGCACACCTGCCGCCGCTAAAAATCGCCAAATCCACCGCGTAGGTGCGCGCCGAGGTCCCCTTTTATTCCTCTCTTCAACGATCGAACGTATTTTACACGGGCTGTTGGCGGTTCTAATCCGAGACGCACACCAGCCGATGTGTGAAATTTTAGCGGTAATATTCTCGAGTCCAAGAGACCCGTGTCGGTAAAATCGTTTTTAAAATCAATTTCGTAGAATAAATATAATAATACATATAGTTTAACGGGTATATTGTATTGGATTTAAAATACGTTTTCGCCGTTACGTTTATCTTGTAATTTACGCGGGCCCTGTTCGCCACCGACCGTCCGACTATAATATAGAGACGTTCGGATGCGATTAAAACGCGAAAAATAGAAATATCTACTCGTGATTCAGTGACCCCGGGGCGTGAAAATTTCGCGTGAAAATCAATCCGAGCATATTGTATTCCTGCACCGACTCGGGGGGACGTGTACACGTATGCCATACGCGCGCGTTTCCGTTTTGCTGCACCGTGACGTATACGGTGGGCACAAAGTGTTCGCGGGTAGAGTTGAATACCGTTTCCGTCGAGAGGCGCATTACGAAAGGACAAATACTTGTATATAATATATATACAATCGAGAAAGTACCTACTGTATATTATTATATATAATATATACTTATATATGCATAAAATATTACAATATGTATGACTTTCGCACGGATACAATTCCGTACAACGCCCATGTGTACTCTATACGGGTACTACTTATATACATTTTATAATATATACGCATAAATACATATTTGTACACCAAGTGTGTGTGTGTGTACTGTATTAAATGAAGTATATAATATATGTGCTGAACCGAGTTATACGGAACACGTCGTCGTTTAAACGGGGGGTTTTTTTTTTTTTTTTTTACTTTTTTTCATTTTAGATTCCGAACGGAGAGCGAGCTAGTAGTGGTTTTATAATGATGTTTATATTTACTTTCTCGTGTGCGACTCTTCGGCCAGAAGACGCGTTTCGATTGGCACACGTTTTCCAGCAGACGATTTTTCGTCTACTCGGCACTTTTTGTCGGGCGATTTTTCCAAATCCCCCCCACCATGTTTCTCGATAGTCGTGAAAAACCGACGATAACGGCCGAAAGGTAAATCAGCGAGACCTATAGAGTGTGTTACGTTATCGTATATACGATAACGCGTTTAATATGTGTATCGTCGGTTTCTCGGGGGCGACGAGGTCACTATAGTCGGTGGCGGATGTACCGGAGAGGGATCCCCGGGTCTTTATAGACCTCTCTCAGATGCTGGTATTATTGTAAATCGTCGGTTACCAAGTATTATCGAGTTTAACGTTTGAAATTTTCGTACGGCACGCGTTATGTTTTAAATAAGCGCGTGGCTTTGTCTCTTTTGAAAAGTCATTAAAATATATCATTACATAAATGATTTACACGTTTTTCTTCATATAGTTCAAACACTATAAACTAATTTTGGGCTTTTTTCTTGACAAAAGAGAATAGTACCGTAAAAAACAAATAATAAAAATAAATTCTAATGATTTTTAATGATTCGACGAATGGTGGATACAAAATGTACGTATGCTTGTAGAGTAATTAATATACAAAATATGTATATTACTATTATTGTACATTATTTATATTAGAAATAAAATTGAAAATCGTTCCTTTTTATTTTTTTCAGGTACTCTTTCAGATCGGAATACACGATTTCAGGTACTGCGGCGGACTCGTTTTCCATCTGGACGGTCACCCGGCTCTATATCCTTTTTTCGCACAATAATGATTACGACGCGCGTATCATCGCGCGTATTATCAACCGACCGACCGATTGTAATAATAAAATACGATTTTCTCGACCACAACGAACGACGAGAAATTTAAATCGCGTTAAAATACATTGACGAAAAAAAAAAACCATACCATTTGTATATTATGATGCAAACGAAAAGATAATATAATATGCCCGCGGGAAGGATATTTTATTTCCAACGCGCGCGGCGGCGGCGCCTCTATCCCGGAGTATAATACATAAATATAATATATGTATACTCGTATATATCGTTACAAATATAATATTATATTATACTCGCGTGATATTTTCAGATTCTGTATTGTCAGAGTGTCAAAAGCAGCAACAACAACAAGAACAACAACGACGACGACAAAAAAAAAACCAAGTACATTAAAATGTTTAATGACACGAGCGATTTTTAGAGGGATATTTGCGCGCATATAAATACATAATGTGCTCGCGCTAATGCGCGTCGTCGTGTAGTGACACAAACGAACACACACGCTCGTTTCGTAAATAACGGTTTAAACAATTTTCCGGACGATGCGACTCGTTTACTGCGCACCGAGACGATCGAATATAACACTATATTATTATAATATTATATTATGACTTTCGCGTATAAAAATAATATGTGAGCGTACACCACGTCGCGCGTCTGGACGCGTATTAAATTATGTATCTCGGAGACGCGACGCGATTTTTCTCCCTATCCCGCGACCGAAATCGTTGCCAATCCTTCGCCCCCTCCCCCACCCACCCAACCGCTCTTTTCTCGTGTCTACTGCAAATACCGTTTTGCCCGCAACGTGGTTATTTCTTATGTATAGGCTGATGTGTAGTGCTCTCGCGTTGGTTTACGCTATACTATATACAAGTATATATTTATTATATATAAGTACGCACGGCGGAATATATCGTTTTTAAAGACAACTGTGCGGAAGGATCGATATGTGCGGCGCGTAGGAGTTTTATATTATACGTACGTATATAATACACATCATATATTTTATTAAAAATAAAAATAAATAGACCCGGCGCGCGGCGGAGAGAAAAAAAAAACCTACCGAGATTTACTCGGCGGCCGAGGAACGGCTGCGTCGGAATTGCTTGCGAGGAGAGAAAAAAAAATCACACCACACAAGTCGGGGGTGCGCGCGCAGAGCCGCATATTTAGAACTCTGGCGCCCTCGTTTTAAGGGAAGATTTGATTTTTTTTTTTCTATAAATTTATAGGTAAACGTTGTTGTTACTTTGTTTTACCTCATAACATTGTTTTTATTATTTTGTTAGGTTAACGAAGCAAGGCTCGGCGATCAAACATCTGTTTTGCACGTGTCTCGAAAATTAAAATCAAAGACGACGACGATCCTTAGAAACAACAAAATGATTCGTGTTTTTTCGTTTTGCCGAAATCGCGAGAGCTTATCCTCGCAGTGACATGGGGTATACACCCTGTAAGTATACTCGTATATAACGCATTTAACCTCGCCGTTTAGCAAAATGACACAACGCAAAAAATAACGTATATTTTTATGTACGAGTAAAATATTAAATTAAATACCTAAACGTAAAAAAAAAAACGTAGGAAAAAATGTAATAACAATCAAAATTGCGCACGGTAATATTCGTGCCTGCCACAAAATAATTACACACGCAATAATAAAAAAACACCGCAAACCACGCGAGCAATTTGAGCAATTTTTTTTTCCGCTCCCCCACCCATAGGCTAGACGACGTTTTCATCGAGTCTGGCCGAAATATACACTTAATATCAAAAACCACCTACCGATCGGCAAAATTTAAATCCATTAATTATTGCAAATGATTACTATTTTTTAACGTATCGATGCGATCCACTCTTAACGTACACATGGGCGTTCTCATTAGACCGGGTAGTTTTCCCGGTCAAAGGGAGGAAATATTACGATTACGTGGACTTGCCTATTGGTACTTATAATTTTTTTTTTCTATAACTAATACACATATATATTGATTTAAGAAATTAAAAATGTTTGTGATTTCCCCGTTTAAAATTAACCCTTTAATAAACTCTCTACGAAATATATATTTGTGGATGAAATTGAAAAAAAACAATACGAACGATTTAATGTGATCGGTAAAACAAAACAGGTTAATCACTTATTAGCGACGACGTGGAATCGTTTTCATAAATTCTTCGATCGTTGTCAATCATTTTTCAACATATTTTGCTCTTTATAGACGACAAGTATCAAACTATCGAACAACAACTTAACACGTCTCACTAAGAAAACACAATATTATAAACAAGTAATTTAGCATATTATTTATACCGCGAACGTCGTGTAATTTTTGACATAATTTCAATAATATTCAGATTATTAATTGTTTTATAGATTTTGACATAAACGTCTTCGAGTACTCGTTCGACGAAATCCACGAGCTTGGGCCCCCGGGTCGTCGTTCCGCTGAAAATTCGTATAAAGACGAACGTGGCGGACGCGAGTGGTTCTCTTTTTTTTTCTTTTTTTTTATCGCCGCTGCAGGTGAAAACGGTCGACAGAGTCTGCCAGCAAAGTATGACCCGCGTAAAAACGGCACGAGTGCGTAAGGAAATGTGTTTTTTTCTAATATCGGTATCGATTTTGTTTTAAAACCGTATCGCCGGTCGGCGCTAGGGCATCGCGCAAGTATATACATATATTTTAAAGTGTATGCGCCATAAAGTAGAGTAGTACGCCGTCGTCCGCCCGTCCCAGACGCTAAATGATAAATACTAAAAAGAGTAAAAAACCTTGGAGGGAAAGAGGAGAAAAAGAGAGCGAGCGCGAACGAGTGAGTGAGTGAGCGAGCGAGAGAGAGTCTGCCTCGGCAGTCGTGTGCCTTTTTCGGCGTATTATTATTTTTTTTCTGACCTTTAATGTTGCCTCGCGAACAACGGGGGAAAAAAAAAAAAGAAAAAAGAAGAAGAAATGTTTTTTAACCATAACGACCGCGCGCGCGATGGTGGCGGCGCGGCGTCCGCTGGAAAATCGCGTTATGCTCGATATTGCTTTTTTCTTTCTTTCTTTCTTTATTTATTTATTTTATTTTTTTTTTCCCCCCTTACGACGCCCGCGATGCGTACACGTTCTCGTCGGTGTAGTAAAAATAAATCGGTCTCGCACACACACAGCGTGTTATTATTATATACGAGCGTATATTATTCATGAATTTCAATGAATATGTATACTTCTACTATACTCGTATGCACGTTTGTACGGCGCGTATCGATTATTATTCGTCTAATTTACCGTCGATATCGGTCTTTTTACACTGCGAAACGATGGGCACGTACCTACACACTTTTGCGCAGTGTGCCGCGGAGAGAACGCGCGAGAACATTCTCGTCGTGTGCGCCGTTTATGTTTTTTGTCTTCTTCCTAATATCTACGACACAACACTACAATATTATCATAGTAATTTTTATTTTCCCAAAGCTAAACATTACGTAGACAATACAACCGGCCGGCCGTGTTTTTACATTTGACGAAAAAAAAAAACGTCGTCGTTGGAAACGTTTGGATTAGTCGACGACGTTCTACGGTTTTTCGAGCCCGCCCGCCAAATTCGAAACGCTTTTCATTAGTATATAATATGAAATCATTATGTAAATGATTGGAGGTAAAATTTGAATTTCAACCAACTTTTATACAACCGCGGAAACTAATAAACTTGTACCAATCATCTAGTCGGGAGTTTTCTAATTTGTTTTCTGAAAACGGTAAAATGTATAAAACAGCCATCTCGCCAAATGTCTGTTGGAAGAAAAATAAAAATGTGTACGATTTGACGTTTTTATTTCGACATTTTTTTTACAATAACGCGTTTATTACAGACAGTGGGATAATCGACGGCCATCGAGTAAAAAAGCAACAAAAAAAAAAAAAAACTAAATTCATTGCATTTGTCGGATCTCCGCGAGACGCCGCCGTCGTGTAAACATGTGCGTGTATTTATCATAGTATCGGTGACCTGCGGGGGGGGGGGGGTTTCGCGCGCGCGTGTAGGGGAAACGTATTAATAACATATTAATATATGCCGTCGTGTCTCGTGTGTGGTATATATTATTATGTCACAACAACGCGCGTCTGTAAAGCTAATTCCCGAGAAATAATTGCGTTGTAAATCTGTAATAATGTATAACAATAACGTCGTATCGGCGCAGCGCGTACAATGATAATATTACACGTGTCAAAAATTTCGGAAAACCAAACTGCACTCTTTGTCGCCGGTACGCGTATAAAATAATACATAACAGGCATGTCGCGCGCGGGCACAAAAACCAGACGATTTATGTAACGCCGCGCGTATTAAATACATGTACATTACGTAACCCATGGAAAGATTGTGCGCGTGTAAAAACACACCTGAGAAGGGTGGTTGTGTGTATATAGGCAGTTCACGTATTGTATGCGAACACGACGAAGAGATCGATAGTTTTACTACGCGCGCGCGTAAGACTTTTATTACCGAATAGTATGTGCGGTTTGAGTACATAGACGATGGTATTATAACGGTCATCGGACGAAATCAACGTCGACGAAAACAGCCGTAACTCGCAATTTCCGAATAATCTAACAAACCATGTTGGATCGTTTAATACACGATCTATTTAAACATTTGTGTTACCCTTTACGGTTTTGATGAAAAAAAACGAGAATCGAACGAACGCGGTTCGTGGGGAGTAACTGCAGAAGCGCAGTCCGACGTAGCCAGGATATTTGCAAGCCCCTACCCCAGAGAAGGTTTAAGTCTCTTCGCGACACTCGTTAGTTAAGGAACAACAAACGCGGTCTTCGAGAAAAGGGTGTTAGCGGTTGGTCAAAGCGTAAAACTCGAACGTTGCCGAGTAAGTAAGGTAAAAATTCCACGTGCAATGTGTCACAGGGGTCCAACTTGAATATTTTTTTTATTTTTATTTTTCGAAGGAAGATTAAACTCTGTTTTATACACACAAAAACATAATTTAATAAACGTCCCCCATCAACTTAAATACAATCGGCGGGGTTGCTTTTGGCCTGCGGAAAAAGAGGCGGCGGCGGCGGCGTGTCACCCGATATTTTGGAGTAAATAATTATGTTTGATAATTTTTTTTTTTATCATCTCAGCCTACATTTTTTAATAATTTTATTCTTGATTTTTTTAGTTCGACTATGATGTGTATCACTTGATAAAATTATACCAAGTTTAGAAAATAGAAAGCGCAAAATCTCGATTTGTCGTCTGTGACGATGAAATAGATGAAGTCGTGTTCAAAGTTCAAATTAATTCGGCTGTTATTGCGTCACTCCGCCCACTACTTGTCAAGACAACCGTAGACCCGGAAATAGGTGAAATCGATTCGGACGAAAATCATCGGCTTTCTTAAATTACCCTCTGTCGATTCAGTCTCGTTCGGATCGTCGTCGGATAAAGAGTTGTCCGAAATATGTTACAAAATTGTTGTTCGCCCCGTCTCCGCCTAATTTCTTTTAAATTCAAAGGATAGATTTAGTTTGTTTCAGGATTATCGAACATCGAAATCAAATTATTGTCATTATGAGAAATATGAACGCACATGTGATGAGGACGCTACTGCAGATGTATCGCGAACGCTGTGTGTCGACGTGACAATTCTCGTGACAGAAACGGATTACCCCTCTGCTCTAAAGAAGGTAAATACCTATTACTATTTCGTAGTTTTATCATTGTGGTGCATTTTAAATTCTTCGGAAAAAATAGTTAGGTCCTTGATCTCTCTGTTATTATCTCTGAAAAACGTTTGTGGTTAAATACGTACCTAGTTAAAGTCAATTATCGTTTTTCAAAAACGTTCGTTCGAATCGCGTGTGTTATTATTACGTATATCCATACCGTTATTATTAAATCCACAAATTCCGTTTGGTACGACCAACAAACAATATCGCTGTTGAATATTGTGCTGTGCGTCGCGTGCGCGCGTGTACAAAATGGTATTATATGGAAATTAAATCGGGGAAATCGTCGCGAGCGAGACGTGATGACGTCGGGGAATACAGGACTGCAGCGCCTGTACTACGGGTAAACGGGACCGGCAGGATAGCGACGCGTCCTGTCTGTCCTCTGTAACGAAACGGAGAACAATACGCGTTGTTATTATTATTATTACTACTACTATTACTACTATCTATTGCGATTCTAGATAAAACCGTGCTCGCACCACGCACGACTATATTATAATTTCTCTCGAACGGACGATTTCGCGCGTAGTGCTCGGTATTATTACATGTATTCACGTATGGAATTGTGTTCGGTTCGCAAAGCTCTGTCGTACAAAGCAATTTACAACCGCGTGTTGTTGTACAAAGCGATAGAAATCCCTTATTTTTCGCAAGTGTTATTAAACTAAATCACACGACAGCGCGAGTTGCCGCCGCACGGTATGTTTTTGTGAAGAAAAAAATTACGAACGTTTCTAGATATTTTCATACCGCTTTGATAAAGACGACCAGTGGTTGAATTGGGGGAGGGGGGCGCGAGGGGACCGAGCTATTCTTCATTCCCCCCCCCCATATTATAGCGTACTCCTTTATTTTATTCGTCAAGGGTCCGTCGATATTTTTAGTAGTTTCGTGCGCTTTGGAACGCTAATTGGTTCGACTTCCTCTTAGAGTTCATACTTATTTTTTTTTCCAATTCGACCACCGAGGACGACTAATGAAATACGAGTCTTAGCACCGGCACAGGTCGTCTACACATATGCGAGCACCACGCGATAAAGCCGGTGTTCACTTCAAATCGCTGCGCCGCGCGTACGATTCCGAACTTTGTGCGTAAAATAACATTACGTCGCGCGCGCGATATAATAATATTTGTTGTGCGCGCATAAACCACGCGAGTGTGTTTCGTGCTCTATTCGTCGTCTCTCCCCGAGGAACGCGAAACACCTTTGGCCGCATCCGACGCGGGTCCTCTCGTCTGTTTAACATAATACCCTTTGCGCGCTAGTATTATACCTACAGCACAATATTATATTATAACGTCCAGGTTTTATCTCCCGGAGCGGGGTGTATCCGCGTGCCCGCGGCGGCGCAGTCGGCGACGACGGTCGTCCTCGAACGAGAATCGGTTATTCGAATAATGTATATTGTGCCCGTATTACACGGGTAGATGATCTTATACGCTTTCGGAAAATAATCTCGTCGAAAGACGATTTTCGCGCTGAAAACGTTTGTTCAACTGTTGTTGTCGTGTTTATCTTTCTCCGCGCTTTCCGCGTACATGTCGGAATAATTATCATTCGTGTCGGCTAAAAGGTAGAAGAGACGCGCTAAACACGTACGTACCTAATAATACGTTTATAACGTTGTATTATTGTAATCTAACCGCACACCGCCGCCGTGATATTGCGTGTCGAGACAGTAATATAATATGTTGCACGTTGTCCGCGTTTATGAATAGTTATTCATAAATCAGAAATAGGGTACGCGAGAGGTTTAAAAGTCGCTTTATATATATACGCATAACGTTCGTTTAACCCTTATCTCCCGGCGTCCGTCTCGACGAATTTCGAACATTTTACTATTTTTGTACGTCCGAAAAAATCAACCTCGTGGAATATTTGATTTGAAAAATTTTCACGCGTTCGTTCAACAAACTCCGAAGGCAAATCGAATATAAAAATGTAATAATACACAAATACAATAATGTAAACTATATAATATATTATAATATACTCGCGCGAAAACTTTAAGTTTAATGAAATACTCTCGATTTACTTGTATAACGAAAAACGTATGAGATAATAATAATTGATAGAAAAATATTTCACACGTTGCCCAAATGTTTTTTATTATATTATTCTATTATTGTTGAGTACGTTTTTTTTTCCGACGACTTTTCCGCGCGGACGTTTGTGAACGATTTCGTCGGTTGGTTTTATTTTTCAATTTCATTAGGATAATTACATCATATTGCATATTCTGAACTCGTCGTCGCTAAACGATTTATAAGTTTCGTCGCCGGGAGCCGTTTTGGCCCTTTTGCCATCCGTTAAACACGACTTTGGCGCTAACGTTATTGATACGCTATAGTACCTATAATATCCATCATTGTTTATCGATCAATTCACCATTTTTTGTTTTCTGAAGAGGGTTACAATCTTAAATTGCACTTACAACGATGACACGCGTCAAAACACTCGAAAGCCCGAGTAATAATAATTATTATAATATTAAATCCGAAATATTATAACACGGGTACTTCTGCACCAACACATAATAATATGTTGTCTATGACTGCAAAAATGTAATTGAAATCGCCGAACGTCAATTATTATTCTGCTTTAGTTCGCCGCGATGAATAGACCAGTTAACGAACGAATGAATCGGGGCGGGCGGTGTCCGTGAGTTATGAATTCTTAAAATAATAATTACATAAAGTCATACGAAAAGCGACTGAAATAATTATACTCTGTGCGATACGCGTTCGTTCGAATTTTTCACTTATGCGCGGTTTGTTTGAATTTTTCGGTCATAGTATTTGAGTTTTTCAGAAGTCGCGTAGGATATTTTGTGCAGTTTTTACTAGTCGTCGTTTGGTAATCTTTTAGCCATCACGCGCGTATAAACAACGAGAAAACACGTGTAGTATATACTCGGTCGATCGAAGCTCTCGGAATAACACTCGTGTGTAACAAGTACGCATAACGATAGATTCGGGTTTGATTCGAGACTTGTTTATGTTAATATCGAGTCGCGGTCGCTCGTGTACAGTACAATAATTATTATTGAGCGTTTAGCACCGCGCGGCGTTGTGTCGGCTCGGCGGAGATATTGTCGACGAGTAGCTGGTATTGTTGAATAATAATAATCGATAAAAGCATACGGGCGTAATAATGACGACGGCGGTCGTTTTGGTTTTTCGCCGTACGATTTAACTCTATAGTATAGGTATATACTTACGGCCGACAACGGGGGACACGGGAGGAAACGGTATTAAATTTGTAATTTTTACTGAAACGCGTTTACAAATTAAAAGTCGGAATGAAAGGACGGAATGTGTTTTTTTTTTTAATTTGAAGCCCCCGGGAGTTAATACACCTTTCGCTCTCGAGTGGCGCGCGCGTGAGTCGAGTACCTGTGTACGCGTGGAATTATTAATACCGAATACAGATATTACTACTACGGTTAATTAGGAAATCCATTTATGTTTCCATTACAAAACACACTCGCGTTATGCGCCCGGCGCTCGCGCGTCTTTATTCATTATTTATTTTTGTATTACAAAAAGAAAAACACACGGCTAAACCCATAAGCGTTTCGATAGTATAGTAAACGAAATGTATAGTATTTCACGTGATACGATCAGTATGAATCGATAAATTAACAAATAGGTACACTGTTTTAAAAAATAAAATTAAGAATGACGAAAGGTAGATCTTCCCTTCCTCCCCGTTAATGATTATTGTTTTTATCGACACACATCCATCGAGTGATTCTAATTTTAATAATAATACTTTTGAAAAAAATAAATATTTCATACGAAATGTTCGCACTCGGTACGACTTTTAACTTATTGAAGCAAAGCTAGCCGACATTCCCCCCCCCCCCGACTACCTTTATCAAAAAGTGTTTGCGCAAACCTACACACTATAATAATATATCCGTTGTCTTCGAGACAGTGCTACGATTCACGGTCCACTTTTCGAGTAACAAATGACGATATTAAAACATTTCACTCTCTTCGAAAAATCAGATTTTCATATATTTTATTTAAACGCGCGTGTTCTCGAAAAAAATAAAATATTTATAAGCGTCGTCGTCGATTTAAACAGTTTTCAAAGTTAATTTCGAATTAAAAAAATCGCGTATTTGATTTTTAAATTGTTCTTATAATTCAAAGGAAAATCGTGAAAACCGTGTTATTTTCACCACGCTGCGGTAAAATATATATTATTTTCATAAAATATCATGTCATATATTCGAAAAACAAAAAAAAGTTCCGAGTTCGTCATTGTCGAAAAGTTTGGGGAAAAAATCTAGTCGGATTTATCGAAAAAAAAATCAAAAAAATCGGCTCGTCCGTCATTATGACGTGTAAAAATATTTTTGTATTTAAATTAGTTTGAAACCGTTTTCATTTCAATACGTCAAAATTTAAATCATTGTTAAACTCCGCCGTACATTATACGATATGCATTCTATAATACAAAATACTATGTAAATAAATAGCGCCCGCGTTTTTTCATCCACCGTGGAAGTCGGGGGTTTAAAACCTTCTCACGACCGAACGAAAAGTCCGGTTTAAAGTATTTTTTCAGTTCGCCCGGAACCTAAATAATTCATTATTTTAATTTTTGGTCACCGAATAATATCACGGTCGATAGACTGTGAAAAATATTTGTCAAACACCAGTGATTTGAATGAACGATTCATTTTTTTTTTTTTACAGTTTGCGTCCTCCGGGTCATAATTATTCATAATCATTACTCATACGAAACTACGAACGCATCGATCAGTCGGCAAAACAAAACAAAGGACGTAAGTACAAAAATCATATATACGACCTTATAGTCTGCGAAAAGTTTAAAATCGTTCGGAACTCTCTCCTTATAAAATAATTACCCCCCGGGCACGTATCCCGTATGTATTTCGTTGGTAATTTAAATTGGGCGAGGCACGTTTGGGCCAGGGACGTTTAGGTCACTAATAAAAATGCAACCCGTTTGGACCAGAATCCGTGAACCCGTTTGGGCCAATTTTTTTGAGACAGAACCTTCCGATTCACCACGTACAACAAATGGTCCTGAATCGTTTCACTCTCATTACAATTCACAATTTTATACACCCCATCCAAACATTTTCCAAGTAATTAACGTTCTTAAAGATTTCCAAGTTCAAACTATGCTGAAAATATCATCAATTTCAAATAATAAAATTAATGTTCAAAGAAATGACACACTTAAAAAACACAACTTACTACATGCACGATGGGCACAATATCAAAATGGTGAGATATCTCAATTGACGTATCTGAAGATTATTGGACAAATGTTTCAAGCAGCTCGAATTTAAATAGTTCATAAAAAAATATATATATTAATAATAATAATAAAAATAAGAAACAGCATTTTTAACCATGCCAAAGACAGTCCTAAGCCTGTTAAAAATAAAATGGGAAGGAAAATGCTGGTCCAAACGAGTTGTATAAAAGTAATATTTTTTAGTCCAAACGGGTCTTCAAAATGGGTCCAAACGAGCTGTGTTTTAGAAAAATTGGTCCAAACGGGTCCTGCCCTTTAAATTGTACCCACGTCGGTTATATTATTAAAGTCGACTCGTTGATATTTATTTGATCAAAAGCGTATAATATTTGAGTAGAATAACAATTATTAGTATGCCGCGGTTGTTTGGGTGGGTAAATCAGTAACGAAAAAGTGGTGTATATTTCTCGAGGTTTCGATTAAACAACTATTCCTTTGACAAACAGCGTGTACGTACAGCGAATTATATGCTTATTACACAATGTTTTATACGGTACAAGAGAAATCCAATAAAACCGCATAAAATAACGTACACGACGCGACGCGACGCCGCGACGCTTCGTTTCATTTCCGTAGAATTTGTGTAGGACATAACGATGTTATTAATAAATGTCATAACGCGTTAAGATCTCGACGTTTTCGCGCACAAAACGCTTCCCCGGGAACTTCACCACGCGAAATAATAATAATCGCAATAATGTTGTATCGTCGTAGGCACACGATTGATTATTGATACTCTAATACATCTAAGAGCTCGTGAATTCGTGCATTTGCATATCAATCTTGCTCGGTCGTATTTAATGCTATTAGGTGACGTAGAAATCCATTTACAAGGTACCGCGGTCGAGTATGTGAAGTTTTATTTCGCATGTTTTCAGAAGTTTCTTTATTATTTATACGTTTTTCCTATTTATCGGGCGCACCTTATTTTCACCGAAATTTGACATGAAAATGTCAATAATTTGTATAAAATACTAGCTGAATAACCTGGCTTCGCCCGTGTGCAGTATAACTTTTTATTTTATCAGTTTTTTTCATTTTTACCCGTTTTACCCCTTTTAACTCCGGTAGGTGTCGAATTTCGAAAAATACTTTCCCATGGGGTCTCCACTATATAAAACGAAACAGTTGACCAAATTTCATACTTAAAGCTCCAGCAGTTCCGGCCAGGCGAATTTTTCTAGTTTCACCTTTTTTACCCCTTTTAACCCCCTTAGAGGTCGAATTTTGGAAAATCCTTTCTTTAGGGGCCTCTGCTATATTAAATGAAACTATTGACAAAATTTAATACCACAAAGCTCCAGTGACTCAGGATTTTTTCCATTTTTACCCCTTTTAACCCCCTTAGGGTTAATTTTCTTAATAATTCTCTCCGTAAAAACCATCCTCGTACTTCAAGAAATATTATAAAAAAAGAATTAGCGAAATCGGTTCAGGGGTTGTTGAGTTATGCGCTTACAAAACATTGTGCGATCCATTTAGCAATGGATAACTAACCAAACCTTACTTGGGAATTTTCGCCAAGTAAAATTATTAAACAAATAAAATATTATAACTTTTACAAATACGAATGGACATTTTTTGTTATTCCAAAAATTACTCGAAATTTCTTCTTTTTTTTTTGTTAATCTGCATATTTTTAGATTTTTAAGCGCATATAAATGTTTATTTCTGAACTTTTTAACGCATATTTTGGTGCACAAGTGCATACTTGTTTAGGCATTTTTTAGGGCATGCACTCACGAGCCCCGCTAATAATTATATAATCAATGCCAATACGTATACCCGTGCACGTCGATTATATCGAGTCGAGTTGTGTTGTGTGCTGTGACGAATCGCGTCTATAGAACCTCCGAGCTCGCGCCAACTAAACGCGATCGGATTAACATTTTGCGCGCTTCGTGTGGATAAAATAATCGCGGCACAGATCGATGTTTTACGGCTGGTAAACACCTCCTCCTGCTCGCGACGTGCTTTCGTACGGCCGAACAAGAGAGAAGATATTAGATGGCCGTAAAAGTCGTCCGGGCAATAAAACCGTAAGATAACCCCACAATAAAAGTCGCAACAATAACTCTGCGGCGCGCGCGCGCGTTGTGATTCGCGCGAGGTACGCACACACGGAGATATTATCGTAACCGATACGAAATATAGAATAATAATACGATCGTAATTCTACGGGGACGCGTGTGCGTGTGCGTTTTTATGTGTAATCGTATACCGCCGCGTCGTGGTCGTGCGTTATATTTCGCTCTCGGTTTTTTTATTTTCCTTCTCCTAACCGTCGTTATAATATAAATACTAAACAATCGATAATCGCGTTGTTACGACCGCGCGAGTAATCAAACGTACGATTGAAAAAGCCGTACCTAAAATACGTATTATTATTGTTGTAAGAGTTCAATCGAACTCGGTCGCCGCGCCGGGCTCGTCCGAGATCGTATTAAGCAATTTCCGTGCGCTCGAACGCGCGCGTGCGAATATATACCTACATTGTTGTCGGTAAGTACGTACTACGTAAACAATTTTAATATTTAAATACAATTACCGAGAGAGGTATACGCGCGTTATTTGTGTTTTGTTGTTGTTTTTTGTGTTCCCCCCCCCCCGCCCCCGTAAAATTACTATATTATTAATTGGAAAACTGTAATTATATTTGTTGTCTCGAGTTAATTAGTTAATTATAATCTCATATAGTCGTATTAGGCACTCGTACGTATACAGTACGACAAAACACTCGTTTGTGTAACGAGTCTGAGAATTAATTTTTAATTAATAATTATTACGACCAGCGATAATCCGCGTTCTACATTCGCGACTACAAATTAATTACGGACGCTACAGCGACGGCGGCGCAGGTAACGATTGTCGTCGATTTCGATTAATATATCGGCACCGAACTCGCCGTATCGTCGTGTACAATCGTACAAACGATATTAGTCTTACAATCGGCAGACGCGTAAGATAATATTATAAAGCGAAAGAGCAAAAAAAAAAAACAGTCGGTATAATATATTATTATAGTTCGGTATCTTTCAGGAAATTGGTTGTAAACGATTTCCTTCCACTTAATAAAAACGATAGATAACATCGGTTTTTTATTTATTTAGTAAACGACTACTAACGCAAACAATGCGCGCACACACACACACACACACACACACATATATAAAAGTATACTATATTCGTGTTTATTTAGCAACTACAACACGTTTTTTAAAGTGGGAACCCATTTAAAAACTAATGTTCAAACTTCCGAGCTTTTTCGCCCAGCCCCGCCGCGTTGCGAATTCATTTTTACCTTCGTTCATTATTAACACGAAAATGCCCGTTTATCGGGTCCCTTGTTCACAGGTGTACGTACAACATAATTATTACTAAACAATATCAACGTAGTCGGTTTTGTTTTTCTGCCATTTCCCCGAAACAACATTTCATCGGTCAAAGCGAACCAAGTTTTGAAAACCACTCAAAAACACGCGCTACAATCGTGTGGCATCGTGTGTTATCGTCAAAGTCTGCAAAAAGCAACGAGCAGAAGCTACTATTCGCTACTTTCGACTATCAGTAGGTTTTCATCGCGTACTATACTTATTCGACAACGAAAACCGTGCGCGCCCAATAGAAATCATTCGACTAAATGAAAAAAAGGTACTATATATGATGCCTCTCTATACGACTAATTTATTGAAATTCTCAATTATTTTTCACCCTCGGCAAACCAACGGTCATTTCCTATGATTTCCTCGAGTTTCTCATGCGTTCGACTTATATATAATTGGTTTTCTAGTGAAACAAGACGACGTAAACTATCGTCGTCATTCTACTAACGGCCGGCACAGTTCGATCCTGCAGATCACCGGCACTTATCTACTACAATCCTTACCTTCTTGCGGGCGCAACAGAGCATCGCAGATGATGACGGGATGTTGTTCGTTGAGGCTACTCTGGTCGTTACCATTTTGCCATTGCGCCTCCGCGGAGAAACGGTGCGCGGCGGCGGCGGCACACCACTCTGCGGCGGACGACTCGGGCCGGCCGCGCGTCACGTCCGAGGGGGGGGCAGCAGCAGCAGGGGGGAACCGCGAAAATCGACGGGTCCGAAATTTTGTCGAAATCGAACGCGGAAAAGCGCGCGCGCGTTGTGTATTTTTTTTTAATTAATTTTCTCCGACGCGGAAAATTCACGCCGCTTCTCGCCGGCCGAAATGGCCAGCTATTTATTTTTTTCCGGTTGCGAGAGTGATCGTCGCGGCGGTCGGCGTCTCGTCTCGTCGAAATTCTGCTGATAAAAAAAAACACGCGTGTCCGCGCGCGCGCGCCCGCGTGTATGTGTGTATGTGTGTCGGTGCCGGTCGTGCGCGCGTCGAGGACAACACGATAATTATGGTCAGCGTGGCATACTGGACTGGGGATCGCGAGCGCGGCGGCGAACGATGTTTTTCCCTAGCGGCGGCGGATGGCGCGCGCGCGTACGGGGCCCGCCGATCGATAACCTCTACGCACGCACGTACGAGGGTAGAACCGTTTCTCGCACCCTCCGCGGATTTCGGCGCGCGGCGGAGGGCAGAGGAAAAAAAACCCGCCAGTCATCCCCCGAAGTGTGTGTGCGTGTGTACTACTACGATTACTACTACTACTACTACAGCTACTATTATTACTACGGACGCGTTTCGAACCGGCGAAAGCCGTCGCGTTCCCGCACGTGCCCTCGCCACTCGACGGCGGTGACGCGTTTTCGGGGCGCGCGCGCGCGCGTACAGGATTCCAAATCTCTTTGTCGCGCGCGAGACGATAAATCGTAACCCGAAGAGTCCTTATACCACTCTGATCCGCCGCGAAAACATCGCGATCGTCTTCATATATATATATATCAATCATATCGATAATGAGTGCACGAGTCGGCGGCGCGGCGTGTAAAACAAATGCGTACACCTTTCACTATAGTCGTTATTGTTATTCATTGACGAGCTCGTCCGAAAACGGTCGCTCTTCGATAAGTTATTGAAAACTCATTACTAGGGCTCGGATTTTGTAGCAAAATAAATCCTTAAAAAGCAAAAAGAAGCATTTATTAAATTTCATTCTAAAAAAAACAAATTTCAATTACACATAAAATTAAATATTAAAAAAGGAATTTACGACCACATATTTGGTCAAGATACTGTCATTAAAACTCATTCTATTGGGCGCTGCTAATATATTATATTTATACGTAGAAAAAGACCTTTCCGCATCAACCGATGTAATCCTTGCATATTTCATATAAACTAAATCATTTAAATCATACTGTTATGATTATTCATTACAATTTCGGCACAATAACGATAGTTATTTTATCATTCATACGTTTATTACTGGTTTTTTTCACTGGTTTTAAAATTTCTGGCAATAATGATTGATAGTCCAAGTATAATATACATAAAAAAAAGTTAAATTTTCAAGAAAAATATGTTAAAATTAAGAAAAAATAACCAAATAGGGGAAAAAGCAAAAAAAAGTTTACTTCATTGAAATCAGAACGATTCAAAACGTATTTATCTATGAGAATTATCTTTCTACCACACACCTCTCAAAAGAAGCATTTGCTACAAAATCCGAGCCCTACTCATTACAAAAAACGAATATTTATTTTTTCTCTTTTTCCGTCGAAAGTCCTGGTAGTCGAACCGATTTTCGATTTCAAGTCGTTTTCGACTTGAAATTGGATAGTTAAAAATCAATATCGCGAGAAAAGGTATTGCGTGTAAAAACTCTACGTTTATGAAAATGGTTAATAAATAAAATAAGCTGTTTTGTTATAGGCGAACAACGTGTTCCCGTTTGCTTCTGTTCTACCCGTCGTCGCGCGTCGTCGGGTAGAAATAGTCGAACTCGACTGGAAAACACTTATTTTGTAGGTTCTGAAATTTTAAAAGGGATTTTCCCGATATCCCAACGGGTCGGTAATCAAAGGGAAGGTTGATGAGGTGGTAAATCCCTAAAAGGCCGTTTTACTACCTGCCAAAAAACTATAAACGCGTATAGTATGCTGGGCTACCGGGTAAAATGCCGTCTATTGAAAACCGTTATATATGTTACGTGTTCAACCAACTAATTAATTTATATCGAACGATTTATTACACTAAAACTTATTTAATGTATTTCTGATAATCACCATTGCCGAGTGTTTTAAAAAGTTCTCGTTTAATGGCTTTTATAATAATGTTTCGGTTTATTTTCTTGTAAATAGTTGTAACAAAGCGAAATAAAAATAAAGCACATACTTCAACGGCACGCCGTTGAAAATCATACATAATAATAGTTGGGTAAACTTTTGTTTTTTTTTCCGGTAGGTAGCATATTACACGAGTACCGTTGTTTTAACTTTGGACGTTTTTGATGAATGCATATTTTTTTATACTTTTATAGTGACGATTCGGCGAACTCTGTTCAAAACCAAAAAGGAAAACGGACCGCGGTTACGACGCCCCCCCCCCGATCGGCTCATCGATATTATAATCCGCAGTAAGCTACGCTCGTCTTATTTGCCATGTTATATAACACTACCGAGAACCGTCCTCTTCGAATATTATGTCGTTGTTCATAACTGCAGTTTCTGAAATCGAGAGAGTTTGCTATTCCGAGTATTCGTTCAGACCAGTCTCGTCCGACCGACACGTCCAGCGCACACGTAAGCTAATGTCTGACAAATAGTAGTTGTGATTCCGACGGGACTAAACCGAATAATATCAATTTAATTTCCGCGCATCGTCGGACACTGTCGTCCGGCTCGCGCGCGTTTCACCGTTTATCATAATAATAATCTCATTATTGCATTACGTAACATAATAACCGATATTATTCTATGCGCTTACTCCGTCGACGGAGTGAAATCGCCAACGTTGAAAACGAGAAGAAGAAGAAAAAAGTCATTTCTGTGTATCTGCGTATGTAAATACGCACAGGTATTATATATTAAAAATATTTAACGATTTAGTTTTAAAATTAGAACATAATATATATAATATACGTAGGTACAATATGCAAATTAGTTATATCATAATCATATGGATTATATAATATTGTTTAGTATAATATATAATACGTATACAGTATAATATGAGTAGCAATATTTCAGTCGTTCGTTAAGTAGGTAGATAGATTCTCAATAAATAACATATTATCATTAAAATTGGTGATTCAGTCGCGTCTCGTCAACAGGCGGATAGCGAGAGGGAAAACGTTTTGGCGTATATCATCGTGCCGTTGACGTGAGCCAAATTCGAATTCTCGTCACAAACAGACCACCTGAAAGCAGGACGAAGCAGGCGCGATAAGACAAGGAACACGATAAATCGTCATCGTCGGCGGGGCTCGGGTTTTTATAAAGCGTTATCGTAGTTTTCCGAAATCGATGCGACAATATCCGAGTTGGATACAAATTTGTCTCGCGGTATTAATAATTGAAATATGTACGAGTACATTGTTTTAAACCGTGCGTTTTTACACGTTGTAAAACGTGACGTTCTTAAAGTGCACATTTCAGCTTTTTTTAGTCCGTTTGACGTTTATTTTAATATTTTTGATAAAAGAATTTCGCGTTTTATTCTCTTCCGAACGTCTGGGAAATCATAAATATTAATCGATTGCATCAATACGCAAACTAACAACCCGAGCCTCGGTTATCATAATATTTTTATATTATATTATCGAGACTAATAATATCTATTGATCGGCGGACGTACGCGTTTCCTTCCGTGTCGAAAACGGATATTTTGTCCACGAGCACGTCGACGCCGGTCGCGCCGTATTTTTCGCTTTCGGTTTGGTAGGCCAACGATTGAAAGCTCAATTCGACGTTCAAATATTCGGGCACGGACTTTTCGTACCTGGCGACCGAAAGTCCCTCGGCGAGAATTCCGCCCGAAATGAAATCGGATTGTCTGAAAAGAAATATACAAACATGAGAAACACGACGCGCGCGAGAACAATGCGCGATGACGCGTGTCAACGGTTTCGTCTGTATTATACTACAGGGTATTTCAAAACGATTCATCCGATTTCAAAAAATCATATTTACTGTAAAATTTGATTAATCATGTTAAAATAAATTTTACATTTTAATGGATTATTTTAAGTTTTAGGTACAATATTGCTTAGCGATATTCAAATTCCTCATAAACCTGTTGAAGCACGTCGACTGTAACCAAGTTGATGGCGTCTATAATGCGATTTTTCAATTCGTCAAGATCTTTTGGAAGGGGAGGTACATAAACAATGGTTTTTATGTAACCCTGGAGAAAAAAATCACAGATTGTAAAAGATCCGGCGATGGACAAAATGTAGCGCCATTAGCACTACAGCGACCGATCCATTGCTCAGTCGGACATTTCGATAACAACTAATTAAGTTACGTCACATGACTAAACTGCACATTATCGCGACTTATCAGCAATCGATAAAAACTCGATAACCTCACCTTTCAGATGGTCGGTGTTTCGTTTACCTCAAATTACAGGAACAATATTTATAGTCTACTGAAATCGGATGAATCGTTTTGAAACACCCTGTATAATGTTATCCGTGTCGCAATCGTAGCGCACCCGACATTACGTCGTCGTACGACGACGGTACATATTATAATATCACAATGTTCTAATAACGTGTCGTTACTTTGTCCGGAGTTTAAAGTTGGCCGTGCTGTTGAGGCCGTCTTCCAGCGATATTTGCAAGTAGCCTCGGAGTTTCGACGTCTCCGGAGATAGTAAAACAGACGCTTTCAGCTGCCGTCCTTCAATCAAATATACATACGAAATCAATAATAATAATAATGCGTAATTGCGGATCGCCGCCGTGTCGATAATAAACCGCGCGCGCTTGCTTACCGCAAAACGGGCTCGAATCTCTGGTCGTCAAGTACAACGGGCCGCGGAGTTCCGATTGCAACGTCGCGAAACCCATGGTCACGCAATCGGCATCTGCGAAAAGCAATGATATTATTTTTTAACACGTCGACTCGAACACCGCGGGATCGCGTGAGATCGCCGACGATCGTGACACGGGTAAACGCTTCTTCTTCCACCATTTTCGCTTCTACTTTTCGTCGGTAATTATTACCGTTCGCCAACTACAGAACGCGTTTGCTCGTATTGGCGTGCGACGGCCGTATGCCGTAATGCTGCAGCGCGCTAATCATATCATCGTTATTTCCTCCGGGACGCGTAATAAATAAACGAAAACGACGTGAAATATTTACTTTTTAACCGATTCGGCTTTAATTTCACTCCGGGTAACTGCTCGACGACGAACGTGACTACCTCGACTACCGTTAATTGAAACGGTCGCGATCGCAGGACGCGTACTTAGGAGGCACGGGGGGGGGGGGGGCCCGGTGCAACAAGTATCGGGCGCCCGGGGCGAAACCACGTTTTGGCACTCCCCACCCTCTATCGGTCGAGTTTGGGTTTGTTTTTTTTTTTTTCAGTAACGTAGACTGTTTTGTATCGACCAGTCGCGCGCGATTGCCAAACGAAAGTAAAAAATTAACTATTATATTATGACCGCCCTCATGTATGATTTCATCTATGCGGGAATATCGATTTTGGCCGTGTTGAATGTCGTCGACACAGGCGTATCTGTCGCAGTCTGTTTTATTTTCGCGAAACAGTTACGCGCGTATTTAATATAATATATTTAAACGAACTGCGACAGACGCCGTCGTCGAGGGTTCCCCGAGGGCGTGCTTAGAGTTTTTTTCCCGCTCGTTGGAAAAATCGCCGCCATCGGGATACACACTCGCCGGGGATATTGTACGTTGACTTTATCCCGTCTAATTATGCGTTTTTACACGGTTCAGATGGTTTTGAGGACGAACTTTTCTTTGGAAGCTCGTCGTCGTTTTAAACTTGTTGTAAAACGTAAAGTCAAAACTTTGGTTTCGAGAAAACTATACAGCGCAGACGTCATAATAATATAATACGTATGTAGACCGTGGCCGTCGACGGCATTAATTTTTTAAACATATTTTTCGACAAACGCGTTTAGAACGGCGTGATGGTCGTTGTTGGTTCTCTAGTTAGTCTAGCGACCAGACTGGCTGGTAATAGTAATATACGTATATTTTAATTTAAATTTCATTTTTTCAAAGCTGTTAACTTTTAAACTGTTGGGAAGTTCGAAAAACGACCTCTTTAAAGTATACCAATACTGAAGTTGAAAATCGGACCATTTTTTCGAGTACTCGTCGTGTCCACACACACACACTCACACACATAAAAAAATAAATAAAAAAAACACACACACGTCACGGTGAAATCAATAGATTTCGCGTTTCACTGAGAATCTATAAAAGGTAGTATAAAAAAAAAAACGTATCGCCTCCAAAGTTCTACTCGGGTGGCCGATTTCTCACCCTCCCCCACGTAAATACGAGCACGCGCGTAAATAACGTAAATACGTCGCCGCGGGGGTTACCTGTACAGTTGGTGGGGAAGCATTCGCCCCTCTGAAACGCAGACCATCCGGCAGGGCACGGGAACGAGGTGAACTGGCACGCGTCCGGATCGGACACGGCTTTGAGATTTTCCAGGAACAACTGCAACGCCCGGAGATGATTGCACACCACACTCGAGTTCATCGTTCCCTCTGCGTACACACACACACACACGTATTTTTTTTATATAGAAAAAAAACGACAACACAATATGCATATTTATAAATAATAATAATATCTAGACGACGACGAGCGCTGCGACGACGCGTAATTGCAGCGCAAACTGCTGCAGTAGACGACGTGCAATGCGTGCGCGCGGCGGCGGGGGGAGATAGAAATGTCCCGGGGGTTCGGACGGTTCTTTTTCGCAGAACAGCAGAAGTATTTTAACGTCCGGGCTAGAATTTCTCGCCCTCGGAGATAATCGCGCGTGTTTATTCTGCAGGCCGGTATAAAACGTCGCCCCGCGGGGGCGAAACGTGTCTGAACGCGTCGCGTCGCTGCAGCGCGCGCAATACCTGCAGCTATTTATTATGTTTACGACAACGACGCGCGCCGGTCGAATACGAAATGATATAGTAAATATAATATATACATAATAACGACGTGGCGGCGTGTATTTATTTTCTTTGCGATTTTTCGGGCGATTCGCATATTATTGTGGACGTTTTTTCCCCGTATTCGAGTCAAAAAAATTACGCGCACGCTAAACCAGGTGAATATTTCGAACAATCGTTTTCTCGTTTGCTTTCGCTCCACTCGGAACGTTTGAAAAACGAAGACGAAGATTTCTTTTCAGAGTTCGACTTACCCAGCCTGCTGACGATTACCGACCCGCGGATTTGCTCGCATCCGGGCTGATCCAGTCCTCCGTTGGGAAAGTAATCCACGTCGCCGATCGGGTTGAACAGGCCGAATCCTTCGGACCATATCCTGGCGCCGTCCGTGTGGACCACGTCGACGAACGCGGCGTCGTCCTTGTTGAGCGACGAGAGCGAGGACGTCAACATTTGCCTGAACAACGGAGACGCCGGATCCAAACCTACGAATGTCACACACGCGAGGGTTCATGATGATGATAATGACACGTCTGCGATTGTATTTTAAACCGTGTACCCAAGGGTGCGGGGGCGAAACGAGTTTTCAACGGACGTGAAAAAAAATAAGAAAAGCTAACGGAGTGATATGGAAATGAAATGGAAATATCGAAAGGTCGGTTTTATATATATTTATAAAAGTGCTATTATTTTAATTTGCGCGTGTAGAGTTTAAAAAAATATCGTTTTCCAGGTCGTGCGGGTACGTTTGATAAAAGAATATGCTACACTCAAACGACAGCCTTCTCGGAGACAGTATTGTTTTCAAAACTCGACATAAACCCCTTGACAAATGTGCCGGGTACACAACAATAGTTAACAGATGTCATTTTCCCGTTAGTTTTTCAGTTTTTGTATCAATCGAAAAGCCGTTTCGTCCCAACCGAAAAACGCTCGTTTTTACCCGTTATCCTGCCCATTTTAATGTCTTGCTGTTTCAACGCTTTGCCCGCAAAACCGGCCACGTGAGCGCCCAGACTGAACCCGATCAGGTGGATGAGGTTCGGGTCGCTGTTCAACGTCACCATGTCCGCGATCAAGATGGCCAACTGACGGCCGATCAGTTGCGTGTTGGCGGCTGCCAACGCGTACGCAGGACCCGCGGCTCCTTTTTCCCAATCCACGAACACCACGTTTACGTCTTCCTGCGGGAAGAACGAAAAAACACTCGGTTTTTTTTTTTGTTCCCAGAATAATTATCGTTATAAATCGCGACGTGATCATTAAATCGCGAGAACCGTGCGTGACCAAGGACGTATAATTCAGAGTAGGGCAAGAATAGGTCCAGGGGCACGATTCTAAAAGGGCGCAGACAAATAGGCGCGTGAACAATATCATAATTAGAGACGCGTGCACTAAAATATGAAAAAACATGTATACACTAGTGCACTAAAAAACGGCTAAATATATATATTATAATAATATGAAGAAATCGGAAAACGTGCGTTAAAAAATAAATAATTGTCGAAAAAATATCGAATTGCTATCGATTAATTAGCGAGATAATAATATTTACATGATTCCTACGAAATCCAAACAATAAAAAATAATATCGTATGTATCGAAAATCGTCAAACATGTGCTTGAAAACGGGGAAAAAAATCAAAATAATATACAGAAGTTTGAAATAAACATGCAAATATGTGCGAAATAAACGTTTTCAGTAGACGTCTCGTAAATAATTCCATCCCGGAACCTATGGAGACGTCCGAAAAAATGAAAAAATAAATTCATAGCCGTCGACAAAATACTATTATAATCACCAAGTCCAGGAGCGCGTCGCCCAGCAGCCTGGCCACTTTGTCGCGCCCGCTGCCTTTGAAACCGTGGATAATGATTTTGGTCGGCAGATCGGGCCTCCAGTTGGAGTTCTTCATCGAGACGTGTTGGTCGCCGTACGTGATGAATAACAATTCGCTGCGGTTCTGCCGGGTCATCACCAAGAACTTCGTGTCCACCGCGTCCGGCGACTGGGGCGATTTCATGAGCGGCGAATAGCTCGTCCGCGGTATGGGGAAACACCCGACCATGTCTTTTCGCGGACGAAAAGAAGGAAGAGAAACGACAAAACAAACCAAAGGACGAAAATAAAAACCTCATATTATATAAATTATATTATAT
This sequence comes from Drepanosiphum platanoidis, assembly GCA_948098885.1. NCBI lineage: Eukaryota > Metazoa > Arthropoda > Insecta > Hemiptera > Aphididae > Drepanosiphum > Drepanosiphum platanoidis. Next base: position 21,785,899 of record OX402531.1, read on the forward strand.
ATACGTGCCGTGGGCGCGCGGGTGACATTCGCGTGTAAAATATGCATGACACGTCTGAAGTCGTTTGCACCGCGAGATGAATAATAATTCCCAGCGCTGCGCCGATTTTATACGTACGTGTGTGTATACGAGCCGGCAAATTACCCGGCGCTTTCGCGGTAAAGTCATCTCAAAAGTACACACACACACACACACACGAGAGTACGCCCGGTGCGCGAAGTTTGTTCCTTCGAACGTCGTTTTCGGTAGAAAAAAATATAACAATGATCGACGGGCCTAGCGTTATGATGTCTGACGTAAGTTGGTGTTTGTTGTTGTTAACACGTTTTTTTTTTAAGTAAATCGACGATAATAATTACGATAATTACGCGCGCGCACACGTATTACACACGTATTATATTACAACTCTCTTACCGTAGCAAATTTGTTTCGAAGTCCTCGACTTTTTTCTCTCTTGTCTTCTGGACAAATGGTCCCTGACCAACTGCATGGCTCGCTTGCCCAGTACGTTGGACGGCCAAAACTCATAGTTGGAAACTGCGGCCGGGCACGTCGTCGATTTTATACGAAAAATTTAACAGAGTGAATAAAAACACGGGGAAAAAAAAACGCATGATGATAATATTGTATTTTTGTATGTTCACCTTCGGTCGCCGCTCCGATCGGGTCCACGCGATCCAGGCACAAATACGCCGCGATGAACGCGGCGAATACGGTGCTGCCGCCGACGTTGCAGTTCACGTGCATTTTATACTACCGCGGGGTTCTCGTGTGTGTGTGTTTTTTTGGTCGTCGAGCGTTTTTCGATGTGTTTTACCACTCGGAGATCTCACATGACTGTTTGAACACACCGCAGCGCTGTGATAAAACTATAACACGCCAAGAGTTCACCGCGCTGTGTTACATAATATACTACCGCCGTCGTATAGTGTCAAGCGTGTGTTAACCATTATATTATTGTTCCTTGTTGTTATATTATGTGTGTGTGTGTGTGTGTGTGTGTTTTTTTTACTTTCACTCGGTCGAAGGCAAACTCTGCTGAGAGAGAGAGAGAGAGACACGCAGCCAACATACGCCGCGTTCGGTCGGCTGTACCTAAACGCACACATATAATCGTACGGAATTTACATGTTGACAAGTTACGTGCGAGTGTGTGTGTTATAATGTACGCACACGAAAATTATACACGCACGCGTATGTATGGAATACGAGTAATAATATGTATTGTTTGGGAAAAAGTGTGTTTCGTTTTTTTCTTCTTAATTTTTTCGATTATTTAATGTGAAAAAAACACAGACACTATCTAACGACAACGTAACGACAAAAAACCTATGACGTTTCGATACAGACGTAATTCGATCGGCGCGCAAGTTTCTTTCGCGCGTCGCTTGAAATAAGAAAATCCGACTTGAAAACAACACCTCTGACGACGATCAATTCCAAGTGGCGACGACGTCGCCGTTTCGTATATTATTTATAATATCGGCGACGACGGCGAAACCGGACGAATCCGGACGCGTCGTCAAAACGGATCGACACTTACGTCGTTTACGACGCGCTATTTTACTATCATATATGGTGCGCGAGCGAAGCGGAAACGAGCTCCTCGACGACCCGTAAAATATATACTCGTGGGTGGAAAAAAAAAAATAATAAAAAACGCTCGCGATCGCCGACGAGATTATAGTACGCAATATCACGGCGGTTGGCTTCTTTTTCGACCTCTGCCGGCAATATTATAAATCTCGAAACATAACTATAATAACGTCGTCGTCGTCGTCGTAATAATGAATGAACATTATTTGACTCGCTCGCGCCGTTCCACGAGTGAGAAAATTATATTATTATTATATTATCGCCGACAATGCCTTTGTGTATCTATTATTCCGCACGTATATCGCCGTGCGCGCATAATAAATAAACATAGAGGTTAAGACCGTCGCGAGTGTGCGCGCGCGCGCGCGTGTGTACTTTGCGCTGTTAGACATTGACTGTACTTCTTGCCAATACCAAATGGACGGTAACGCGTTGGAATATCTAAAACCGTTGGCCCGACAGGTATTTTATTACTGTACGATATTGTCGACGATAATATTATAATATCGTGTCGTTGGACACGTCACGGCCCGGCGTTGTTTTCCCGAGTGCTCAACGGCTAAAACGAGACGCGTACGAGAGCGGGTCGTTATTCGTCGCGATGATAATCACTTTCGGAACCCGGACCCCCGGCGGCGGTTTGTGTTTACGTTCCGAGACGGGCCGAGAAGTACGTGGTTTTCGGATTCCGTCGTCTCCTCTGTGTCCCGGATAATCGTTGCGGTTTGTACGGAGAGGCCGATCGTCCGTTTTGGAAGAACGTCCCCCCGGTTTGCGGAGAGAAACATAAAAAAAAAACAAAAAAAACTCTCGTTCTCAAAAAGGTTTCAAACTATTTCGAACATTTCCAAGCCGATTACAAAGCGACAGAAAGTTATTGCCAAAAGAAAAGTTGTTCCATCTCTTTTCGTTTGGAAAAAAACGGAATTCAAAATCGTAATAATTTTAAAAAAACGTACGGTGAAAATTCTTTTGTCTCTGTGGTTTTATTTTTTTCTTCAAGTTTGCACTACGCTTGTGCAAGACTTTATTTAAAATCTGTCGATGATTTAACAGTCGGTGTCTTTTGATCTGATCTCGTGCCTTGAACGTTTGAAAATACTTCACGTTTCGTAAGCCGATGGCGTATATTTATTATTATGACGACATTTAAGACGCAAAATGTTAAAGATCGACTTGATAAAATTAACAAACAATTTAACACGCGCTAAAAAGTCAAAGTGCTTCTATTATTATCGTAGTTATTGTTCTAATCGTTATGACATGACGTTATCGCAAACCGCAAGTTTAGGGTTTCTAAACTTTTACCATGCTCATTGCATTTCACCAATTGTAATCGGCGATCGCATTACCACGGGACACTGCTGGACAGTGTGTTTTTTCGTATGAATATTATTATATTTCCACTCGGCGGTACATTTTGTTTATTATAATATGCTCGTAATTATTCGTTATTATATACAGTCTGAATCGAACAAACATAATGATCGTCTTTTGTTTCAGAGTCGTTGTTGTATTAGATATCGGTTGATGTCATCATCAGATGATGTTCTTTCGCAACTACGTCATAAATTCATTGATAACGTGATATAGTTTTTTTATAACAAGTAAATCATATACACTACTATTATTTCATATATCACATAACGTACGTACTATTGAATCGATTGATAAATTATTATTATTATCAATTGATTAATTGAAAACGGTACGATTCTTTGTGATGTGTTTAAACACGTTTTTCTAAAAATCAAGAGTACCGTTAATTTGTATATTCATGTTGTATGTGTTATTAACAAGATATTATATACGAGTATATATTCAGTACCTATTGTATTTTATTATCTGTCAAGTCAATAGTTCTTAGTTATGGGTCAGTTAATAATCTTTTTTTCCAAATTAATTATACATGTAAATACATAATTACTATAATCATATTATATTAGTTTTAAATATTAAAACGTCAATACGCTAATAATACGCGTAATTAAATATTTAAATGTTTACAACGGCCAAAAGAAAATATGTGTTTAAACAGACGACTATTTGATTGGCTGGTTTAAAACTAGTTTTTTTTTTTATCTTTTTTCTTCACTAACGAGAGTTTCGATAATGTTTTTTATTTTCTAAACCGTTCGATATATGGTACAGCTGGTACAACAACATACTGAAACATGACACATATTTTAAACTCGAGATAATTTGGAAGTATATGAGTTTGAAAGTTTTCGTCCCGTTTAGAGCCGAACCTATATTTATCGTCAAAACGTCTCGACGAAATCGTTAGATCGATAATAATTCGCCTCGAAAGATAAAATAACGACGTGATTTCAGAGTAGTAGTGTACGCACTAGCTTTTATACGATTTTACACGCCGCGCGACTATTATTCGTATTGAAAAACAGAATTCGCGATAAAAGTTTAGGCAGCCAGTGCGAAATATCCGTGTTTACACGTGCGGCAATACGTTTTCAAACATCGTTGGTTATCAAATATTTAAAAACGAAGAATTATCTCTATTTGCCGAGCCGAACGTATAGAAAAACATACTTGAACGGGGCGGAGAAAAGTAAAAAAAAAAGGAAAAAAGAGACACACTTCATACTTGGCACTCTCGAATGCTTCTTTTAGACCCCCACATGTTACGCGTATTTGAATAGTGTCCTTAACATTGTAAACATTCACTTATCCTTGAACATAAAACGCGTACTCGCGCGCGCGCGCGCGCGCCATTGTCTCGAGTACAGTGTGTTTAACGGAATATCGGTGACGGTTTTTTCCCCCCGAATTTTCAAAGACTCGAATACGGTTCTCGGACACTTTATGTACGTATACAATACATGACGTATACGTATAGGTACGATCGCGGTGGCGCCGAGTTCGGATAAAATAGTATGGTCTAATTTTTCGCAGACAAGTCACCACACTTCAGCCGATATTCAAGTACGATCCGCAAAAAACTAAGAAAAATCAAACGGTACCATAACTTGGCACTTTATCGACGAACAATGTCGAATATATAAAAAACGCACCAAAAAAAAAAACAACACACTTTCATCAGACTAGAATTTACGACATCAAACCGTACGGAACTTTTTTCTCTCTAATATACGATAGACTATCGAACCCGAATAGTGGTAACTATTGTTTTTGTTATAAATCACGCGAATAATAATATATTATCCGCTCGAAATAGTAGTCGTATGATCGATTTCCAATCCGATTGATACGTTAGCGAACTTTTCGATCGGGTTCGGCGAGTTCCGGGAGGGGGTTTTCGCGACCACTCGGTTCGATTTTTCTCGATATTTTTTTCAACGATTTTCTACGAGAAACCGCGCCCAGTCCGTCGCACTCTGCACGATTAAAGTGATCCAAACGAACCGTCCGGAGTACGCGTGGCGTCGGCGCATTTTACTGCGGCACCCGAGAGCCATAGAAGTCGCAGAAAGTGGCAAGAAGTTGCAGTTTTTCGACGGAGACCCGGGACGTCTGAGAAAAATCCGCTCCGTGTACCGTTTCGAGTAATAGTCATGCCGTCGAGAAACCCGCACGTGTCAAGGGTGCTTGACCGCGAAGGACGTCGGCCCAATACCGCGCTCGCTAAAATTACATATCGTTTCGTATACGATACAATGACATTACGCTATACTATCGATTATATTATACGCCGCCGCGCGGTACACGCGCGCGTCATTAATCGAACGACATGAAATCGTACATATATGTATGTAAATATATGCCGCGAGGTGTGGGGGGGGGGGAACTAAGTACAGCAGAACTCCGATTATCCGAACGCCAATTAACCGGACGAGAAAAAAAGTCGAGGATACCCAAAATGTGAAATTAAATGTTGAAATAGCTGAAATACAAGAGTGTGTATAAGCCAAGTTCACGTATTTGGGAATTGTGATGAAGAGAATACAAATGAGTGGTCGTTTATGGATACAAATGATCCTGGATATCAAATACTTTCAGATGTGAAATAGTTCGTAGCTTATTTGAAGAAGGTAATACTGAAGAAGAGGAAAACGAAACTGACGATTTGACTGAAGGTGAAAATGGGCCGTCTCATTCTGAAGCTTTTGATGCATTGGATTTGGCGTTTGAGAGGCAAGAAGAATCGAACACCACTCAATTGTTGCGATAAAGAAGATTGAGAGACATAGCTGCTCCAAAGAGAAAGTCATCTATGAAGCAAACTAAAATATCATCATTTTTCAAAATAAAATAAATAATGTGCCAAGTCAGCTTTTTTCGGTTTTAAAATATATCACATATTATAATTAAAGCTTATTTTGTTTCAGTTAAATATTATAGTAAAATTATTTGTTTATGGTTACGAATTTTAAATTATATTACTTACATAGATACATACATAGAGTCTATTCATACAATTATATAACTTTTGATACATCATACGTCAATCATCCGGATATTTGCTTATCCGGACCACCCTTGACATTAATTAGTCCGGATAATCGGAGTTCTACTGTACATCACTTAGTATATATAAATGTGTGTGTGTGTAAATAAAATATTTTTCTTTATCATTTTATGTTAAAAATGGTTTTCTTTAGACAATAAGCATTAAGCTAGATGATATTTTTAAAATTGTACAATATTTTTAGAGAGCTAAGCCCTCCACAAGCCCCCCCGGATATCCGTCAAAGTGCCGGATAAAAAAACTCGTGATTTTCGCACCTGAAACGTACGAAATCGAACAGATCAGTCGTCAATTGGTATTACGTAATTATAATGATATAGTTGGTTATGAATACATAATTATGTAACGACAGTAATAACACAAATAACTGTTATCAGTGTGTTTGGAACAAGTGAAAGTTCAATATTGCGTGCGCGACGCGGCTAATGAAAGCCAAGCTGTTCGCGCCGCCCGACCAATGACGGCCGAGCTGCGTGCGCAACGCAGCCATACCGATCGCGCGAAAGTTCAGCTGTTGCCGACGATCAGTCTAGTGTCGACAGTGGTTCGTTAACAACGCACTTTTTGTTTCTCTCCGTAATAGTCAATAATTTCGTCGACCGTTATTATTTTTATCTCGAATTTGTTTCTCTTTTGAATTTTAACAGTGTTTTTTTTTATCGAGTGACTTTTGTGCCCGTAACTACTCACTTCATTTCACATGCCAACGCGAACACCGAACCTCAACAGCAGCAACCCCCCCGTCGACAGGCCGTAAGTAGTACCGATTATACTTATTTACCGTAGAGTGGGTCATAGGGCGTCGATATAGGGTAGCGACGTAGAAATGTCATATCTTTGCCACCCCGTTAAAAAAATCGTGATTTTTGCACCAGAAACTTATTTAAATCGAACATATCGGTTATATTAGTAGGTACCTCTACTTTATTATAATGATATGACCTCTATTTTTTTTTATCGCTGTCGTAATAATTCGTATAAACATCTCCGTCGAGCTCATTTTTATTTTCAAAAATATCTGTTGATCGATTAAATGAAATGAAAAACACGTACCTATTAATTTCTATCGTTTTATTATCATTATTAATTATTGATCTATAACTAGTATAGCTATTAAATTACCGGTTAAAACAAGTCGTACAAGAGTTATTTGACAGTTTTAAAACAGGTCAACACTGTTGTTCTCTTATTCGATTAAAAACGTGTTGACGGTTCGTTTGTTTCCGGAAGGTTTTTTTTGCTCCCCCGGTAGTTTTTCCCCAAACGGCCGCGCCCCTCTGCCTTCAGCTGTGTCACAGAATAAACGAATGTGGTCTATGTTTGATTCGAATGGTTTTTATGGTGACCGATAATTATTAATGTGCCGTTATATCGACGACACGGCCGATAATAACATAATTTCGGTAAATCTCGAGACCTTCGACGATAATAATCGTGACCTCTCCCCGGTAGTCGCGCCGCCGCGTGTAGCCAGGGGCTTTCGGTTTTTTTTTTTTTAAATTTTATTCTCTGCGCCTCGCGACATTTGAGAAACACTGCCGCACAGCGTAACATGCACGTATTATTATTATTATTATAAATAAGTAAATATATAGAGCGAAAAACCGTAATCCTCTTTCGCGTACGATGTTTGTATATTGTATTACGCCGCAGTAACACATGCAAACATTTATACCGAGCGAGCGGGGGCCACGGGGTGGTTAAGTACAACAAATAACAATATTAATAATTAATGCTCCAAACGTGTAACCACCGCCGAGTGTGCCGTCGTTGTTGGATCATATAAATCCAGTTTTTCAGCTGCTAACCTATATCGTATAGTTGATACAAATTGTTTTTTTCATATTTTATATATATATGTACATATATGTCATGATCGTGATAAATCCTACATGTGAGGTATACACAGTCGTAGAGAATAATAAGATATTACGTCATCGCCCCGGTTTAGTTGAAAAATCGCACGCCGCCGCCCGCGTTGTGAATTCGCACAGTCTCGATTTCGGTTGACGATAAATTAACAAAAATATTTAACGCGAAAATCCGTTGCGCGCACCAAAGGACGTCAAAGGACGCGCGCGTTTTCGATTTTTAATCGCCCCGTGCAATGTAAACACGCGTACAGGCGCCGTATATTGAGCGCGGTCATTATTATAGCGAGTGCATTATCACCGGTGCAGTTGCGTGTCTGTGTGCTCGTGTAAGTATGATAATAACGTGTGTGATTGCCCTTTGACGAATCTAAAACTCGATTACGGGGAGGGCGATTTGAAAATCGATATGCGCTTCGAAAAGTTTCGAGGCTATGCCGTTTCCCGAATAAAAAATTCCGTTTACATTTTTTTCGTTATATACGGGTAGAATGCACATTTTAGGGTGATTTGGTTTGTTTTTTATTCGTGTTTTCGATTTGTGATCGATCTGTCATCGTCGTCGTCCGGCTCTTTCGTTTCGATATCTCGACGCGCGTTTTATAAAACCAATCGGTCTTTGTTTTAGATCCAAATCGAGTTGTTTTGTTTCGTATAAAACGATATAGGTCTGCGATAGCGATCCTAAAAGGACGTGGTCGAACGTTATTTTCATCGGCTCAGTCGACCGAGATTTCCGAAGGTGTGCGCGACCGAAAAAATCGTTCGAAACCGCTATTATACTCGTACACTTGGGCGCTCGTCCGCGACAAAGTAATAATAAACGTAAAGCTCTTTTATCGCGAATCTCTCGTCCCATTTAAAATTACACAACTCGTTCGAATCAATACGTATGTATATTATACGCCACACTCGTATAATCTCACACCACCTCTGATACGTATTATTATGCCGCGGTGGTATAATTTTCAATCGGACACGAGGCGTGCCTGTGTGGCCTCCGGAATACGAATGGCCTCAAAACTTATCTAGTCGTTTGTTTTGCTTTGGTAAATATTTGAATAGTTAATGATAAACGCGATAAATCATATTGCGGTTTGTAAAAAAAAAAAAAAAGAAGCGCGTGCGTCTTTTTACAAACGTCGTCGTTTTGTCTAAAACGTTATGCGCCGATCGTTATAAACCAGTAACAGAAAAAAAAAACTAAAAAACCCTCTCCTATAGGTTTCTGAACTAGAGTCGCGCGGTCGTGAGTGTCTTACGTCTGGTTTAGAAAGAGTCTAAAATCGTTTGCAATAAATAATATGTTACAAAGTGATTAATATGAAATTGTGCGCGCGGATGTCGTCGTCGGAAACCGGTGGCGTTTATACGTTTAAACGGCGCGGATTAAAGACGCGCGGATAAAATACTAATTTTTTCAATCTTCGCGACCGATTTTTCCAACCGTAAACGCGGCGTTTTCTAATACACGAGTGTGTAATTATATACAATGAAATAGCGTCACGTGGTGCGTGTAAAAACGAAACGTACGTTTTTAAAACCTATCGATTTTACTCGGCGCCGAATTAATTGCCATTTTACCGTTGCCGTTCACGTTCTTTTATAAGTATTCTAATCTATACGTACGTGCGGAGACTCGGGCGCAATACGATATTGTGTTTCTACAGCACGGTATAATTTCGAACGACGCGCGCTCATCTGCATTACGCTATTGGTTATAATATATTATTACTGGCGTAATACCCCGTATAATCGTTTTACGGCCGGTGCATTTTCGACTGTAATTTTTTTCCCCTCTCTCTCTCTCTTTCTGTTACTTGGAAGACGTCCAACGACGCTATAGGTTTACCGTGGGTGGTATATTTCACTTGCTTTCTCTCTCGCGGCGGCGCCGAGAAAAGTGTTTGGGCGAAATTTACACGGCGCAAAACGTTGCTGAATTTTATTTTATACCCGTATGCGCGTATGCGAATTCTTCGCGATTACGTAAGCCGGAATAACGGGCGATTCGCGCGTCGGCGTATACGCATAATATAAATCTCTCTCGGCTGCTGTAGGTCATATCGTTTGCTGCCGCGGAATATCAATTAATTAAAATATATATAATATATAATATATATATAACGCGCCGTGGGCTTGGGCAGTAAATTCGCACGGGAACACATCGACTGGTGGTTAATGGTGTAGGCACGCAATTAGTGTGCAGCAGTCCGACGTCTGTAAATATATAGACGCGCGCACACACCCGTTCGTATATAGGTCAATTATTTCGACGACTATAACGTGTGTTGCCGCGCGCCGATCCGGTAATCCTGCCGCGAGTTGACTCGATTGTGTTGTCGCGGACACGCGCCGCCGTTATTATAGAAACCGATCGGCCGAGATGTGGTCGAATTTTTAAAATTTTTTCTTTGGATTTTTTCCCAACTCTAAAGCTGACGTTTGAATAATATTGTCGAGTAGAGACGCGGATTCCCACGGATTTCCCCTAACAACGTTTTTCAATGCGTTTTTGTTCGTCGTTTCATCATAACTGCAGTTAATTTTTCGTAAGCTTCGCGTGGTGTACTCGTGGAATCTATTTTTACGAATGTGAAAAATCGTCTTGGATAACTTTGGGATTTCGTCGACGATTAACGTTTTCGTTTTATCGTAAAGCCACTAGACGTTTGTGAAGTCCACCGTAGATCATCTCGCTTTCATGGTTATTATTTTACTAGTATGTACGCGTGTGTGTACAAAACGATAATTCAATTAATTCCATCGGTCGGAGACTTGAAAGCTTGCGAATTGCGCGCACATATATTGTATTAATGGGAGATTAAAAACGACGGACGATTCTGTATTTGCACGAGTGCTGCGGAGAAAATAGACATTATATACCTATACATCGCGTCCTTGGATCCGTCGTAAATCTCGCGACACCGCAGATAGTTAAACATTTATGTATTTTATGTCGCAACACACGACCGCATTGGCTTGGCTCTCTCGCGCGCGCGCAGTCTGTTCGAAAATCGCTTTTTCCACACATTATACACTGTGCACCACACACCTGCGGTGGCGTATCGATCAAGGGGTCGAGGCGGTTTTAAATAATAATCGTAATACACCTCGGAATATCGTATAGCGTTCGGAGTCTTCCACGCTGACTGTTCGTCGGTCGAAACGTTGTTTTCGTTTGTGAAATCGTCATCACTACTTTTATGGACTTTTCAAAGTCCAAACAAAACTAACCCGACTGTTTTTATTGACGCGCCGCCTATTATCTAGTAACTCGGTAGTTAGGTAAGAAGGTTAGGCAAATAGAAGGTTATAGAATCGTTGACTCGTCTAATCGATCTTTATCGTTCCAGTCTCGTTCGAATCGTCATCGGATATATTATAATATTGTCGTCTGAAACGTTTCATATATTTTATTAGTTTGTTCGCCGTTATTTTTTCCCTTTATTTTACTATTATTATTATTAACATAACTTTTTTTCTTTTTTTTTGATGAGCTAAACCGAATGATTTTGTTTGTCTTGAGAACGTTAAACATCTTATCTTATTAAACTTTTATTATGAATTCTGTTGTAATGGAAATCCGTTTCAATCATTTAGTCGTATATCTATACGCGTCAGAAACGCAATTTCCACGTTGAAAGTTTAATGATAAAAAAAAAAAATTATATTTCCTTCTTTAAAGCAGATAAACGTATTCCTTTATTGTAATATATCACGGGAAAGTTTCGATTATTTTAATTTCAAGTTACTGGAAATAGATATACCGGCCATGAGCAGTGAAGTATTTAGTATTTTGGTGCCTTTAGGCTACATTTTTGTCGCTTTGCTCTGCGAGAACCCGGTCTCTTTTTGTTTAAAAAAAAAATTAATTTAATTATTAACTTTGGAATGAAAAAAAGAAAAAGTTACTAAATAATGAAACTTTAAATCGACCCTCTCAAAATAAAGTTAATATACGACTGCTGCAATAAAATTGCAATAATTGAAACCAAAATCAAACGTAATAGAGGCATTAAACGTTGTAATATTTTTTCTCGACGTACGATCTATAATTTTACTATTTAAAATAAAAGTACCTTCCTCGTCGAGAGAAATCTTTCGTCGTTCGAAACGTGCCACCGAGCTTTACGGTCTGCTCGGACTGACGTTAAATTCGTCGCCCACTATCTATACATGTAATCGCTATTTACATATTATATTGTCGAGTTAGACGACTGCAGCGCGCGCGGCACAAGTATACGATAATTGTTTGGCTTGGGGAAAAAAAAAAAATGAGCGAACCGCCGTCAAACGAGCGCGCGATAAAACAATACGTTTACTACCGTATTATAATACCGCACAGCCGTTATAATAATAACACATAATATCGTGTATACGGACGGCCGTCGCGAGAGTGAGATGTGCTCGGCATACGGTTTTCGACGTTTACGCGCAGGTAGTCGTCGTTTTTTTTGTTTTTTACCTCCGGCGCGCGCCCGCGACCTTAAAAATAATAAATATATTATTATTATTTCCATCGCGTACAGACCGACGTGTATACTACACACACGGCTCTTCGTCGATTTCGCGTGCGCAGTCTATAGGCGGTATCGCCTAAATATATAATGTATTGATGAGTATATAACGTCTATAGGTATGTACCTACTATATTATGTAAACTGCGGGGGACGAGCGCCGTCGCGGCGGCGTTGTCGCGTAAAGTATGGTTTGAGTAAAAGTGTTCGAATAAAATTGTAAATAAAAGTATTTAAATACATTTTTTTTTCTTCCGATATTTTAGTACCTACCTGTATGGGCGCGCTTTGATTACTTTTCCGAGTGTTCTCGTCTTGTAAGTGTTTAAAAACGCTTTCTTTTTCGATAATTGTAGGATAACTGCAGTTATCCTATCCTCGTATAGACTTTGCGTGTTTACATTATCATCCGCACTTCTTTGCGATTACCGTTAATTTATATGATTAACAGAAAAAAATTTCAATTTTTAATAAAAAAAAAGAAGTATTTCGTGTATACATTTTGAATAAAGTCGCATGAAATTTAGAAATGAATAATCGCAAAAACTCGGTTCATCGTCGGTGACGATGAAACAGACGCAGTCGTGTTCATTGTTTGAACGACAGACAGACGACAAATGAAAATATCTACGTTGTCATTAACACACTAAAACTACCGCGTCGAAATGTAGACCCTCGAATAGGGAACGAAACGAGATGAAATCGTTGGCTTTCTCTGATTAACTCTTGTCGTTTCAATCTCATTCGAATCGTCGTCGTCGTCGTATATCATTATCCGAAGTAATTTATTAATACGTCCATGCCCCGTTGCATGCACGCGCCATGGTTTTTTTTCTCTCTTTCTATTAAGCTTGATTTCGAACCTTTGAAAATCTAATTTAAATCGTCGTCGTTGTGTAATTTTATCGTGGTGTGTAGCGAACTTATATTGTTGCGAATGCCGTTTTCGAGTTTATAGTCCATGGTGATGGAAACGAAAATTACCTTTCAAAACGGGTAAATCTATTCGTCGTTTTACCGTGTTGAAATCGCGCGACATAACAATAATAAGTGCCGCAACAATTGGGTGTGCAAGGTGTGCGATGCACACGGGCCTCCGGTTCTTAGGGGCCTCCCAAACCATAAGCTAAAAATTGAACATTGTCCGTTTCAAAATGAATTTAGCCTATATTGGTATTCTTTACTTCCTCGTGGCTCGTACCTCGAAAGTTTTTTGATTTTTTTTGTAATTGTTTTCAATGAATTTATTATTAGCATAAGTAGATGATAACTAATATCATGCAATTCAATATCATACCAAGCTTCATTGGATCTGTAAATAAATCGGTTTTATAGTAAACGGATATTGATGATATTATTAATTTGGGGCCTCTAAATAAATCCTTGCACACGGGCCTCAGAACTCATAATTGCGGCACTGATAATAATTGTCTCTGCAAGTCACAGATGTTACTTGCATCAGTTTTGTTTTTTTTTTTTTTTAAATTTCATTCCAACTCTGTTGTTTTTGACTCGTAATTTTCTGAAATAGGTCGCCTTAGTCGAAAAATACAGCTCGAACCGCCGCCGCACACCGCGAATATAACATTATTATGCCATCAAAATACACCGAGTATTAGTGTGATACGATTAAAACGTAGATTAAATAAGTGGGTAATCAAGTTTTTTTTTTTTTTATTACAAAATAATCAACATGAAATATGTATGTATATGTAATCGATTTTCGTATAATTAAATGTTTTCATACATAGTTGAAAGATGATAAACTTGTTGGGAGTGTATAGATAAACAAATTGAATTTGCTCCGCGAGAAAACGACGGTTTTCCAACACAAAATCGAATAAATATTTAAATTTTATTCAAAATTTTTTTTGAATTTTCGTTTCGTTTTTAAGGTCGTGTGTTATACGTTCTTTTTTACTTTTCCTAATAAAGTCGTTTATATTTTAACAATGCGCGAATTATTCTCGCCTCGGCTTACGACATTGTTGTAAACAAAAATACGATCGACATCATGGTTCACACACAATCGTCTTTTCGGTAATATCGATTTGTTTTTTAATTTACAAAAAAAAAAAAAAAATCAATCGGTCTCCGTAGTTACAAAGCCCCCCCTCGCCACCACCAGCACCATCGCGCCCAGGTTTTGCGCCTACGACGACGGTTTGTGTTGTTTACGTGATAATAATACGACGACGGGAAAAATGTATCGCCGTTTCGCAATTCGATCGCGTAACAACGTTTGAAAAATTATGTATAAAACTTCGGAAATCGATGAGATTACACGCTACTCGTATCGTAACGATGGGGGTTTTACACGGCTCGTCCCCCCCCGGTGCCCCCTTCGGACATTCCCGACCGTGCCGCGCGCGATTTGAGATTAGAAACGTTACGATAACCCCCGCCGCGCGACGATATCGTGTGTGCACATTCCTAAAAACGCCGCGTCATAAAACTGATAACAATACGTGGTGTACCCACTTGCGACGTACGTGTAATTTTAATAATCCTGCGATAACGGAAATATGTCGTGCGTTTCGCATCGAAACCATAATAAAAACAACGCACTCGTCGTAAAAAACGAACGATCGTACGCGCGCGTGTACGTAACGCGTGGTTCGTCGGAATTAAAAACTCTCGGGCGGGGGAAGCGAAACGAATAAAATACGGGCATCTCCTGCTCGAAAAGGATAATCGCGCCCGTTTTCTCCGTCGTGTCGTCACCGCTCGCTATCATCGACGGCTCCCACGCGTCGTCGTCGTCGCGATAATAATTATTATTATTTCCACATCGATATGAGCATAATCATCGATTTTATTGTCAGTCGCATAACTCCGCGCTCGGTCTCTTACGTCACGGCGCATGCAGAGTGTCGCGCGAAAGAAAAAAAAGACAACAGGAACGATATAAATAATTATCGATCTTTTTTTTCTCGTTCGCGCATCAATCGTCGCCAATACGAATTATTTGTCGTCTCTTCGTCGCGTCACGCCATAGACGGCCGGAAAGACCACCTCTTTCCAACGCGTAGGTACGATATTTTAAGTTTGTAACGAAATGGTGTAAAAAAAAAAAACGCCGCGCGCGGACGAATTTTCGAATTTTCCCGGACATGTATAAACCGTCGTCGTGTGAGAACACGACAGGTTTTCGATGGACCACCCCCGCAAGCGACTAATTTCTCAGCTCTTTTTCAGCCCGAGTTTACACGTTTTTCCTGAAATCGAACGCGCGCGTATTCCTCTCGACCGCCGAGGTCAGTCGCGATCTAAAACGGCGGCGGCGGCGGCGGGGGGGGGGGGGGGTTCTCCATCGCGGGGCGGACCGTGATAAGTGGGTTTTCGATTGATAACGCGCGCGCCCGTATTATTTATATTGCCCAGTCGCGAACAACGCTTTCAAGGTTATGTTCAAATCGCACGCAAACGGCACAATCGTATCTCGAAACAACGGCGATAATAAATACACTATATTATGAATAACATCGCACGGAAATAATGTCGACGACGACTCGTCGTAACGCGTTCGTCCGCGGACGCGCCGCCGCCGAACACCACCGCCGCCGTCGTCGTCCCGCCGAGTGACGCGGTCGCGAAACGGTACGACGCACGCAAATGACACATTCCGTTATGCGTTTCAGCTGTTGTGCGTACGCGAACCCGATGGAATGAACATGGACGACACCGACCAGAGTTCGGCAGTGCTCGAGGTGTCGGTCGAAGAAAAAGGCGTGGGCGGCGGTACCGCGTCTCCGTCGAATCTTCTCAAAGACACACCCACGGTAAATATCTATAATATTCGTTTACAATAAATAATAATATAACGCGCTTCGATCCTCTTTTGATTTTTTTTTTCTATCGTTTTCTCTTTCCGTAGCTGGTGTCGTTCCCCCTGAACGCCAACGACTTTCATCTGAGACTGGACTTTCGACGGGACACTCAGGTGCGCGTCGACAATCCGCAGAAGATCGTCGAACCGCTCGAGACGTACATCACGTACCGGGTGACCACCAAGGTAACGTGCGTGGGGCCGGTTTTCTGCTCGAATCCACAACCGCAATGATCTTGTCTTTTTCAACCCCTGGGTTTGCCATTGTTTTTCAGGCTGATAGAGCAGACTATCCGCACAAAGAGTACGTTATCCGGCGGCGTTACAACGATTTCATTTGGCTCAGGCAAAACATTGCCGCAGACTATTCCGACCGCATTGTGCCCGTAAGCGCTGCACTCGTGAACTCGTTTCGTCATTTGTGTATTATCCTCGTTATTGTTTTCTTTACATAGCCTTTGCCTGCCAAACACACTATTCTCGGCCAGTTGGACAGGTATTCAAAAGAGTTTGTGTCCTGTCGAATGCTCTTGTTGGAAAGGTTTTTGGCGCGTTTAGTATGCCATCCTATTCTCACGGAAGACAAACACCTGCGGGTTTTCCTTACTGCCAACGCCACTGTACGTATACTTATCATAAATCAGCTACCATATATTCATGTGCATGATTCAAAATGTGGTAGATTATTTTTATTAATAGTCAGTAACAATCGTATAATAATATCAATTGTTTTTAATGCAGGAGTTTGCGTCTTATAAAAAACGCGGAACGGGCTTACTGCGACGCATGTCAAACAGTTTGAACACTATTGCCGTGTCATATAATTCGAGACAGGTGGATTTTGAGTTTGACCCAATTAGAAATCATCTCCAAGGGTTGTCTGAGAAATTGGCCATGTTAGAGAAAGTAGCCCAGAGAATCCACAAAGAAAGAAAAGGTATTGTCGTGTTTTTTTTTCAATTCAAAGTGTTGTCATAAATCTTTTCTTTTGTCTTGTATTTAGAACTGTGTACGGAATCTCATCAACTCGGAGCAGCATTTATTGAATGGTCATCAAACGAACAGTCAATTTCGGTTGCGCTGTCTCGTATTGGCCACACAATTACTGCTAATAGTTCTGCTTTACGTCAAAATGTAATATCGAATTTTATAAGCGACTGGGCTCAGGTAATTGGAATGAAAATAAAAAAATGGTCGCTCTAATGTCTGATTCTTTTATAAAATTTTTATAATTTCAGCCATTAAAAGATTATGTCAGCTACATAGAATGTGTCCGGGAAACACTTGGTAAAAGAGACACGTTGCAAATACAATATGAACAGTCTCTTATGGATTTGGAGAAAAAAAAGGCTGACAAAGATAAGGTAGACAACATGACTTGTATACTGTCGCAGGGGGGAAACTAAATTGTTGTAAGCCCGTGGACCAATTTCCTTAGAGCCCCCCCCTTCCCAAGTAGAACAGACTTAAAAAAAAAAAACAATACTTTCCTTCTTCGCAATTAAATTTGATTCAATCGATTTGCTACAAATCTAATTTACGTAATGATTGACCGAGTAAATAAAATTACATTTCGCAATAATTGATAAAATTTTATTCCTAGACTTTTCTTTTTTTTTTCTTTAGGGTATAGATCGTTAATTGTCGAACTAGATTTTTTTTGAAGAACATTGTAAATTCAGTAACAAATTTTCTTTTTTTTTTTTTTCATCTTGTAACATGTTTTATTTTTACAATAAAACCATGTGAAAATCATTAAATAGTTATTGTTAATATTTTTGAATTAGTATAACATTTTATTTGAGTAAAATAAGCTTTAAAATTGAAAAACTTTTTTTACTCGTTGGAAATTAAAATGCAAATTTCAACTGCATAAAAAAACAGCAGTTTATTTTCCAAAAAAAAAATTTAATCTCTTGTATTTTACTCTTAAATTAATATCGAAAAATGTTTTAATCATCAAGCATTTAAAACTTCCAAAACTTAAAAAAAAAAAATGTTTACTATTTATAAATAAAATCGATAATATAAATTATTATGATCAACATTATTGTTTATATATATATGTTTTAAAAGTGATGTAATATATATATTTACAGCAGTAGATTTCAACTAATTAAAATATAATTTTACCAAATATTTATCGGACAGCTATTCCTAAAGTTTTATGCGTGTTTTGAAACAATAAACCCAGATTTTAAGTTAAAATATAACCAAATCAATAAAAAAATAATTTAAAACCACGTGGAAATGTTCTTACTTCCCTTTAAAATCAGTATGCAACTGATCATTCGATTAAAATCTTTGTTTAATATTTGCAAATCATTAAAAATACAAATTGATTTCAGTCTTTGTTGTGAATGGTTATTATTCTTTTTGGGCCGTCGATAAACATGACAATGTTATTAGGTCGCTAACAGTGAGAAGCCACTAATGTCATTTTGGTCGAACACAGAAGTGGACAAAGAAGAAAAGATTGAAAAGATGAGCCAAGTCATCCCGAAATTAGTGTCAGTCGTCGAAGCTAATCAGGAGAGGTTGGACGCTTGTAGTGATGTGTTTCGGCAAGAGTACGGGCTGTGGAAACGTCAGAAAAAAACTGATTTCAAAAACATGTTGACTGCATTAGCAGAGAGCCATATACAGTACTATCAGCACGTGAGTATGAGTTTTGTGTCGACACTTTTGCCTTATTGTTGCCGCAAACTTTTTGTGTTTTAGTGCGCCACGTCGTGGGATCTAGTGTTCAAGCGCATGGCGTCCGAATGAAATACAGAGCTTAAACTTTTAGCAAACAACAACAACAAAAAAAAAAAAAAAACCAAACTTAGACAAGGTATATTTTCTTACATTGTGATAATCGATCAGATAATACTCCGAAAGAATCATTCATTATCGGTCCGAATGTATATAGTACATACCGTCATAACTAGGCCTTTATATAATATTCACACCACATAATTGTTTTGTTGTTATAATATTATTATCATTAATTATATTTTGGTAAAACCATTCCATGTTTTTTTTAAACAGTTCACTTTACCAAACTATTTAAATATATATTTTTGTTTTATTGTTCTAAGTCGTTTCAACATAGCGTTTATTGAGATGAAAAAAAAAAAGAAAAAATTTCACTTATAATTAAAAAAAAAAAAATAATAATTTGTTTTATTTATAAAAGTTGCATTTGCATTATTAGTAACCAGTGAATTATAATATGTGCGTTTCTAACGAATGACAATTTCATTGCTAGTTATCACATGAGAAAAAAATTTGCCTAACACGTAGAAAAACCTACTAAATATTAAGTTCACTTAAAATATATATATACGAGACGACAAAGTTAGACATTCATCTATCATAACAACATGGGGTTTTTTTTTAAGAATTGTTTTTTGATTTTAAACATCAAAGAAAATGTAATAAAATTTTGTTTGCGGTTAAAATATATTTATATATACGAACACGAAAAATCAAAACGATCGTTTTTTTTTTTTTTTTTTGGTAAAGAACAAGTTAAAATTATAAAATATTGTATAAAATTGCGTCCCCAAAGTTATGATAGAAACGGATGCGTTATAAAGATATATATTGCTAATGAGAGCGACTAAAAGACTAAAATAAAATATATTGATACCAATAGTTGTGTATCATCGTTCGGTGGGTGTAGAAGCAGTAAACAAAACATTCTTGGAACATTGTTCAAATGATGTCATACTGGACGTGTCTTTAATGCTCAGTGTCATAGTTTGGTAACCAGTGTCTGAACTGCTTTCCATCATTAAACTACTTTTGTTAGTTCGACGTCGTTTGGGCATTGACATTGTAGATACCGGGGTCACAAAAATGAATTCTCTGTCTGTGAATTGAAAAAAAAAATAAAAAATTATTTTTCGTAAATATTGAATACAATTAAACTCACATTTAAAAGTAAAAATTGTAACCGTGCACGAATTTTCGTAGACAATAATTTTACATTTGTACAAAAACAACACTTTGATGTAAAAGGATGAAATAATTAACAAAATTCTCTAATTATAATGTTATGACTGTTAGGTTAATGTGATTAACATTGTTTTATACTCATTGAAAATTAAAATATTTAGTTTTAATATAAGTTTAAAAAAAAAAGGTGTTTTTATTACAAGTTGAAAAATAATTATTGTTTTCATTATTTATAAAGAAAAGTCGGACTTTTGTAGTATATTTTCTATTTTCTATGTATTCAGCTCCGATTGTTTATCAGAATATAAGATCAATAATCTGTGTTGATGCAAACATTTAACAAGAGCAAATTATTTAAGAGTGGACATGCATTAAAAAAGTTAAGTAATGGTAAAGTAACATGATTTTTAAAGCTTTATTTACAGTAATCGAGTTATTAAAAGTCAAATATTATGTCAGGCTGGTAACACAAAGTTCAAACTTAATTATTAAGAGATTATATTAAGGCGATTTTTGAAGATCTGAGCCAAGTTAAAAAAGGATATCCATTAGACTCATCAAATGCCTACCTTGAAGAATTTAAGGTATAATAAATATTTAAAAATGTTTTAAATCCATTGTATTATCATTGATTTGATATACATATTTTTTTATTGTATACTAGACGACGATAAGCACTAAAGGTAAAATTCAAAATATAAAGAAGCCTGAAGCTAATCCACATTTTGGGTAGACAATGAGTTTATAGGTTAAGTCATAATAATAATAAATAATTTAGTGAATATTAAATTCAAAAATTGCTTTTAGTTATCCAACTGAGAAAATGGTGATGTAAAGTTGAGCTAAAGAATCAAATTATTTATCTGATAAATATACAAGTTTGTGACTTGATGACCTCATTCAAAACAATCAAAGTTATAAGAATAACAATACTGATGAAGGTCGATTTACACGGGTAAAAATCATAATTCTCACGATTATATATGGGATCTTGTAAGAATAATTACATAATATATTTTGAATTACTTACTATTAGTTTTCGGAGGAGTATTCTCTCTGTCGCTATTATTTATTATTGGCGATACGTCAACAGGGACGTGCCAGTCTTTTGGTAATTCCTGTATGCCGAAATGGTTTCCAATTACAGGACCTTTAGATTTAGAGAGATTGAAGTACCGGCTTGATATTGGACTGCTAAATTCACTTTTATGTCTAGAATGAAATTTAAAACTTATTAATAAATTTAAGTTTTATTATCAATTTATTTTTACTTACATTTCAACAGGAGATATTGGGTCATCTATATCATTCATAAAAAATAATTTGCGTCGTAAGTTAGAAGTATCTTTAATAGGACTTGTATCTCCTTCAGAATGTTGGGTCTAAACATATGAAAAAGAAAAATTATTAATTATAGGTACTGGAACCTATTCTATCGTATGACAATAATTATTCACCGAGTTCATAAAATATGGTTTTAGTATTTCTTCGACATGATCGGGTAACACAGAAGGAAAACTTAGATTTGTTTGAGTTGATACTGAAAAATGTTTAAAACTGTATATTTTAAAGTCAAATTAGTGTATACAATTTTACCTTCACGGCCATAAGATGTAGATTTTGGTTTTTTTTTAACAGATGAAGGAGTAGATGAATTGGTAGTAGTTTCCCAGTCAACAATTTGATTATTCCACGGGCTAGGAACTTTATGTGTAGAAACAAAATACCTATAAACAAGAGAATGTGATAAGAAATGGAACGTCTGTTGGAGAAACAATTCTCCCAAAATACTTTTCTATAGTCTGCTGTAGCTTTGATTCAGTCTCTTCGTCCATTTGATCTTCCTCGATTACGCATTCGTCTTCGATGTGCGCCGGGTTGATTTTAGAAAGATCGTCGATGTTCCAGCCGAAATCATTTTCCCTACCCGGACTGATGGCTTTCGCGAACACCGTGGGGCTGATGGTCGTCTCGCCCAACCGTTGCATTAAATTCTCGTTGAAGGGATTGTAAATCTTCTGTTTGCCGCGGCCTTCGTTGTGGGTCTTGTACTGCGAACGCAACAGTTCCGTGGACATGGACCAATGGCGAGGCGGTTTCAGCGGGGTCGGAGTGCGGTTCACGTGAAACACCTTCCCGAAGGCAATGGTTTCGTTTTTTTCCGAGCCGGTCGACACGTCCATGTACTCGACTTCCGCCATGATCGATCGCGAGAAAATGATTTACACGGCCAACAGGACGCGCGCGCAGTATAATATAATTTGGAAGACACTTGGGGTGTTATTCGTTCGCGGTGAAACGAAAAGTAAATATTTACAACTGAATATCAACACTATAAACAAACGAAGCTTTACATATAATATATAGACAACAACAACAACAACAACAACAATAATAACAACAGCGACGGATACGCTGCTATAATAATAAAACTATCGACATTTTCAACGACTGGCCTACCGCCCGACCGCGGGATATTATCGCATTTGTTTTTGAGAAATTTTTCCCAAACGTCCGGTACGCCGCTCCGGCGTTTGTAATATTGTAACGGTCGTCCGGCGATGGCGCAGCAACCCCGGTCGACGAACCTCGGCCGCCCGGCCGACGGCGGCCGCCGCACGTTCCCAGGGAGGTCGCGCGCGCGCGCGCGCTGTCCCGCCGGCTGGTCACACTGCGACGTGGCCGCGGTCACACTGTACGGCCAGCCGCGCCGCGTCCCCACCGACACCCGCGATTTAGGTTAGCCGTACCATTTGTCCGACCCGTGCAGTGGTTGGTCGTTGTTGACGTTTTAGGGAACTCGCCTTCGGAAAAATGGTACGTATCCCAGCGGCCGCGCGCCATCGGTTTTTCATCCGAATTTATACGGGCGATCCTGCGGTCTGGCGCGTCGCCGACGCGCCGGGCCGACGGACCGCCGACCGGCCGACTCGACTGACCGCCATTTTTATGTTCACAGACGAAAGGTACTTCGAGCTTTGGTAAGCGCCACAACAAGACGCACACTCTGTGCCGTCGTTGTGGACGTTCATCGTACCATATTCAGAAATCCAAGTGCGCCCAGTGCGGCTACCCCAGCAAGAAGTTGCGTCACTGTGAGTATATATATACGTGTTTACCCGTGTCGTAGCCCGCGGCCTGTCGTTTTTCTCTCTTTCCTTGCGTACCTACCCGGGTGTTCGTGTTGTTGATTTTCTGTTTTTTTCTTTTTCGCCGACAGATAACTGGAGCGTGAAGGCCCAACGCAGGAAGACCACTGGAACTGGCCGCCTCAGGCATCTGAAAATTGTCCGCAGGAAATTCAGGTATGTCTCTGTCATTGTCGTCTACGCTTAGTCGTTCTTGCGCCGAACGGCGGTAGTGTGCAAGACGCGTACTTAGGATTTCTCTCGACAATGATTCTATTGTTTGCCTAATTTACATTGTTTTACTTGTCTGATGATACCGGTTGCAACACTTACTTGACTATTATCATTTTACTTTTGGCCTTGAGCGTTGTCCTAGTCCCGTTAAGCTAATTTTCCACTATTGAAGTTTTGCGATGATGTTAATCTTATTTAATATACGCTAATACGACTGAATTTAAAATGGGTAGTACTTGCCCTCTCTGAGCATAACTTTTTATTTACTAAAACTGTCCCGACAATAGTGGTAGTTAACATTTCAAATGCTATTACTGTAACAACTATCGAAATGTGTATGCAATTGCTGTAAACCACTTGAAGCATTCGTTTTAAAATTTATTTGCTTATGTTAAAGAAGAACTTATTTCATCTAAGCATTGTTTAGTGTACTTTGAGAGCTCATTCACACGAGACACTTTGTGGCCGGCCACTAGAATCAAGATTCAAGACACAAAAAGTGTCCCGTAATAATGAACGTTTCACACGAGACACTAGTCGTACATGTGTATCTGATTCAATTCAACACAAATATTTCTTTTAATATTCATTGGTCATCCAACCATGGAGGTAGAAGAAGCTTTGTTACTTTACTGTTTAATTAAAAGAAAACATATAAAAAATAAACATTAAAGACTTCATTGGGTGCATCTTATTGTTGGTGCAAGAATAGAAAAGGGTAATTTTAATATCCTTTTTCCAACTTTGTTGGCGTAGTGGGAGTGGGATGTATTCCAAATGGCTGGGCGACTTTCAATTTCAATAATTAATGTGTCGAAACTCATATTTTTTAATTTAATTTAATTTAATTTTTTTGAAACACGCGTGTCCCGTCTGAACGTACTAATTGAAGTGCATGTATTTCGAGTGGCCCATACACAGCCACTGTGTCCGGACACTAGCGGGGAAGAGACACTGCGATTCCGTGTTTTTACGTGTCCGGACACGAACTCCTTATCAGTGTCTCGTGTGAATGCGTCTATTTATGTCAATGTATTTTCAGCCGCGCGATTCTTTCGAGATACACGTGGCCGGCCTCAAAGTGTCTCGTGTGAAAGGGGCCTAAGGCCTTAGGGTTAGGCACAGTCCACTAAAATATTTTGACTATAGAAGTTTTGCGATGATGTTAATTAAAATTAATATACGCTAATACGACCGAATTTAAAATGGGTAGTACTTGCCCTCTCTGAGCATTACTCTTTATTTACTTATATCTATTGTGATAGCATGTCTTGTGATTTTTAATACTCAGAATGTTTTTATATAAGTTTTGTTTAGATTTTAATTTAATCTAAATGATATGTGTTGCAAATTTATAAATTTTATTTTATCATTTAAAATTCTTTAAATACTTGTTAAAGGTTTTAGAGTTGTGCAATGATGTTAAATTTTATTAATATACGCTAATACGACTGAATTTAAAATGGGTATTTCTTGCCCTCTCTGAGCACAAATTTAATATCTATAAAATAATAAATAACTAAGTTACTTATATAAATAATGTACTAAATTTCAATTTTATTTTTCAGGAACGGATTCCGTGAAGGCACCCAGGCCAAACCCAGAAATAGACAGAGTTAATCATGTTTTCTGTTGACTTGAAAAATCATTAAAAAATATACAAACATCTTTGTACATATTGTTTTTGTGTTTTTTTTCACTGATCGAACAATATTTATGTAGTGACATCATATTATTTATGTACAATTTTTTTTTTCAAATAACTTAAAACTTTTGGGTAAAAAGTATTTCATTATTATTATTGCCTTTGAGATTTTTATAGGGTAATTTACTATTTCTGTTGGTGAAACGTGCCTTTAATTTATGATACATTAAATTATTTTATACCACGTAAAGCTCCAATAATAATTTTAACCTTTTCAAAGTACCTCTGATATGATTGTGTTAAATTATATAAGTCTTATGTAAATATTGTTAAAAACTAGTTATTAATAATTTAATGAAAATGTTTTAAAGAGATAACTTGGAAGCCATTCAAGATAATCAAAAATCAAGTGTAGAAAATATGCCTTGGTACTTTTATCTTGGTAAGTCTTATTGATCATAAAAATACAATTATTTTGGTGTCAATATTAATCTGAGAATATCTTTTAATATGAGTTGGAAAGATTAATTTTTTTTTGTTTACCATTGGGCCTTGTTTTTATGATGTGACATGGTACTTGTCACTCGCACTAATATATTATAGTCTTATTTTACTTACTAATGACAATTGCTAGGCATCGTGTAAACCGGGCCTAATGTTTGAATTTCTAGAAAATAATTTATATCTTTAAGGAAATCGTAAAATGAGCAAATGAAGATGTTACAAAACAATTGTTTTGACAAGTATTGTTGGAACTTCTCTGCTTAATTTTGGTGCCAGGATTGTGTTTCTACGGCCAATGAGGCATGAATACTATTGGAAGTATGAAAGAATGGTTTATTGGAAAAAGTTGAGAATTTTAAGAACTATTGTTACATTCAACTGCTGTTAGCAGCTTATGTTGTAGGTTTATTTCCAATGCAGACAAACTATTTTTTTATCGTGCGATTTTTTTAAAAAAAATTTGTGTCGCTTTCAGCATCATTGCCTGAGTTCAAATGCCCGAAAACAACCGTTGTGGAAGCCGGCCGTAATTTGGTATTTAACATAATATGAGAACATAGGGTCAGCCGCAGGTAAGATTTGGTTTATTTAGTGTTAGTGGTTAGTTTTTTTTCCTTATTGGATGGAGCATTTAAATCTAGTGAAATGGTTGATTTAATTCTGAGGGGAAATTATAAGTATTATATAAGAGGTCGTGAAAATCGTTTTTCACCTCAAACTTGCTTTCGTATTTATATGCCCATCGGCCTGAATTATCACTTATGACTACGTTTTTCGTTAAATTTCTTTATCCTCGATAACAAAATCAAAAAAAAAAATAAAAACAAAGTCGGGAGTAAACTTATTCTTCAGGAGTTCCGGTGTAGGCAATTTTCTAATCTCACGTGTAACTTTCGTAGCGTAAAATGTATACACTGTTCTCGAAAACGTTTGTTGTTGTTGTTTTAAATTGAAACCAGAGCAAAAAAAAAAAACCCTCGTTCTAGCTAACGATAATAATTGAGAAATGAGTCATCCCGTTCGAATATTTATAATATCACTTTGCACCGAAAACCGAATAAACCAAAACAGCAATAATAGTTCAAAACGGGTTTTAACAAAATTATATAATATTAATTGAATGTTATAGATAATAATGGTATTAATCATTTTCAAAACGAACGGCTATAATAATTTATCGTCGGTGAATAATTGGATCGTTTCGAACATGCCAATTATCGAACTTGACTATGCCATTATGGACCCACCTTAGAGCCAATACTTGCCAAATATATATCCAACGTAATAATAGTAAACATAATATAACAACGTCCGTCTGTCGTGATTATAATTTATTATAATTCGGTTCCAGAATAATAATATCGCGTCCTTTTTTTTCCCCCATAAAATATCCGGTGAAAATGTTTCAAAATGTACATGTTAAATTATTGAACAGTTCGGATGAAATAGTTTTACATCGATGAATTATTAATATTATCAATTAGTATCGTATTATATACGCGTTACGTGTACCGCGTTGCACAATGTGTCAATGTTCCTGCGTTTAGTGATCGCTCATCCGAAAAAAAAATAAAATAAATTATGAACGAAATTTAATTGCAAAAAAGCAGATGTTTATCTCTGCTAATTCTCCCAAAAAGATGTTGCCCAAAGTCTTGCATCTCTGGCGGCTCGACAGACGAACATAACACGTTTTATAATACTATAAAGGGATAAAGATGTTATCGAAACTTTCGGGGCGCGTAAATCGTTTTATTTATTTGTAAAATAAATAAAATAAATTTATTGTGGTCGAAGAAAACATAACGAGATGTGCGATATACTTTTGATGAAACAAAACGACAACGAAAATCATTCCAAATATGCATTTATCCTTTGACTTTTTTGGACTAAGGCGTACGTCGTATATCCAGCTAATTTTCAAACCAGTCGATAAAAATGTGCGAACGCGTAGGAAGTACGTACGAAATACAGCACCTATAAAGCGTGTAAATTGTCGTAGAAAACCCGTAAAAATATTTAGAAGACCCGTTGAGAATTAATAATAGCTCTGTTCGCGTTATCCTTTTTTTGTCCCATCGCTCGGCTGTTTTCACGATTAAATAGGTAGATGCAATGCACTACAATGCACTCTGAAATTACCCGCGAGTTCTTCGGGACGAATTCCGCGTCCCGAAATATACGACGTCCAGTTTTCGCGCGAACAATTGGATTTCGATCGCGTACGGTCTCGTTTCGCTTGTCCACTTCAAAGTATGCCCGCCAACCAACAAACGTGTCGTCGACGATGTCATTTCCGAGGTTGATTTACAGTTTCTCGATACAACGACCGGACGGACGCACGGGCCCAGAAGAGATTCCAGTGTGAGAAGGGGTCACCGCGACGTCGTTGCACTGCGCGGAATTGATTAAGAACACAATATTATGCAATTACCACGAGAGTTGATTTTAATGCACACGTGCAGTGCGGTATGCACTCGGTGCAGCGTACGCCACGCGATGCTAAGTATACGGTATAATAATATGCATAATGACGCGTAATAAGCCGTGTGCACGAGTCGTAATAAGTATCTTTATAACGAACACAAGTGTGTTTGTGCGCACTGCGCATTCGATTTATCGCGATCTACAAACGCCGCGATTTCGTCAGTTCACGTTTCGCAACGGGGCACCTAACCCACACTACTCCGTCGCGTCACGAAGTGCCATCAATGGGGACGGCTCCTCATTCATTTCGGGCGACGAGACCGCGGATTGCCGTCGACAATCGATTTTTCCTTATTTCACATTGCTCAACGAGCGTGGTACGCCCGCGCGGGCTCGTCGTGAACAACGATCGTTTACGGACTGTACGATTTGAAATGAAAAAAAAAAAACAATTCACAACGATTGTGCCGCGAGTGTGGAAAGAAAATTATTTCCATAATTATATGTAATGATAACGTGCCGCGCGCGCGCGGTCTATGGAAACGTTCCCGGGGAACGAACTCTGCGTAATAATAATAACCGATAAAATAATGTGTTTAATAGCCGTCGTTCTATATATTTCACTGTTGGTAAATAGAGGATTACGGTTGCCAATTGGCGTGAACGCGTAGGAGTGGACTCTCCGTCCGAACATCCAAAGCCTGTGACGATGTGTCATATCCAAGAACGTGGACTCTGCGCCAGTGGAGCAGGAACAATTTTCGAACCGCGGGGGCTGAGCACAGCAAATACAGAGGGTGAGGTAAAGATTTGCCAATGTTAATTAAGGGGAAAATTTAAGGATTAAACAAAGAAAATAATAGAAAATAAAAAGTATTTGATAATAATAATAAAAAAAAAAACCACCAACTTATTTTAATTATGGTTATTTATCAATTTTAATTGTAATATATACCGCACACATATAAATACGAATAAAAATGAATTGGAATTTTAATTCAACAATTCGAATTTTCCGAAAGTTTATTAAATATATTTGAGTTTTGTTTCGACATTCGACATGAAAATTAAAAACTATAGAAGATGACCTATGTATTTTAGTCACGGGGGGAAAAAAACGAACGCCATGATGTTTTCAAAACGAAAGGATATATCGTGTTGAAAATAATCACGAGCGTTCGGCGACGGGTTTTCGATACGATAATAATGTGTGTTTCTGGGAGTTGTTTTTGTTTTCCGAAACAGCAGTTTGTTCATGTCTCGAGGAAGAAATAAAACGTTGCATTTCGAACGTTGCGTAGACGTTTAAATTTTTGTTTTCACGCGTTTCGATTCCCGGACATTTTCCGTCGCTACACTCGCGCGATGTGTTATCTGCACCGAATTCCACTTACAATTAGCGCGGTCGAGTCCGTTCGCGGGCGGAAACAAAATCTACTCATCAATAAACTCATCTACATCGTATGTATAACAACAACGAAAAAAACGACCTTGCCGCGACGATTATAATCGCGTAATAACATCGCGTACATCCTCGATGGCGCGCGGCACGAGAACAATCGGTAAAAATCCGAACGCGTCGAGTTGTGCAATTCCTATACCGGTTTTGAAAACGGATCGTCGCGACCACCCTCTAGTGAAGTCCTTCGCGGTCTACTTAACGCGATCGCGTCGAAGAGTGTTTCGCCATTTTCTTCTACGCGCGCAGTCGTGACGGTGCGAAAAGGGGGTGAGATACGCGTTTCTCGGACGTGATGAAAAAAGAGAAACGAGATTGCTGAATATCAGGGACGCGCGCAAAGTTTTGCGCAATGTTTTTGAAAATCAGAAGTTGATTTTCAATAAACATACAAAATTTTACTATGAAGTTATACTTACAATACCTTTTTTTTTAAATATAAAATTTGTTAATATTTTATTTCGATTTTGCTCTCGCCACAAGCACAATGTAATATTATACCCGTCTATTTTAAGTATAATATAACGATTTATATTAGAATTTAATGAGAAAATAACTATACGAAAAACCAAACATTTCGGGAGGTGTTTGAACACCCAAAACAACCTCCTGTGTACTGGTGAATATCGATCGTCTTTGAAACCGATGTACGTGACGCTCTATATCGTTCTCTCGAAAAGACGATTCTCAGAAGAACGAGTGGAATCGAGTTCCATATTCGTCGAGGAATTATTATTATAATCTCGGCGGCGTAAGCGAGCCTCGTTATGATGTCGTAGAAATTAAAAATTTTGTAAATTTCGAACTAGGTATTATTCTCGAGTTGATTTGAATACATTTAATCGAACTTTGTTTTGTTATACTTTCCAGGTTTTTCGATACACCGAAATTATTTTCTCGATATTTTACGAAGAGAAATATGGAAAAAATTCAAAAACTTCGGGTGCCTCCATTGATTGAAAAAACGTCATCAAAATATCGAGAGAATTATACTCAGTATCAGTAGAGGACTGGTATAAGAATTCGGTAGATTTTTCAGTAAGTCTTAACGCGATTATTATTTTTTTGAGTAAAAATAGAATTCGATTTTGTAAAAAATTAACAAGCATTTAAATCTCGCCGGTTGTTTTTGTCGGTTTTCGTAAGTTTTTCGCCAATAACACTTTGGAAATTCGAAAAACGACCTGTTCAACGTATCAACCAGACAAAATCGTCTACCACAGAAATCACTTGTCAAGTCGAAAATCGGACTATTTCTGCTAGTCGAAATCGTGTACACGGACACGCGTGACAAAAAAAATGTAAAATATTTTTATGCATCATGTTATATCGCGCTCGTTTCTAAAAACTAAGAAAACTGAAAAATTTCAAACGTTTTTAAACGCGACGATAAACGTACCTTTGTTATATTATTAACCTTTTTTTTTTCTTTCATTTTTAGGTTCTAATTAGAGCACCGAATAAAAAGCGGTAAGAAATATTAATCGCTAAAGCTTTGTTTCGCTTATCGAGATTATGACACAGATTTAGCGGCGTGAAGACGGTCAAAGTTCAAATAATTCCTTAAATACACACTTATATAAAGAGAAGTCGTGCTTAAAACTCATCCGGTAAAGGTAATGAAAAACAATAATTGTCTAATTTCTACGTTGGACTGTGGATTGCAGTCCACAATTTCTCATAAAATTTGTCTGCGACGCGTTGGCCGTTTTAAAACCATCACGGTATAATAATTTCAACCGTTTTTCCGCTCGTTTATTTTGTTTTTTTTTTGAAACCGGAATGTGTTTTTGAAAACATCGCGCGCGGACAATATAGGTACGAACACAAATATTTTTCCGTCTATTGTCATAACAATTATTATATTATTCTGTTTTTTTTTTCCCCATTCTTTTCCTAAAGGCGCGCGCGCGCGCTCTCACTCGAGTAAACTATATATACTCGCATTTTCGATAACATTGTCGTTGCGAAATCTTTACGCAGCGTATAAAACAATACGCACGTTTCACGAATTCGTTTGTAAACTTTTACGGGGAAAAAAAAAAAAAAAAACATCGGTTTAGCAGTAGTAGAATAATAACAATAAATCGTCGGCGGGCGACCTATATATTATATTCTAACGCGCGATATATACACATAATAGATTGTCTGCGGCGCGGAGTTATGCAGATTACGAATGCGGACCGAGCGGTTTAAATACGTGCACGTGTTTTGTTCGTTCCGATAAAGAGTTGTGTCTAATAATTATTATTCGGCGTGGCGTACGACCGCTAGCAGCGAAACGTCGATTTAAATACGTTACAGCCGAAACGGATCGTCGGATAAGATTGTGCGCCTTTACGGCGTGTGTTCATATTTTATATTGTGTCGAGTTTGACTCGGCCAACTAGGCCGAACTTGTGTACCTACGTAACCGCAGCGTTCGAATTCGATTTATTCGATAAATATTCATAGGCGTGCGCTCGGGGGGGAGGCGGCTTCGAGATTTTCCGCCAAAGTATTTCGTCGATAAAACGGCAGACGCACAACGAATCGAACGTATTTCATTGGGAGTATATTATTTATCGTTTTTTTTTTTTTTTAAGTGGCTCTTTAGTCGGTATAGTTTCCGAGTTGGATCTGATCACGAGCTTGAACTTATTAACTCGTTAGAGTTCTCGAAAAGCTCGATGCTTTTGTGTACCATCGAATTCTAGAAAGTCGTTTGATATTTTCTAAAGTCGTGCTTTTTCTCGCGTCACGTTTCGCCTTAAATCGAACTGATTAAACGCCGAATTCGACTTTTCCTACGTACTATAAATTTCCGTTTTATCGACGACGTTGAAAAACATTAATCTCGCGTGCGAAAAATACGTACGATTCCTAAATACGCACGCGCGTCGTGTATTGTACTACTGTCGTAATATTCGCTGACCTCGAAATCTGCGTTTTTTTATTGCATTACAATAATAATAATTGTCGCGCACAACTGCCGTCGAACGAATCGGAACGCTTCCAACGGGCAATAAATCTGCATAATCTCAATAAAAACGTGTGGGTAATTAATCGTATAAATCCCCCGCGCCCCTCTACGCCGCTTTTTATAAATAATATTGAAAATCCGACGATTTATAAAACTGAAAAATACCGGATTTCGACTGACAAAATCACAAATAGTCTACCAATTACACGATCGCACGGCTCACAACAACTGTTTATGATAATAATGCCCGCATATTATAAGTGTACGCGCACTTAAGTACCACAAAGCGAACGCGCTGAAAGAATATAATATAATAATATAGTTGTTATGACACGAGAACGTTTTGTTTTCAAACCGAATCCTTGACACTTATAATTGCCAGTATTGGTGTATTATATTGTTCGTAAAATATTTACCGGTCACACTCCCGCAGAGGGTAAAACGGGTCAGGAGAATAACATCCTATATAGGAAACGGTTCCAAGGACGTCTGTACAGGTCACTATCGAAATAGGTGACATATTTTTTTTCTAATCTAAAGCTAAACGATCGTCGTGTACGATGTTTCACAATCGATACTTGGTTTTTTTGAAAAATCTTTTTCGAAATTTTCGTACGCTTTCGCTGTCCTATATAAAAGTACTCTGGGAATAAAACGAAAAATTAATAATCGCGCGACTATTTTGTATCTATTCGCTCGTTATATTTGATGTTACCGCCGCCGCCGCGCCGCAACGATATTATGGTGTAAACCCGTTATTGCAGTATCCCGCGGTAAGGTCAGTAACAATAATTAGTATTGTATACTTGCCTAAGATCCGACTCAAAGTATCCCGACCCGTTCCACGATATAATAAAAATAAATTGATACATTTAACCTGTCAGCGGATTCAGACGCGCTCATACTCGAACGCGTGTTACACGTACGGTAATTATTTAATTTAATATTATAAAACGTAATCGATAACAATATATAATGTGTGTGTGTACCACTATTATACGTAATTATTTGTAAACTATTCGGATAACGCCCGCAATCGCTATCCCGTGAAATGGCGAAGGATTGATGTTTCACATTTTTACCGTCTACAAAACTATATTATTGTCGCGGCGGAAACTGCAAGTCGAAAATAATCTAGGTTTTCGCGACGATCACGGTCGTCGCACGACGGTCACACCTCCCCGGGCACGTTATGATAATAATTCGCGTTTGAAATTCGAAATTATCATATTATTTTTCGATATAAACGAGCGTCGTCATTGTTGTCTAATCCTTATTGAATGTAAAACATTATTATAGTACGTATCGATAAAATACGAATTACAATTGTATGCATCGGTTTTACCTTGATCTGAATGTCGACGCGCGATTGTGAATACGATTATTTCAATATTCACAAACAGATTTAATTACATTCCGTATCACAGCGTACTGTATAAATAATACAGTGCCATAATCGTGTGCGTTCGATGAAATAATTAATCAACGCGATTTAGCGAAATAAAATATATCCAACGAAAATCCGACTATAAATTGAAATATTTTAAAACGAAATCGAGAATCGTACGAGTAGTCGTCACACTAGTTTTGTTTCAGTATAACTCGTAAGACAGGAAAATAAATAAATACCTACCTACCTATTATTTATAGTATGGTAATAATTATTACTGCGTGAACAAATATTTTATCATAAGAATATTATAATATGATCCTAGTGAGGTTTGTTTTTCATCGTAAAACCAATGTTCGTTGTTTTTCTTTCTTTCGATAACTGATATTTCTGATATTGATATGAAGCGAAGGCGATCGACTTGACCTTTCTTGTTCCGTTTCTTGACCTAACCCACAGGTTATGATGTGTAAACAAACAATCTTTCGAAACGTTTCGGTTTGTTACGTTACGCCCGACAGTCGAAACTAGGGTCTGATATTATTACATATTATTTATTACTCATCTCGCCGTGCCGTTTAGAAGTGCCGCGAACGAGTCTGGACGCTATAATTCACTCGCAAAACGAGTAAGATGTGTGGCGATTTGCAATAATGTGTCTCGACGAATGAGTTGTTAAAAACCCGAAATCATAACGTCTCAAGGCCGAAGATTCGGCAAAATTTCAGAGGGGGCCATTATTCGAACTCGATACGTTTCAATATAGACACTGCTCGTATTAGAACAGGGATCCGAATGCTTTCGTCCCTAAACACATTTTAGGCGTGCAGTAAAAGTCGCAGCCGATAAATCGAAATCAATGTTTTTTTTTTTTTACCTATAACGGCGTAAACGTGTGAGTGTTTTTAAAAATACCGACAAATCGTTTGAATATCACGTATTTCGCCACGGTTGATTAAAAATAGCATTTATTATTATATATTACTATTAAACCAGTTAAACGCGTAGATTAAAAATCGTTCGGGCGCGGGGGCTCGCGAGAACCATTCGAAGAAACTTTAAACCCCACCCCCGCCCCCTCGTCTATAATCAAGGATCGTAAACGCCGCAACACCAACTCGCGTGTACGATTAAAAAAAATAATAATAACACGCGTCGTCGGGTGTGTATAATATTTCTTAATTTCATGTACTTTCTTGAACATCTGATCGTGTGAAGAGTATAAAGCATTCCGTAGTAAATTGCGACACTAGCAAAACTCGTTTTCTTTCATTAATTTTTTTCTTTTTTTTTTTCTTCTTACCACCAACAATATAATAAAACAACAACGCGTTACGACCGACGACGACACGATAATCGTTTGGATTTAATTCGCGGCGCGGACGGAAGGAATTAAAAAAAAATCGTCGATTATTCGAAATGAAATTCGACGGATTTCATCGCGTTCGCAATTCGCTCGGTCTCGTCGGCGGCGGCGCTTGAAACTTTGAACTAATAATAATTTCGTTATGAAAAAACAACGCCGTGTAATTAAATTACACACGTTTAAATAATATAATAATTATAGTGTGCTTAACGCCGCCGAATTTTAATACGAAAATTATCGTAAATATAATATATTACTCGTATACGCTCTATTACGCATCTATCGCCCGCGGTCTCGTAGTTTGTCCAACGTCCTCGTTAATGTTCTGGTCTTTTAAACGCCCATCGAATAATATTGAAATATTAAACGAGTGCGACATCTTTTACTTGTGGTGAACTTTTAATGTGGTCGTCAGCCTCACGGAATTTTCATAGACATGAAATCGTCTAGCAAAGTCGGGTGTGTTACGACAATTTTAAATAATATGAAATTTGAAAGAGATTGTCTATTAAGAAAAACGTTGTTTTATTTTTTCAGGAAACGGCTCAAAGTTTTCCAAAGAATTCAAAAGTTAAAGCGATATAAACGAAAGGAAACCGGTCGCGAAAACAAATCTGAGTAAAGAAGTGTTGCTAAAAAAGACAATAATTATTGTAAGGTATTTATATTCATAGGTTTTTTTAACAGTGGCCTATAGTCATTTTCGTGTAACGAGCCGTATTTTTCTCCTCTGTCCGTTTTCCCCTAAGATATTGTCATATTTATTTCCAAACATGAAATATGGAACAAATTAAAATTTAAACACGTACATTTTGTTTGTACAATCGTTTTTTTTTATTGCAACGATTTAAAGTTAAAATGATAAAAAAATACGTAATTTTTTAGCTATAATTAAAAGTGTTGGGAATGAAAATAAAATACTACGTCTTATTACAAATAAAATAGTACATCAATTATATACGAGGTACACCTTTACCTATAACATTTTAGTTACAACAAATTGTTTTCGTTTCGAATCGAGTCAAATTTAAAATTCATTATGACGTATATTATAATATCATATGGATAATGTTTATGTTCAAAACATTTCGTATCAACGTTTGGAAAACAAACGATTCGACTCCGTTTACTCGGTTACAGGTACAAACATGGATACCTCGTGCTTCGCGTATTTGACTATAATAATTGGAGAGGAACAATTTTCCCTTTGGAGGGCTAACGATTTCGAGACGATATCCTCCCTCCCCACCCCCCATTCTCAATGTAATCGTAATCGCTCGTTCGAGTGCTTTTGACGAAGCTATTATTATTTGCCCCGTCGTCGCGCATTTATATTTTGACGATTTCGAGCGCTTCGAGTCCGCGATCGTCGTCGCTATTGTCGCGGTTCGTCGAAACAATCGCACAGGAAGGTATGTCGCGGTCTGTTCGGAATGAAAACACAAACGCCGCGCGATAATATAGTTCGCGATCTCGATAACGACACCGGGACAATATAATAAATGATAATAACACTCGTAATAATAACGACTCGAGACAAACGGGTTTTTATTATTTTTTTTTTTTACATCATTCGAATCGCGCGCGCGCGCGTAAAATATACTCGTATGTGCGAATCGCAACGTAAATAACACAATATACCTACTGCCATACTGGTAGACTCGACGACCTTGCCACCACTTTTCGCCGGTGTTTATACTACGTCCGTCGGGGCTCCTCCCTTCCCCGCGCAACGATATCGCGGCAGCCCGTCGAAAGGAAACGCGTACATCTCGCCGCGCACCGCCACACGGCTGTCGTTCACGGGCACACAGCGATTCGATCGCCGACGGTCAGCGAGTCTCTATCTCTCTCTCTAAATATTATATATATCCATCATCATCTATGTATATATCCATGTTCGTACATGTCGCGTACGATTGAAAAAAATTAAGTCAATTCGCCGACGAGCGCGCGCGCGTGTATGTGTGTTTGTGTGTTTGTGATTTTTGTTTTCGTCCGATTATAAATCATGCCTTTAATCGACGAAGGATCCGGGATCGTACTCAAAGGTGAGTGGCCGAAGTGCAATATTTATTTACCTGTTTCGGCCGAGAGCGCTGGCCTCTCAACCGCGAGTTGTCCGGGAAAAAATTCACGTCTAAATTCGGATTGTTGTTGTTTTCAGCGCGTTATGGGTGAAATGTTATGTTCGCGAGACGAAAACGTTTGTTTTCCGAAATGTCGTTTGAGCACGGTGGTCGGCAACCTTCCGAACGAATTCGCGGGTCGTGTTTTTAATTGAAATATATTTCGTTGGCCAGAAAATTTGAATATAATATATTACGTTTTTTCATAAGCTATATATTATCAACTTTAATAATTAATATTTCGTATAAACGTAAAAAAACGCGTTACATTTCTACGAATGAAAAATCAATTGGATAAAAAAAATGTTAGTGAAAAAACAATCGTATATATTAAACAATTGTACTCGGGTTGAGGAGGTTCTTAAATTCGGATGTTTTTCAGTAAATTTGAAATTTTTGCGGAAAATTACTCGCGAGGTTGCTCCACATGTGTGCGGTCAATCAGCTAAACGTGAAAGGATTTTTTTCCAGTCGAGAAAAGGCCGTACGCGCATAAATATTTTGCATAGACATTCTTGATTGTCAAGTAGGTTAACAAAAACACACGCTAAATTATGTAATTGTAACGAACGAAATAAAAACAATTTCATAACGAAACGTCTGAGAAATCTAAATAAAAAATAATTTATATTTTTGAAATCTAAGCTGATCGCAAAAAGTAATCGCCGGTCGTCTGAATAATTTTTCATTCGCTACAATTTATCGTACTAAATAACAATTTTTTTTTAATTTTCGAAAATATTGTAATCCACGCGTGGATTTTAAATTCGTCTCCTCAAAACTCGGACAAGCTTGATTTCGATTTAATATGTCTATTATACATTTCGTAGTTGTTATTGGTAAATAACTAGTGAAATCGTTGTCCGACGATAAAGTATTCAGTTTGTTTTGAAGAAAATAAAAATATTACTTAAAAAAAAAACACGCAAGTACTAACATTCAAACGGTTATTAGATTGTTTTTTTTTTTCAGTATAATTTGAAATTAGTGTCCTCCCTTAATCCGGTGCAGTGTTACTTATAAAACGGCGGAAAAATGTCTAAATTCGTTATTAATTCTAAATTCGTTATTAATTCTGCAACGCTCGTTATTTAATGTTGTTTATTTTTTTATTCTCGTCAATTCTCGTAACTGTAATCCGAGTAAATAATATGAGTAATTCGATATCTCAATCTCAAAGAACGTTTAAACTAAAATACGTACTCATCACACACCTATGGATTAATATAAACTATACTTTTTTCCAGCCTTATATATAAAAAAAAACCACAATTATTATTTAAATTAATGAATACTATGCAATATTATAGTATAATGCATAAAGCTACAAGCAAACTCGCCAATCGCTTTTACCTATTATTATTTGAATCGGAAAAAAATACTATAAATAAAGCTGTAAAGATGCGAAATATAATATTTAAGCTTTGTATTATACGTTAGGTATTGCAAAAACGCCAGGAATTATAATAGCTAAAAATGTTTAAAAACCGGTTTGACATTTAATCTTCATGAAATGTGCCTTACTCTTCGACTTCAGGATAAAGACAATGGTTGAGTAGTTAGTAAGTTGTTCGGTGATATAATTATTGAACGCGAGTTTTTTTTTTTTTTTTCAATAATTTTGCTAACGGCATCGGGCACATAATAAATCAATTATCACACTTGGCGACACGTATTAATTGAATGTGTGGCGGCGCCAAAAACATTCCCAGGTAATAACTGCGACAAGTAAAGAACTATTTACAATCGTAATATCTCGGATTATTTAAGTTTTTTTTAATTTTTTGATCGTGCACCGATAAAAACCGACCGTCTTAAAGGAAATAAAATTAATATTGCGCAACTTTTTAAACGACTCTTTAATTTGATGATCGAGTATTTTGTATAAATAAACACTTGAAATAACATTTATAAGCGCGTTTAAACGAAAAAGTGTTATTATGAAACTATTCAGGTTATAGCGAACTAATCGTTCCTCTATTATATATATATATATATAAAAAATAAATGGTTCTTGAACGCGACGAACCCGCCGTACGTTAGACATATCGTAAAAAAAAATCAATCTGTCAATCGATTTTAAACGTTTCGTCGTGGAACGACACAAACTCATAAATTATAATGGTAATAATAATAATAACACTGCATGTCCGTCCGTTATTTCGGTTCATTCGTTATTTCATAAGAATTAAAAATCATTTATTTATACTGAAATTGTTGTTGTTTTTTCCAGAGTCGACCAAAATCAAAGAAAAATCGATCGTGCCGATCACGGCGGAAGAAGAATACGCGAAAAATCCGGAAATATCCAGAGAAAGCATAGGCGAACTAAAGAAATGGGTCGCGACGCAACCTCATCTACCCCAAAACATACCAGGT
The DNA here is from genome assembly GCA_948098885.1 of Drepanosiphum platanoidis. Lineage (NCBI taxonomy): Eukaryota > Metazoa > Arthropoda > Insecta > Hemiptera > Aphididae > Drepanosiphum > Drepanosiphum platanoidis. Next base: position 21,825,730 of record OX402531.1, read on the forward strand.
GAGAATGAAAAAATAATCAAATGTGGGGGGAGGGGGGGGGCGTTGGTCTCCGCGCGACAAAAGTGGGTATCAAAAGTGTTTTCGAGGGGGTGGGGAGCGTTCGGTTTTTTCGAATTCAAATTTCAGTAGTCTTACGACTCACGATCCGATTTTTCACGCGTTTCCGTCTTTAGCGAGTATCTAAAAATAATCTGAATAAAATATATTAAGTTTGTTTTTTTCGCGTTAAAAAAAGAACGAATAATTATTATTATTTTTATTTATTTTCGACCGGATTCACGCGCGTCACGATACAAATAGGAAGCGACTACGACAGCCAGTCTCCGCCACACCTGTAGCGCAATAATTATTGTTAAAAACTACAACGTTTTTTACAGTATTAGATTACGGGCGTAAAGCGGGCCTCACACGATCAATATTACTGACAGTATAATTATTGACAGTATTTACATTACTGACAGTGTACTCCTCACATGGTCAGTAGGTTGTTGTCATTACTTAGTTTATTTGGCATTCGACTAGTGAAGGTGCAAACTTCGTTGAACAACGATTGTCAATTACTTTAATCTTTGTGACACGTGTCTTTAGTTATTTGAAAAACAATAATTTTATTAAAATGGATGAAAATCGTCGTAAAGCGTGCATAGCAATTTATTATTCTAGCGTTTTCTATTCCAAGTAAACGGATAACTAATAGGAAGCGATGGGTTAGCGATGGAAAAGAGTGGATTAGCAAACGTAAGAAGTATTGTCATTTAAATCTGTTAAAAGAAATCCAGCTTTCCGACCGAAAAGACTACCAGAATTGCGATGTCAATACTCAATACTGACGAAATGTCAATATCGATGTCTCACTATCAATATAATCATCAGTAAACAAATACTGACGACTCGATATCCGAATTTTTCATCAGTCATCAGTATCGTTTTTTCATACTGACAGTACATCAGTACTCACATCACACGATCAATAATACTGTCAGTATCCAAAATACTGTCAGTAATATTGATCGTGTGAGGGCGGCTTAACGAACACGCGCGCGACTCTGTTTTCGTCACGTTATGCGACACGAACGGAATCGATCCAATGCCGCTCGGTTTCCTGGCGCGTTTATTATTACTCCGTGTAATATTCGTCTCGACGTGATATCATTATTGTTCAATGTGAACTCCTTACGGCCCGCACTCTTTTGAATCGAACGTCAATGCGTTTGAAAATGCGTTCCTAAGCCTAAGTATTCTAAACATTATTTTAATGATATAACCCGAAGGTTAGGCAAACATCTTTGTTATATTGGTCGAGACAATTTTTTTTTTTTCCTACTCAAACAAGTACCTACACACGATATTATAATTATTAGGTACCGTTTTAATTACGTTCATAATATATGCAAGTTGTACGAGTGGACTTTGATTTCTTATTACGAGCTGTATGATTATTAGATTGTACTGTACGAACTCGCGCGGACGTAATCGTTTTTCGACGCGTTACCGTGTATAAAAGCACATCAATAAAATGACAAACTGTTTGGAAATAAAATACTATCGACTCGACAAAGTCGTCGACTTACGAATGTGACAAATGACGAGAGTGAAAAATCATACTCGAACTCTATTGAAATTCAACGCGTCTATTATAATAATCGACTCGGTAAATGACGTTCGGTTTTCAAAATTATATCAACCAGTCTTGGCGTTTCATCGAAAATCTAGAAAAAACATAATAATTTCCCCACGCACTCTTAGGTACAATAGATTTTGTATTTAAAGTCTACTTCGCAGTCTATTGCATACGATCATATTTTCAAAACATATTTTGTGACTTTTTCCCGCAAATTAATAATTCGTTTCCTAATAAATACAATATACCTATCATTACAGATACCTATTATATTATCATACTATACATCTGTTATGCGATCTTATTACACATAACACGGTAATACGTGTACATATTACACTGTAACTAGTAATTACGGCGCGATTTGAGTAAAACATAAACATATTTTGAACACATTTTTCTCTCCATAAGGTTGTGACATCTGAATATTTCCATGCGAAATTTATATGTGGGACGACGTATGAATGTTTTGCGATCACTCATTTTCTAAAAATAATGGTATAAATTAATATTTTATAATAATAATACTAGCGTAAATGTTGCTCACCTCAACGATTCGGTTTAAAACGTACTTACTTTCTATCGAGATTTTTCTACCATAATAATATAACGTTCTCGGTTTATTATTTTATTTTTTCATACAAACACGAGTGACGAGTAGTTCTAGAATCTATTGATTTTACTATGGGGGGTTTTTTTCCATTAAAATTGCGAAATACTGATGAGAAATTACAAAAAAAAAAAAAAAACAGCGAAATTTACTGCAAACCGGTTTTGCGTCCGAATCGAATTTTTTTTTTTTATTATTATTTTATAGAGATGGTTCGAAATACCTTTTGTATTGTTTATAGACATATAAACGCGTTTATATGTAAGTGCGTTTTTCGAATTTTCTCGGTTTTATTTCGTAAAAAATCAATAAAATATTAATTGTCTTCTAGTCCAGATTGAAAATTTAATATACACATTATTTTTTCATACGTTGTTTTTTCTAGTTAAAGAAAAAAAAAAACAAAGTCGAATATATTTCATTCAAATTCAACAAACGTTAATAAAATCTCGACCAAACTGGAAGTATTAAGGTGCGTCCACACCTAACAAAGATTTGAAAAACGTTTGTCTGATGTAGACACGTGTTTCCAAACAAATTCACTCATTCGCTCACTGAGCGAACATTTTGCATGTCTGTTTGTACTTATATAAATTTAGTTATAAGTAATTAAAATAGTTTTAGCGAACGTAAAGCGAACAACAAAATGACGAAAAAACGTTTGTTGTCATTAATAAAATGTATGACAAACATTCGAAAAATGTTCGACGAACAATGTTTGCCCAAATGTTTGTTAGCTGGTGTGGACGCACCTTTATGATTTCGTCGAAAACCGAAATTAAAACATTATCATAAATTAAATCGATTTCGCGCCGACACGTACGACGTTTACAATATTCCGATACGATTTCGGCGATCGGTTTGACGAAACGGATATAATATGGTTGGCGTTTTTTCTATTCATACCTCGTCGTCGTCGTCTTATTGTAGGCAGCCCGCGGAGCCTTATACGCTCGGAAAGTAAATAACGCGCGTAGGTCGATCGAATATTACGACACGAAAACGTACGAATACGGAACGCATCAAACACCGTAGACTTTACGCGCGTGTTATTGTTGTTTATATAGAGTAGTCCTCGATGCAAACGTTTGCGCGAAGAAATGAAATCATCGAGAGGTTTAGGTGGCACTCGATTTATTTGTATAAAACATTCTCGAACGCGCTCCGTATTCCGCGGTGGCCGGCACAAACAAGTAACGCACTCGAGAAAAAAAAAACCCCCCTCGAACTCGCACATTGTCAACAATTATAATAAAACCGATTGTAGTAGTTCTCGACGCTCCGGTATATCTCTCGACTATTCGGGTTTCGTTATATTATAATAATCACCCCGAGACGAATGTCGATTTCGAACCGACTGCGCGGCGCGTTGTTTTCTAATATATCATCCAGTCGTTATCGCGACGACGACGACGATGACCGGTCGAAATCGCCGAGGAGATTTATTACGAATGCCAAGACGAGTGTAGACGTTTCGTAAACATCGTAATTATTATGTTTTTCGAGTCTTCGAAGGCGGCCGAGCCGTGTGTAAGAATAATATTGTTGTGATGATTTGTTTTTCCTTCGACCACGCGCTATTCACGTCGTCGTCAAAATTTCGAATGGGAGTGGTTCAAAAGATATCCAATAACAGTTGTATCCAACCCGTTGGAAATCGGACACGATAAAACGGGCATAGTTTAACGCGAATTTGACAAAACAAACGTTGTCCAAACCTTATGGGATTATTATTGACACGACGCGCGTAATAAACTATTATTATTATACTGTTTGCCGTCTTGCGAGCCAAACACTGTTAAAAACGAAAACAAATATTGATTTACAACGATTTCACGTGTGTACGCGTCGACGAGTCGCCGTTTAATCGTCGCGGTGCTAATTGTTCGACTGCGCTTTTTTACTCGAGAAGGATCTAGGACTCGATTTTCGCGTCGGATTCACGCGGCGGTAAAAAACGGTTAGGTTTCTCTCGAGTTAAGATTTTTTGCTAGGACGGAAACCCCCCGGATTTTGTACGGTTTAAAAAAAAAACCGTCCAATTACATTTCGGAGAGAGAATATTATTTCAAGTCGAAGCATAATATTCTATCGGTTTTCGACGGAACGATCATTAATTACATAACGTTTAATCGATCGTATTTTTAATTTTTTTCAACCTAAGAACCTTTCGTTTGAAATACATTATTTGCTCGTACCATAAATATTTTATTTTACTTTCGGATGCTCGACGAGAGAATGTTCGCGTTATCGTTATACGTGCTCATTACCGCAGAAGGCATACACGTTTTCGGTTTATTTACCTTTTAGTGTTTATCAACACGTTCTTTTTTCATCCAAACAACGCTTTTACAATATCAACATGTTTGTTGTAAGTATGACAAACATTTTACCACAAGTTTGCGTACGTAATAATAGGAAACGTACAAAAGCGAATATTTATAACTATTTTGATAAATAATAATTTACGATATTATACGCGTGGGAATACGATTTTTTTCCCTCTGTACAGTTTTCCACGGAAATTTTATATTTTCCGCCCGCGTGCACGTTGTGGATTACAAGTCCTAACGCTATGTTTTATTGTTCCGCAGAGGAAATGCTGATACTGTTCTATCACAGTTGCTATTTCGACACGGAGCAGACCAGAAACTGCATAGAGGTGTACTACACGCTGAAAACGGATACGCCGGAATTTTTCGCGAATCGCGACGTCACCAGACCGGAACTCGTAAACGCCCTCAATACTTTGTGAGTATAAAACCCCCCGAGGAGGGTACAGAACATATTTGATCGTCGGGCGGCACCAATGACTCGTCGTCGAACTCTTTTCACCACGCGTGGCGGAGATTTCAATGCCGGCCGATTTTATTTCAAGTCAGCGAACGTTATGTTTTCACTCCTTCGCTTTATTTTTCTCTCCAATTTTCGTACCTCGTGGGAACTCAAAATGCTAAGAAAATCGCACCGATTGGTTTTATTTTTTTCATTATCGTTTGATAACTGGCGATTCCGTATGTTTTAGTCGACGTCCGAATTATATTTGAAAACAAATCTATTACAAAATGTCATATCGCTCGGACATTAATAATATTATCGAGCTACGAAAATTCGTTACGTTTTATAATATTATTATTATCATTAGAATATGTTTCGTCGTCCACCACTTCAGTGTGATTTCGTTACGTTTTTTTTTTTTTTTTAATTTCTACGTCTCTCCTCCAGTCGTCGGAGTTCCGTCAATGGATATAGCCATTCCTCGCGTGATCGTTTTTCACAACCCTTATCGTAATAGTTTGTGCGTACATTTTGATATTTTTCTAACAGAAAAAGGCTATTTCGTTCTAGAAAAATAATTAAAATTCACTCGTTACTGTACGACGGATAGTTTCTATTATTATCGTGGATGATATCCGATATTATGACGTGGCGTATATTATATCACGTACGCACACGATCGAAGGCTACTTATAATGTCGAGTGCTCTATTGTCGAGGGCTCGACAATAATGAGACGTTGCATTACCTTAGTATTAGCAGACAGAGTCACTTAATAACCGTAATTTATTTCGTTTGTCGTACCGAAAACATGTATTTTTTCGAATCCGCCATACGCGAACCGTGACCCACGGTCGGTAGAGGTACCCGACTACGCCGCCGTACAATAATATTGTACAACGCACATGACAATACACGCGTGTATTTAATTTCGACTTCCTAGTTCATTAGCAGCGCATTCTTATTTTATTTTTCGTCATTGTTACGCCGCCGCGCCGTCTTTACATCGCATTGCCACGTGAAACGTAATGACAATAATAGTAAATAATAATATCGCAGTACGCGCGTGTGTTCCTTAAACGACCGCTAAAACGAGATCGATCGATAAAGACGTGTTCGTGCGTCGAAAAATTAAAAAAAAAAAAAAAAAATCTAGTAATCAAATCGAATTCCCCCCCGCCCGCCCGCGTATACTTAACAACAGTCGATGACAGTGTAAAAAACGGGCGATACTGTATTGTGTAACCCGAACGGTGTAATTATAACTGTGCGCGCGCGATATAACAGACCGGTGGCGTAACTAGAGCTAAAATCTCGGGGGAGCTACGAATTATTATACAACACTCATCACTGCGGTAAATCGGTATATTTTCTAGCCGGAATAAAACGAACGGCTGTTTTTTTTTTTGTCTTTTCGCAATATTATCGTCCCAAAGCCTCTCTGCAGATCCGAGAGTCCGGTACTATATAGCGCTGTTCACGACCCCGCGAGAAAAACGGCAGGAGGTCGTGTGTCGGAGGTGAAAATTTTTTCGAAAAAGGATGAAAACTATTATTTTTCTCTTTTTTTACTCGTCCGACCTCGAGTTGTTAATCGCCGTTCTGCACATTGTTTCTCTTATGGAATTGAACCTACGACGCGAGTATTACGAGTATCGCTTAATAACGCACCGCGATTATGATTACCGATTTGTTTTAATTTATTTCCTCTCTATAACGTTGCAATAACTATAGCAGAGGTTTCCAAACTTTTCCTACTCGTGGCGCCCTTTTAGAACTGAAGTTTGCTCATGGCGCCCTGAAAATTTAACTGAAATATTTAATTTTAATTTTATTTTGGGGCGTAAAGTAAATTAGACATAGTTTATTTGTAGAAAACAATTGAATGAGCCTGGACATCGCTGCATAGTTTTTCAAATCTTGGGATCAAACTTGATACCGCTACTCTCATTTCCTTCTCCACATTGATTTTTGACCGATATTTGCTTTTTATCAAGATAATGGTAATAAAAATGACCGCGTTCGTCATCGTAAAATATCGTAGTTTATTTTTAGACCAGATAACATAGTCGGCAGCGAGGCACAGCCGCGGCGCACAGTTCGGGAACCTCTGAACTATAGGATCTCATTGTCGTTTAATGAAATCGTTGCGCCAAAACGATTTTCTACGATAAAGGCGCGGTGGAAAATAAGAAGAAAATGAAATAAGTAGAAAAAAACGTGTCTAAAAATCATAAAAAGGTATACGTTTTTGATACAATTTTAAATCACAAAGCGTTGAGTTGAGACTATAATATAAAAAGGTATTATAGGCTGTGTTTTTGTAGCACCCTCTAGCACGTCCGCCACAAGTCGCGTCATTGTAACCGATATTATAATTTTGTCCGATTTGGCATTGGACTTTTGAATGTTATCGACTACGCGTGTGTAACGAATAAAATTATCGATAATAATTTATTATCAAATCGATTTGCATAGAACACGACGTTATGGTACGTGTAAAGGAAACGGATAGGAAATGTTCGACCTGTTCGTGTAACCGCTTAAGTAACATGATACGGACACTCGCGATTTTAGCATACAGCGTGCACAACACGAACAAACCTACCAATTATACGTGCTCACTCGGATACGTTAGGAGCGTTTTATAATAAATAAAATCGGTCGTCTTTTCTTTTTCGATTAAATAAATTCTTCCCGGAGATATTGACGCAATCGCGAGTGAACAATCACCGCCGCGCCGCGGCGGCGTTTTCATGCGAACGAAAGAGAAATAAAAAAATATATGAAAACATTTAAAGCGAATTTTATCGACGCGCTGAAATAATTCGTTGCCGCATATAGAATAATTCTAGTCCTACGACGACGACATTGAACAAGCATTATTACACGTCGCGATATAGTTTCCCGCACAGGAAATCATCCATCTCGAACAATAGGTTACCTACATTTCTCGTCGGACAAATAATGTAAATTAAAGGTCTGTTTTCATAATAGGTCGCGAACCTACGTTTATTATCTTGTCTTTTAACCACCGCCGCCGCCGCCGCGAAGTCACCAAACGGTATTATTCAGAATATTATTAGTCGCATCGCGCGACGTATTTGCGTTTCGCTTTTCTCTATTTACTGCCTGCGATTCCAGACTAAAATATTTCCCGACGACTTGTACTCTTAAGAGTTCGTTGCGACGTACGAATTTAAATACAAAATAATCCTTTTCGTTTGATAATAATAATTATTAGGTTTGATACTACTCCGGGTAGTATCGAGTGCTCGATTATTGTTCTGTACGTATCTTGTTCAAACGTTGACGCCCAATGTCCTAAAAATAAAAACAGACGTCGACATCACGAACGAGTTATTTGATTTTATGAAAAAACAAAAAACCTTTATCGTTCGATATATATTGCCAATAAAAACAGATGTGTATAAATCATATTATCGTTTACTATGATTATTAAACAATACGTTTGAATTCCATAAAAGTTGTCGTACGAATAATTGTTTAAACTCTAAGTAAAACTAAAAAACATAACAATAAACGACGTTTGAATATTTGATAGGTTTTTTTTTTTTGAGTGCATTTTTAAACTGAACTTTTTAATCGATCAAATACACTATTTGTTTAGTTATTGTGAAAGTAAAGAAAACGGTCAAGAGTAAACGAGTGATTATCATAATATATGCAACATTATATATTATTATGTACTAGTAAATCATAGATGAAATCGTTGGAAATCAAAGTAGTATATTTCGATTAGATATAATATTTTATTCGCTAGTGATTTCAATTTACAAAACGTTTATTCATAACCAATAATAATATGTAAAAAAAAAAAAAATTCATTATTCATAGCACTCGCGTTTTAAACGCGACGTATAAGATTTTGATCGATCTTATATTTTATTGAGTGTAGACTTTTTTTTTTATACGTTGCAAATTACCGACTTGGCTTTTTTGTTATGATAATATCGAGTGACAACTAACAGCGTATTTCCTGTTTACACACTGCTCGTCGACGTATTTTTCTATATTTCCTGCACTTTGTTTTCCCGCTAAATAGTGATCGCATTCCCGACGAAATATTATAATTACATTGCACAATAATATCCCGAGTTCGTCGCCAAACGAGAGCTGCAAGCTCTCCGAGTTCGTCGGAGTGAGAATATACACCGGGCGTCCGTGAGTTTTTCCATAAACGAGTAGTTTTTTTCTCTCTAATGTTTCACTTTAAGATATTTTCGACACGTGGAAAACATACACCTGAAATCTACTACTGTTTATTTATCGCGATAAAATGAGTTTGAGCCACAATAAATATCAAAATATACCAGCTCGACAACGATTTTTTCATCTTTCCAATTGTCTTTGTGAGTAGTAATTACGAACGGAAATAATTATCATAATTAAAAAAATCAAGTGTTGTCTTTGTCGTTTCTCGAGAGACAAAAAACTCTTCGTCGCGATTTCAAACTTGAAAATCGTTGCTTTCTCTAAACGATTTCGCGTAGAGCGTTTTTTCGGAAACCGTGCTGTAATAATATCGACAAACTGAAGAAATTGTTTTTGCTCGAAAACATTTTCGACGAATAATCGAATGTTTTTATACGAAGCTGATAAAAAATTATGTATCTATTAAAATAATATTGTGACATGGGTTAGCCGCTAGCTACTATAGAGATCAGTTAGGTCACAGAAAACACTTCTCTTCTCTCACCGAGCTCTTCTGGCGTGTGCCGCCATCGGATCTCGTTTTCAGTACGATATTTTCGGAATTTCATCGCGGAAAATCGTTTCAAAACAAATGTTTACAATATATATTTCATGGCCGTCGATGGCGCTCAAAAGTCTCGCGCAGGACAGATACGAGCGTCGGATGAACGCATCAATATCGTACGGTATTTTTTTTAAACAGTGTTATATAAATAAAAAACAATTCCAAAACGTTTTGTTTCGCCAAACAGGTTTTGATAACGCGTCGTCGAAGGCCGATCTAACGCCGCCGCCGCCGCCGCGTGTTAGTTACTAGGTAACAACTTTTCACGTGCATAAAATTAAAAAAATAATAAATAATATGGCCTCAGGACCCTAATAGTATAATATGTTTTGACATAATAAACGTTTGTTTTCGTGATAAATCCTACGATTAAACGTCGAGTATTTACAAATGCAGGCACGCGCGTATGTGTTAGACACGTCAATAATAATAATTAGTCTATAGTAATTATTTGAGTGTCTAATTGTAATTAGTTTTAGAGGCTTATTTTTTCACTCCGATAAAATCGTGATGACGACGAACGTAGCGTGTAAATCGACCGAGTTTATTTTTTTATGCGCGACGATTTTAACGTCCGAAAGTCTTTACACAATAATATTATAATCGTTGTCAGCATGTCGATAAAACGAAATAAAATAAATGGTCGATGGAAAAACGAACGAAATGTCATCGTGGACGCTAGAATTTCAATTGTCTATATACGTAGACATGATCGTGTGTGGGAACTCGTAGAACAACCTCGCGTAGTCTAATAACTCGTCGGTATTGTTTCTCGCGCACTTCAAACAACGATTGTTTTGATATTCGCCTACTGCGTTTTCGATAACGCGATAAATTTGATTTCGGAACGCTTTGTTTTGGACAAATAAAACACGACGACGATGGTACCGAATTTAAACAGTCGTTATTTGTTTATTTTTTTTTTTTTTTTAATTTCACATAGTACAAAACTCGCAGACAACGATCTCGTCCGTGTTCAACTCGTAAAATCACGTCCGACAGATTAAGAGATATTATATTTTAAACAGCGGTAACAACATTATCGCTGTTCCCATGACCTTATACGAGTACGTACGTATACGCGCGTATTTCATCACATGGGCCGAACAGCTCGCAACGATTTTTTTTTTCCTTCATATTTGTGTTCGTTCAACGGTCGCCATTGAATGGTAAATGAGTACTGTGGCGTCGCCCGAGTATGAAATCGGTGCGTGAAAAAAAAGTGGATATCCTTCTCGGTCATCCTTGGACCTTGCGAAGTTCGTAGGATCCGAACCGGGCGACCGTTGATGATAACGACGCGTTCGAGAACGATGGATTTTTATTGTCACGGAAGTCGAAATATGGCTCCTAGTTGAACTCGGTTTATTACGCTGCAATAAAACAGCATGTAATATTAAACAGTAATTGGTACTATAATTACGAATTTACGATGTTAAACGTTTCGATCGCATTGCGTTCCATCGAGGCTCTCGTAAATATTCAATTAATCGCCTCGTAAATGATAATAAACGTCATAAATTTTACTCGAATAATATGTAAACAAATCTATCCGATTTTTATTCGAATAATAATAACGACGGCATGTAAAAGTACTACTCACACTGTGATTTATTAATTATAATATGATTTTATGTGAGCGTCAAATAAAAATGTTTAATTGTGGAATAATAAATAAATGGGTTTACGGACATAATATCTTCCACGACAACTACTATTCCAATCAAACGTCATATTTTGGAAATAAACGATGTACGCCCATAAAAAATACGTTTCAAAATAATTAAACTCGTCGCTAAACCGAATTGCGTAATACACGCGTGTTGTAGTCAAGCGAGTGTATCGAAGGGAGGGGAGTTAGAAATTTAGAATCGAGCGTTTCGAAAAAAAAAAACTCAAAGTCGAGAATAGAATTTCCGAACGAAAACAATAGGATTATAAAAATCAATGTTTCGAAAGTGTTTTCAAACAAAAACGACGTCGTAAGAAACCTCCCCCGAAAAATATCGTTCAGGGTTCTCTACGAGTCGTTGCCGATCAAATGTGTCGAAATATCTGTACGCAATATTATAATAACGGTTTTCTTTCGTGCACTTACCGTACTAAATCGACAAATGTTATGTGTGCGTGCCAGAGATTACGGGTGCTTTCCGACGCGTAACCCGAACGAATACCAAATCATCTACCACAAGTTGCGACTTTTCGAGGCCAACAAATACGTGTTCAACGACGGCGTCAAGCTGTTAGTCATGGCTATGGACGCGTGCTTCAAGGTGGACGGTACTTGTCCCGGGTACATATTCCTGTTCGACATGCGCGGCGTCCGGCTGGGCCATCTCACCAGGCTCAGCATATCGTCACTGCGCAAGTTCTTCACGTTCATACAGGTAATATTGTCTGTTTAAATATTATATTATTGTTATATGCGTGTCGTTTGATTGTCGATTTCGTTGATCAACCGTATCTATTTGTGTGTTTTCATTGTCGTACGACAAGAGAAAAACGTCGACAGGAGATATAAAAGGATGTGTGAATTCGTACCCGTCCGAATGTGAGTTCGAGCTTGGAAAACTCAAGTCTCCCCCCCCGAACGAGTCTCCGCGCGCGGTGCTCACAAAAACGCGTACGTAGGTCCGGAGAGCGATGTTTTCGAATCGCCTCTTGACCGCGGGACGTGGCCCCCCCCCGGGGGGCTGTGTGAATATAACTAGGCGACCTCGGAATATTCGTAGGTACGCGGGTTTATTTTTTAATTTATCTATTTTAGGTGCACGATAGTGTAAAACGAGAAACGTACAATCGTGTGTCCGTCGACCAATTAGCATTATTATTTTTAATAATCTCTATTAAATTAATTCGTAACCATTTATTTTTTTGTACGTAAAGAGTTAAAAATACGTATTTAAAAGTTTCAATTGTAATAAAACGTTTTGTTTTTTTTTTCTCTTCAAATTCGATTAACGAGTAGAAAAAAATATCTACTAGACTCAAGGTCCTGCGGGAACCTTCGCCGTTTGCCATTATGCTTGGGCGTCTCACGCGACGAAAAACTTTGCCAAGCACTTGGATGAAAACTATAACACGGCACGGTGCTAGGACGAATCATTTAGGTCATCTTTAAACGTACGATTCGAACACGCGCCGCAATTGGTATTATAACAATCGGATTTAAAATTATACGTTGGCATATTTTTTTTTTCCGGTTAGTCGTACAATATATTCCACGGAAGTGTGATTGAAAACAGAGATTTTTTTTCCAGTACCTTATCAACACGATTGTAGTTTTTATTTACTTTTTAGAACGTTATTTTACAATGATTTCAACGCCGTGTTTAGTCTTTTTAGACGGTACCCATCTAATAGTGCACTATTTTCTAGTCTAGCGCCGTATTCCATTCGTAGAAAAAAGTTTTACATTTGTTAAAGTTTTAGAAACTATAACAATACGATTTCGACGACAAGTAAACGATATAATTCGAAACCAAATTTTATGCTCATCGTTAAATGTGGTTTTCGTGTACTTGACGGCGCATTTGGCACGTAAACGCTTATATTTTTTAAGAGCACATTTCTCTCAAACTTAAATGCATTTAAATCCGAACCGCGATAATAATGTATTCGACGTGTTATATTACACGATTACCTTGCTGTTTTAACCTTAACGAATCGGAATAAAAACGAATTTTCTCTGCGCGCGGACAGACCGGATTTCGATGGACGAATAGGATAGGTTTTTTTTTTAATCTTCACGCGAAACATTTTAACCAGACAAACGTTTACAATCGGTAGCAATTTATTATTTTACGACATTTACGAATTAATTATTATTTGCTAATAAAAATAAAGTGGAGACACGTATTGAAATGTATCTTTTATATAATTTTTAATGTTCGGCGGTAATTCAATAAGAACGAGGAGAAAAAAACGTTTTTAGTTACTTTGAGTTAATTTGTAGCAGGAACACTCCATTTTTAAAATAAATTATATATCTATTGAATTTCCATGCGATTTATCGATAATGCCGAACGGTGTAATTTCATCGCATATTTTTACAACTTTTTTTCACAAACGCTCAGTATAATTTTTAAGACTTTTTTTGTTGTCATTAACATATAATATTATATACACATTATTAAATATATAAAATCCAATTAAATTAATTTTTTGAATTATGCTGAAATAAAAATGATAAAAAGAGGCCACGCGAGATTTTCTCAGTATTTTTTCATCAAATCGCATTCGTTAATAAAACTCCAAGATAACTCTACGATAATTTATTACTCATCTGGGAACTCGTTTTTGCCATTTGCTGCACGAATTGTGATAACAAACTTAGGCGTGGCGTTTGTTATAAGGTCGTAATATCTATTATATAGAATTAAATGTAACATTAGTTTAATTAACGTTGCAAGGCTATAATAGTTACAAGTATATAATGAAGTAAGTTTTATTTTCAAAACTCGGTCGAGTAAATGAGAAAAAAAAAGATTCAATAATTAATTTGATTCAATCGCTAATTGGATTATCAAAAACCGACAATAATTAATTTTTAATTTAATTCGTTTCTAAGAAATAGCTCACGTTTAAACATACGCGAATTCGCATAATATCGACTCCGAAAACACGTACTCAATAATTTTGGTAAATTATTTTAAAACGAGAACATGTGGTTTCAATATAACATCACATACATTGTCGTTTATTGTATAACTTTTGGGTACTCGAGCGCATTAAAATCAAACTGATCATTAGTGGAAAATGTAAAATACTGTATGAGGGAGAGCATGAGAACTATTTGAGGAGGCTAATCTCCGTCGAGACGATGGACATTAATCACATCGTCGGACCACAAAATAATAATCGTTTTCCATCAAACGATACAACGTCGTTTAGGTGTATAAAATGATTACGAAAAAAAATAAATAATAATCCAAGTAAAAACGTCATATTATATCGGTCCATATTGTTGAGAAACGATACAACAACAATATACATATACTTTATTTACCGTACGAATTATTTGATTAAATCGTCGGCGTGTATGATGCATCAATCGCCGTACCTCCTACCCAATTACGGGTTTCGTAATATTTATAGGCATTCAAAAAGCGACGGAAAAAAATTAAGTCGAAAAATTATTAACGAGCAACTGTTATGAGAAAAGTGCGCGATTTATTATAACCGACTGCCGACTATATAATACTAATATATAAAACTTTTAGACGGCCTTGGCCCCCATAGGCAATAGTAATTTTCTCGCATGCCGCGTGCAACGAAGAACTATATAATATATTATATTATTGTGTCCACACACATTGCCCATTATATAATAAAATATCTTGTAGAATATTTGGCAATAACTCGTTTCCATTCGTGAATACCACCGCGCCGGGAGACTTCCATTTTTATAAAATATCATCGGGCCGTCATATTTTTCGTTTTCTCTCAAAACGATAAATACATAAACAACGTTCGACCTTGCGGAAACGGACAGGTCTTCGTCGATGCGCGTAGGTACCGTCGAGATCTGTTCGAAACGCTAATCGTCCGCTATCGATCTGCGGACACGATGTTTCGGAAATAATATTATCGTCTCGATTCTTGTTTAGTCAATAATCGTTACGATTTTCGCAGGAAGGTTTGCCGGTTCGTCTGAAGGGCATACACGTCCTGAACACGCAGTCGATCGTCGACAAAATCATGATACTGTTGAAACCGTTCATGAAAAAGGAGCTGCTCAGCATGGTAAATATATTATTATGATATTATAAATAAAAGCTTTATTAACCCTCGTCATAGTGTCTATAGATCCGTGTTTAATAATTGAGGCGTTGACATGGAAAAGGTACCAAGTCATAAAAACCAAATTTTACAGGAGAAGGAAAAAACTGATTTTAGCATATTGTAAACCTTTTATTCGAAAAAAAACTTTTTTTAACACAAATTTCTCACTTAAATACTCACAACTTAATTTTAATTAAAAACGAAAATATAATAATTGATATTTATAAATAATATGTGTATTAATATTCTTTATTTATTATTTTTTATTTACAAACATCTCGATAGAATGCATGGTATTTTTCGTCCAAAAAATCTCGCGTTCAACGTAATTACTAATATTTAAAGAAATTTGAGTTGGTTCTTTTTCCAGGCCATTGGCAATATGTATTTAGTACCTTTTCAACGAAAAAACAAAAAATTGATTTTTTTTTTTTTTGACTTGGTACCTTTTCCATGTCAACGCCTCAATTATAAACGTGTAATTTAACACGATTAAGTAGTGAATATTATAATATTATACGTACGATAATAATTCGATCAGACGCGTAATATGTCTGTCGATTGATCGATCGTTGTGCTTGTGTTATGTTTGTTGAAAATCAAACGAATTACATTTTTAGAGCTTGTGGAACGGAAAAAAAAAAAACGTTAGTTCCGAAATTTCGACGGGATTGGTGGGAGCGGATAAGGCGCAGCCCCTCCAGCATTTCGTGCTCTAAAGTCTGACTACGCCACATATATAATATGTAAATCAGTGCGTTGGCGTACACAAATCGCACGCGTTTCGTTCGCTCCTCGGGGTCTCGCGAATCATATGACACACGGCGCGAATAAATATAGGTCAGACGCGTCGTCTGCTCGGTGTTTTTACATACGTCGAGATCGCGCGTGCGTTTTATTATACCAGCTCGTCGGTGAAAAACAACGACCATCCGTGTCCGAAACAATGACGGAAAGAACGACCGTTGTTTTTTCTCTCGTCTTTTCCCTCTCCTTCAGATTTTCGATATTTAAAACGACCGCTTTACTAATAGCCGCGTCACGTGGCCCGACATTTCATCGCGTCCGCCGACTTTCCAATATCCATACCCGGGCCGATCGTAAACATAATATTATGATCCCGTTCGCGGATCTCGCGCGCCGGATTATTTGGTTAATAACATATTGTTTATTCGCCGCCGCGACTTGTCAGATTTTTATTGCGCGAAATCGTTATGCAATCCCGCGAGGATGACTAGACGCGCGGTCCTGCCTGTCTGCGGGCTTCGGTTCTGACGAAAACACGATTTAATATATGTAATATTGCATTATTTCGGTGTTATTACACTAGGTCGCGATGACGCGTCGCCATCACGATATGGTTCGGGCGGTTTCCAAGCCGTTTCCATCGCGAGAAATTCAACAGTTTTTCGATTTAGAAATGAAAAAACTTTCGATTTTGCAAACTCATAAATACGTATATAATATCATTCCGAAATCACCCATCGTTTGAAATCATTTCGGACTTTAATTTCATCCGTCTTTGTTATCAAGTCACCAGAGCTAACCGCGATTTAAAAAACCGACGGGTGAATTTGTATACAGTGAAAAGTGTTTTAAAACATTTTCAAGCAAACGTCTCCCAGGACGTCCGTGATTGTACTCGTGTAAAATTTTTTTTATCGCGTCGTCAAACACTACAAAAACGCCGCGGCGCACAATATAATTCCGTAGAATCGTTTTCCGTTTATTATAATGTTATTCGCTCGTTAGTCGCACAGTTTTATCTCCACGATCTGCCGCGCGTAATAAAAAAAAAAACCATATGATCCGTGTCGACGTTGTTGGTCCTAAAATGATTTTTTTAACGAGCACCGTGTGTACGCGCGATCCGGACAAATATTCTTATAATCTAATCGTTCCAACGGTTTTATCTCTCTCTACGTCGACTTTTATTCATTTAATTAGCCCGACGTGTAATACAAATATAATATTTATTGTTGAGCAACACGTACGATTTGATTAATGATATCGCCTATCGATTATGACACCGTTTTTCAATCGACCGAACGTCTCTGGACGGGCTATTAATTAATTACGAACGAATTCTAGCGAGCATATAACGATTAATTATAACGCGACGTAGGACACGGCCGGAAAATAACAGACTCACGAGATTTTATTCGAGAGCCATAATCGTTTCCATCATGGTATCATTTATATTCGATGTCGGTAAAACGTGAAAATCGCAAACGAACGAAATAAAAATCGACGGACGGATGACGAGTGGTGTTGATGTTTGGTTTGACTTATCGTTGTTTCAGAAGACAAAAAATTCTGAGCCCAGGACCTCCACTATTCTTCTTAATATCCTAAACGTTTGGAAAAGAAAAAAATCGTTATTACAAATTTTTCGATACTTTTCTACACGACCGAGAAACAACGTGTGAGAAACTTTTGTAAATTGAATTTTCAAAATACAATCGGTTTTATTGACATTTTTCGATAAACAAAAAAAAAAAAACTCTAAAATTTCAAATATTCAAAAGTAGCGCAAAAAAAGTACAAAACTTTTGAAAATTTTACCATCTTTAGATAGAAATCGGAAATTCGAAATCCTCACGATTATTATAATTTTTTTTTCTTTTTGAACAATGACGTTTTGGTTACAATAATAGTAAAAACACCTCTACGACTTCCAACAATTTCAATACTTCTAGTGGTTTAATTTTCAAAATGAAACAATATTTGAATTCAGAAATAAGTTTACTCCGCAACGGTCGGATCACATTTTTCAAAAAGCAATTAGTTAATAAGATATTTGATATTGAACATTTTGAAAATTTTGTAATTTTCAAATTTTTTTTTCTCGTGAAAAAATGCAAAATTTAAAAAAGTGCTCCGACCGTTGCAAAGTAGAAGTGTTAAGCTTTCCAAAACTGTTTTCAAAATTTCTGTAAGATTATTACAAGTACCGCTTTTTTTTGGAAGTCTTTAAGGTCTTTTTGACGAAAAATTGATGTGACTTTCAATGAGGGTTTTCAGAGACTCGGATACTCGTCACTCAATCGGTTAAAATTTTTTTATGAAATTTGAATGTCTCAGCCGATGTTGTCGTCGTTTGCGTGCACATTAAAACGTTCGATTTTTTTCCCTAGTCTATAATTTTCAGCGGCGATTTCAAATGGAAGACGGCACGGTCAATAGAGACAGAATGTGCTCGAGAACTCGGTGCTAACCTTCCTCTCTCCTCCCCTTGATCGTATTGCAGTATTCTCGCGTGCGCGACGTATACGTTTACACAAAACATACCGCTTTTAATATGAATAAAAGTTATTATTTCATTATTGAAAGTGTATTTTTATTATTTTCACGTGTTCTGTCGTTATTATTCCAGGTGCATTTCTACACGGAAAGAGATCAGGAAAAAATCTACGACGCGGTGCCGAAACAATGTCTGCTCGAAGACTACGGCGGTCTGTTGCAGTCCAGCGAGAAAACGCATGGTGAGTTCGACGAGCTACGTGAATTATGTAAAAAAAAAATATAAACCTCACATACAGTGCCCGAGTGTTGGAACGCTTTTCGAGCTATTTTCATCGTGGAAAATTCAATATAGTAGCTTCGAACGGTTCTTTTTTCTATTAAGGCGACAAAACACGCGGATGAATTCGAGTCGAAGAAACTTTCGATTTTTTTACATTCGCGTGATGACATAGTTTATCACGATTTCGAGCACATTAGTTTTACGCGTCGTATTGGCAGGGCGAATGTATAGAAAAGGTAGGTTTGGACACGCCGCCGTTGTCGGAAACCAAAAGAAAAAAACCAAAAATGTAAGCCGACGACGTCAAAGGGCAGAGAGAATACTCTCAGACTCGCGTTTCATCGCCAATCCCTCGAATTTCGATCTGTTCTTTTAGAACGCCTGACCAGTGTCGGCGTAAAAAACGCTCACAGCGTGCTCGTAGGCATCGCGTCACGCCGCGTATATTTATGAATATTTAAGTATATCACTCTAATCAAAAAGTATCGAGACTGTTCAAAAAAAATATACATATTTATTAGATAAAGTTATTTACATTCAATCTCCTTCAAAATATGCTCCTTCTGAGTCTATACATCTTCTCCAACGTTCATCTTTGTTCAAATGTACTTTGACAGATTAAGAGGAAAGCAGTTGTTTCTAAAACATGAAAACATTTGACATGATAATAATATATTATTGTAGCAGATTACTCTTCTACTAATAATTTCATATTTTAAGTAAAACATTTACAATTTTTACACAGTTTGGTAAATTAATCTTTGTTTTGTTTTTGAAACATTTTGTTTTCAGTTTTCAGTTTTCGTCGCATTTTGTTTTATTTCATCTACATCTTGAAAGCGTTTACCCTTAAGCGCTATTTTTATCTTTGGGAATAAAAAAAAATCACATGGAGCTAGGTCTGGTGAATAGGGGGGTTGAGAAACAACCGGGATATCATGTTTGGCCAAAAACTGCTGCACAACATGGGCTGGTGCATTATCGTGATGCAATTTCCAACTACTAAGACTCTTTAAACTCAGGTCTTTTTCTTCGTACAGCGTCTCGTAAACGGCGAAGAACATCAATGTAGTACTCCGTTGTTATAGTCTGTCAAAAAAAAAACGGTCAACATAACTTTCACTATATTTTCGCTCATAATGAAATCCGACAGGACGTAAAAACTCACTTTACTTAATCGCACTTAGAAGCCGACTGAAACAATTTTAATCTGATCTATGCCTAATATTATATTTTCCCAACATATAAAGTTAGATTAATATAGCACGTGCAAGTTCATACTCAAATCGGTTTACGATTTATCTTATTAGTCTCGATACTTTTTGATTAGACCTCGTGCAAGTATATACTATTTAAGTATAACTTGTGTGAATCGAACTAAACTCACGTGAATATGTGCACACAGTCATATACCTTAACAGCGCCAACACGCCCTCTCTCTCTCTCTCTCCGTCCGTCCGTCGTACGCGCGTGTAATTATTTACACACACGCGCCAGCAATTTTACCCGTTTTATATTATATTCGCTCGGTGACAGCGCATACACACACACACACAGCCATCGTCCGCTCTGGGCGAACATCAGCCGTACATATTATTATTATTACGTCACGAATGCAATTGTTTCCAAGGCCCACTGCCACACACACACACGATTATGTGTATTTATTCACTTGTGTGTATAAAAATATGCACGCATGTGTGTACGACAGGATAGTCGTGTGCAATAGTCGTATCACGACGACGCGGATTGTAAAACTAACACACGACAACGCTGCGGGTTAAATCGCGTTTGACCCGCGACTACCGACGCGCGGCGAATATCGTCAGGATTTCTCGCACCCGACCGCCTCGCGCCGCAGGACGTGAGGATCGGGCGTTTTTCGGCGACGGGCACGTGTTTTTTTTTTTTTACAGAAACACACATTGTCCACGAGTAGACGAAGTTTTTCGCCGTTCGCGTGACGGCGAACGTCCAACACGCCTGTTGTTTCGAAATGTTGACGACTGTCACGAACTGCAAGGGAACGGATTCGCATTTAAACGCGCGTTAAATTTATGAGCTATAAAAAAAAGGCACTCGAAATCCGACGAGAAACGTAGTCCGATACATATTTTTTACATACTTCGAAATTCATAATATTATTGTAAGTTTAACGCGTATGTATACTTTTGCTTTTGGTTTTTGTCGTTTTCAACTAGCTGTCCCCGCACGGCTTTTCCTGTGCACAGTATTTAACAGAAATTTTTTCAAGATCCAGAACGAAACGTGGGATCTATTGGTTTTATTATGATCTTTGCTTTTTTACTTTTATTTTCTGTTTGTAAATCTAATAAAATACTCTTTTATATTATGCCTTCTTTTAAACTTTAACATAATTTTTAAATTTAAAATTTCAATATTTCTGCATACACATACACCGCGTTATGTGTCTCGTCTTCTAGAGCCAGCACAAATAGATTTTGTTTGCACGTGACACGTGACAGAGCCACGTATTATTGACCATGGGAAAAACATGGAACGGATAGGTCTAAACCTGCAACGTTTAATGATGGTAAATCCATAAAAAACACTATCGAAATTTCGAAAAATTCGGTTTTTAAAGAATCCATAGAAAGGACTCTTGAAAATTCGAAAAATTCGGTTTTTATGAAGCTATAGAAAACACTCTCGAAAATGCAAAAAACCCGATTTTTAATGAAGCCATAGAAAGGACTCTCAAAAATTCGAAAAATTCAGTTTTTAATGAAGCCATAGAAAACACTCTCGAAAATGCGAAAATCCGATTTTTCCAAAGCCATAAGTAACACTCTCGAAAATTCGGTTTTTAATGAAGCCATAGAAAGTACTCTCAAAATTCGAAAAAAACGATTTTTTAATGAAGCCATAGAAAGGACCTTCGAAAATTCGAAAATTCGTCTTTTCCAAAGCCAAAAGTAACACTTTTGAAAATTCGAAAAATCCGATTTTTAATGAAGCCATAGAAAGTACTCTCAAAAATTCGAAAAATTCAGTTTTTAATGAAGCCATAGAAAACACTCTCGAAAATGCGAAAAATTCGATTTTTCCAAAGCCATAGAAAACACTCTCGAAAATGCAAAAAACCGATTTTTAATGAAGCCATAGGAAGCATTCTCGAAAATTCGAAAATCCGATTTTTCCAAAGCCATAAGTAACACTCTGGAAATTGGAACAAACCGATTTTTAATGAAGCCATAGAAAAGTTTTATTTAAATGTGTTTAAAACGTTTCGACGACGTCTCCGTCGAACGGCGACGATCGCGCGTCACACAATCTTTTGATTTTTCCCTTCTTTGTGTTGCAGCTCATTTTGTCGAATGGATGAAATTAATGAAACCGTTGTTCGAGAACGACTATCAGTACAAAATCGACGAGTCGAAGAGGCCGAAAAAGAGTAAGAAGTCCATATCGACGTCGTTCAAATCGTTGGAAATCGACTGACGCGATTCGAGTCGATATTATATTTATGTCGTGTACTATACAAAATTTATTGCTCATTACAAAACGAAAAACGAATTGTAACGATGTTTATGGGTCGGGTGAAAAAAAAATTACAAATTTAACTTATTTTATATATACATACGTACGTCTCTCTACGCGAGAGAAAAAACCAAAACGGTCCAAAAAGTTTATTATATTTTTTTTTTTTGTTGTAAACTCGGGAAACGAGGTGACGACGATATTAATTTTACGTCCGAGACGAGTAAATAATATTATAATTTACGACGAATATAATAATTTTACGGACGATTTATGTCAAGTCTGAGAGCGTATGATATTATGTTTGTCGTACTTACACGTCTTCGACCGATTTGATTTGTCTCGTCATCGAACCCAATGTTTACCATATCAAACTATATTATTATTATTATTATTATTATTTTTGTGTGCTTGATGTTTACCTGCAATTTTAATATTAGTGAGGCTTAAAATCAATCGAATAAATAATTGTTGTAAATAAAATTACTGTGTATACCCAAAACGATGGATTTTTTTTTTGTACACCCAATCCTTCTTTTCGTCCTCGAGCGTGTCCGCTTTAAATTATGTTATTTTCCATAAATGTTCGCGAGTACGCCGACAAGGAGAAGAAAAAGAGCATTCCAGCGACCCGGAAGTGCCTAACCGGAAATGTTGGCATAAATTATATAAACAATTGAAACGGACAATTATTATTATATCGTTGCGAAAAAATATCGATAGAACGCACAAAACGATTGAAAACAATCGGAGTTTTTGTAGAGCTGCATAAAATTTATTGACGCGATGAATAAATTTAAAAAATTGAGAAATAATATACGAGTATTCTCAAATTTGAGAGAGTAAATAATCAATTTCGTAGCTTTTTCTGGCGGCGATTATTTTCAAATGATCTGCTGCGTTTGTTTTAAACCAATCGCGCGTTCTTTTGTTCAAACAAAGTCTAACCGACAAAGCCAATGACGCACAGTCCAAAACAATGAGGGGCCCCCGAGCAAAGGGCGGACCCGAGAAGATAGGTCAGCCGACCCGCAGTTTTTTTTCTCTCGATAGAGAAAAATCGAGCGTTTGAAAAAAAAAAAACGTGTTAACCCTACAATGCATAGTGTCGTTTTTGAACAACAACCACTTTAACATGTTCAAAAAAAAAATAAATATCTAATATTATTTATCAAAAGTCATACAAGGTATATGGCCTACTAAAATGTAGATAGTTAGTTGAATTTTCTGTTGGTAGACGGCATAACATATTTCAAAAACGAGTTTTTATTGGAAAAATATTCTGGCGTGCTATGTGTCATGCTTTGTGATATTTCTGATGGTTTATTAATAAGTTTAAAAACGAGTTTTATCGAAAGAAAAATTATTATCGCATCATAAATTACATGAACTTTGATTTTGTGTACTTAACTCACAGTATCTAAATTACTGTAATCCATGACAACGATAATATTAGTTGTCGTTTCTGAACGACACCATGCAGTACTCACTTCACTTTTATATGGTGCAGTTACCCGTAGTTATTCGATATACGCACATCGCATTTTTTTCTAAAACATTCTAAATGTATATCTTTATAATGAACAAATTAACAGATCGTGAAATTTTGCATAATTATGGTTTAAAAATGATCGATACCTATAAGCGGGCATTTCTCGAATAGTACCAATACTTTAGAACGTTTCTGTAGAAAGATAAATAACAAATATTAAAATATTACCAAATAATTAATATAGGACAGGGTTGGCGAACGTTTTTTGGGTCAAGTGTCAAAATTTAAAATCAAGTTTTTTTAAAAAAGGTCGTGTGCCAAAAAAAAAAAAAAAAAATGAATTTTACCAGGTAAGATGAAAATAAAAAGCACGCAATGATTAAACACATTTTATTGGGTACACGTTTATTTGTAAACTTTTATTTCATTTATTTATGTGATTTCAGTTGTTGTTTTTTAGAAGCTGGCATTTTAATATCTGGAGTATAGTTGGTAGTTTTATATAATTACAAACTTATAAATTTGATTCTTAAAAATTCTCATACTAAAGTTTTAAAATATAATTTTTTTTTAAGAAAATTAATATTTTACGAAGTTTTAAAATTTGGCGTGCCACTGACATTCGGTCAACATGCCACTTCTGGCACGCGTGCCATAGGTTCGCCACCCCTGATATAGCAGGTACTCTTCGCTGATGTAAAAAATACTTTTGAAAAATATAAATTCTAGTATAATTGGTTCACAATAGTTTACCTGAGATTCATTATATAATTTGTGTAATACACACACTTTGTAAATAATGTTTAAATCATTTTATCTTTTGTACATATTGTTTTTTTGCCTGGCTTCAATATTGAATGCCTGAAATCAAAATAAACCGACTCAGGAATGTGTGATCATTAAAGTTCCATCGAGTTTTCTGAAACAAATTGACAACGCAACACACATTTTTTGAAAAGTCGCTGCAAAAATGACACACCAATCACAGTCGATCATATTAAAATATATTAGACGATGGTAGCTTTGATACAATATGAACATTTTACCCATGATATCACATAAAACATGTGAACTTCAATCTGTTGTCATTTTCAACAATAGTCCGAGTAAATTTTTGTTTATTTTACACTGGTCGTCAAAAACAATTCCCGCTGGAAACACTAAATTGTCATGCGTTTAAGGTGAAATAGTCGACACGCTTTTTTTCACTCTAGATTTCCAGACGATAAGGTAAACCAAAACGATGAAATGAGTAATGATAACTATAATAGTGGATAATAATGATTTTCGACAAAAGGAATAAATGATAGGATAATGACATGACAATAACAGTAGAGTTGAAAATTAATGACTGTAATAGTTAAAATAATTGATCTATAATATCCTAAAATGTAATTATTACAAAAAAAAAAATAAAATAATTATAATAATAAAAATAATTTAATAATAAAAAAATATTTGTTAGAGAATTGTCCAAAAGGACCTACGACTAAGGGGAAAAAAAAAAAAATGAATAAAAAAAAAAAAAACGAAAAAAAAAGTAAACATGAAATTCGTTTGTATAAATTCTTATAATAGATGAACATTGGAACATTGGTTGCGCACTATTTACATAATACAAATTTAAATAAGGCGACGTTGCTTTAGATTTTAAAACGAGAAGTTCCACGACGATGAGATATCGTCACTATAAAGATATAAAAAAATCATTCCGGTCCGGGACCGGTACATTTGTTGCAATATGCATTTGTTTTTCAAATATACTATTAATTGTTTTTATTCATACAAAATATCGTTTATAAATATTAAATTTGTATAAACTATGTACACGCTAGTTAAGGTATGACCCGAAATTGTATGCCGAGAACAATTATTATTATTATTCGTTCGGGTCAAAGCAAAACTTAATTCCTGAATAAATGCAACTATTTTAGATCGAACCACTTCTTTCTGTTCTCATCTTATAATTGTTATTATTAACTATAACGAAGGGCGAATGTGTTAAAATCAAAGTATACTTCTCATATTATATTAAACATACAAACGAGCGATTTATTAAAAATCAAAACATGAACACAGTAATGAGAGGAGCATAGGTACTATATATTATATCGGTTTTTTTTTTTTTATCAAAAAAATTAATAATTATAATTTAAAATACTATCGGTGAGGTATATATCGAGACGTACGAGAAACGAATTATTTTACAGCGTTTTTTAAACATTCGAATTCAAACGTTCTAACGTAATTTATATTTAATCGCATTAAGTACTGTTTATGACTAATGGTTTTTTTTTTTTTTTTTTAGGATATTTGTGTAAGATACTAATGTTTAAAAGATAGTATAATGTTGTGTTTTATTAGATATTTTGAAAAAAAAAAAAAAAAACTTACACATTAAATCACATTACATAAAATGTTGATGGTTGCTCTATATGTTGTTACCTGAAACATAAGATCGAATTATAGTTAAATTTTAGTTTATCGTGATAGTTTTGACAGAAAATTGTATTACGATAAAAATAAATAAACAACAATCGCATTCACACGTTAAAATGATTTTTTTTTTCCATTTTAATAACAAGAATACTTATTCCTTCAATATAGTCTGTATTACGGCCATAATTGCGTTAAGATCTCATATCGAACAAATTTAAATCTAAGCTACGTTTTCTTTATTATTTCTCGGCAATTATGTAATGGCATAACAAACATAATTATTAATGACCTCAACTGCAAAATAATTATCGTGTTGAGAAAGAGTTTTCTTCGTATTATGTTGCACTTGTATTACGAGTAATCCACACACACGAGTATTTCCATACTTATAATAACGACAATATTATCACCCGTTTTTAATGCTCGTGTCGACGAGCACAATTAATTCGACGCCCTAGTGGATATTTTATCGTGACATAAAAATACATACATTTGTCCAAGTAGAAACTTATAGAACTTTATTATAAAAATCGTTCACAACAAAATCTGTAGTCATCGGCGTTTTTTATAACATAACTAAATGAGTCGGTAAATCTGTACGGATGAATTTTTTATCGATGCCCGAGTTAAAGTTTGAACTACTTCAATCATGAATTCTCAGCGCATGGTATTTTGAGAATAAAATATAATAAATTTGTACAGGGTAAAAGCAATAAGCAAGTCCTTGGTAATATTTTTATGTTCATATTATTTTAGTATATTGATGTCAAATGTAGATAAATATGTTTATATATTTATATATACATATGAGGTAAAATGAACAATATTGTTTACCCTGGCATCAATAATTGATTTATACGTTGGTAACATGTGCATAGAGCAACTGGCATAGTTGTTATTCAGTTGACATCCTCTTGACTCTTGCGCACGCAACGTGCAACCTTGCGTTTGAATTCTGGATAATTATCACGCCAATCTTTCGCCGCATCTACATTAGCTGGACTTTCATCGTTCGGATCAGCGAGCATTGAAATAACTGATATCAAAATAGTTTCGACCGTATGCACTGGTAACCAACGTTCGCTAGCTTTTTCGTAACCCCACTTATCATCACCAGGTTCGTGAAGTATAGATATGCAAACATCACCACTTTTGTCAACTAAAAATAAAACAAAGAACATGAGTATAAATTTAAAAAATAATTTCTTTTTATTTTACATATTTTATATTAGCAAAAGTTATTTAGTGTATACGTTGGGGTCGTTTTAAGATTTCCAAATATTTTCTATATAATTGAGAAAAAATTACGGAAAAAACAGCAAAATTGATGATTGCAGAGGCTTAACATTTTTATGAAATACTTATATTAACTTTTTCTAAGTATGGTAATATATTCAAGACTTACATGTTTTTATTTTTTTGGTATAATATAAAGGTATATAAAATTTTTAAGTTTTTTTTTATTATTTTTGACCAAACTCAACAAAATCACTAAAATCTGCTCACTTTTTGAGTTGAAAACTCATAATTATAAATTTTAATATTGAAATTACCACATACGATTTTCATGAATTATTATTTCTAAAAAAAAAAAAAGCTGTTGTAAAAATGTTATTTATTTTTGAGATTTCTCATAAAATGTGAGACTTGTTAAATAGTAATAGAAATAGAAAATTCACTATGAATTTTAATGAGCATTTGAAAATTAAATTTAAATAAGACTTTCTGATGTACTATAAGACTATTTGACTAGAGATTGATAACGTCGATATAATATGGTCAATCTAGAATGAAACTTCAATAAGATATTAATTTTGTCTGTCAGTTTAAGTTTCAGGTAAACTACGATAAAAATGCTTAAACATGCACTAAAATTGATCACTATTTAACTTAATCATCATTTTAAAATAATTTTATGTAGGTATAAAGTTTATAAAAGATACGAAAAACACATTTATTCCACTGTTAAACTTAAATACTCAATCAATAAATTGCATTATCACAGACACAAATGGCCAATCATAAATGTGGACCATCCATCTTGACTGATAATACAAAATTAAACAGGTTTGAATTTTCACAAAAATAAATTATCTGTCATAACTGACTATATATGATCTCTTGGAGGAGAAGCAATTTGGTAGAAATACATTTTATCAAATTTAATTAAAATCTAATTTATGTTACAATAAATTGAAAATAGTGACAAAGTTATTTATTTTTATTGAACTAAAAAGAATGGAATCTGAATAACTTTTTTAAATATAGTAAATTGTTTAATATCAATCATTATTCATTATAATTTGAATTGATATATAATTTATAAAATAAGAGATTAGTATTTTGAATTTATAGGTGTTTGTTTTATTGTTTTATTACATTTTAAACGAGACAAAAAAAATTATTATTAATTTAATTTAATAAAAAGTATTAAATTAACAAAATATGGATTTCTTATTAAATAGTAATAATAAATTTATAATTCTCTTCAAAAATGAATTTTCTACTCTATAACATAAAAATTTGAACTTAATAGCACATAGTAGGGATTATTTTCATTGTTTTAATTAGAATTAAATAGTTTTTGAATGGGAAGTAAATCATTTTTTGAATTTTACTATAATAATATAAGCAGTGGTCAAAGTGGGAGGGGGAGATACGGGGGATGTCATCCATCCCCTTATAATAATTTATATTTTTCATGTACACTTATTTTGTCCAAAATAATGAATCCCCTTTATAATTATATACAAAGATTATCATTAATTTATATTGGTTTTCATAAAAATCGTATTTATTAAAATATATACAAAAATTGTAATACAATGTATATTATTTTATTTTTGGTTTATTAAATTTTTTTTTTATTTAAATAATATTAATTTATTTTTAATTAAAACATTCTTTTGTTTTATAAAACAAATATTTAAAATATTTTTAAAAATGCAAGCACCCCTCCATTTATTTCAAGTCACTTTGACCACTGAATATTAGGTAAGTAATGTTTTTAAGCAATCAATTAATTATAATATAAGGTTATCTTTAGCGATTAAAATAATTTCTGTTTTCATTGTATGTTCAAAATTATTAACACAAATTACACAATATTTATTATTTATGAAACCACATTCTGTATTTTAAATTATACGTGTTTAATATTTCATAATAATAAATAGTAATTATTTTTCATAATAAGAATACAATAGAATAACAGCTAAATATTTTAAATACTTACTATTAGGATGCCAAATTTCAGTAACAAATTTCATTTTAGGTGGCCTTAATGGATACTCTTTTGGAAAATTCAGATGAGCTTTGAAAAATCCTTCTTCACTATAATCATAATAATAATAAAATTATTAATTATTATTTGACAAACTAAATGAATTATTAACGTATTTATACTTGTTTAATCATTAAGGTTAAACCATAAAGTACATAAATCTTTTAATATATACCTACTGTTTTAAAAAGAATTTTACCAAGCAACAAAGAAAAATATGGTAGATATTAAATTTATATTAATCAGGATAGAAGAATTCAATCAATATATAAGTATCAATTAAATTCTGTTAATTATAAAAATAGTATTTTCTCTTTAAAGACAACTATAGAGAAGTACACACGCAAATATAAATATATACTCAGAAATCACAGAAATAATATATAAAACGATCCGTCATGCCCACTTTTCACAGGTCTCCTCAAGTTTAATCTAAAAGTTAAAAGTTTAAATGAAAAAAAATTAAAACCATATTAATGATATCATAAAGATATCAAAAGAAATTATAAAAAAAAAAGTAATAAATATAAATTTCTTCATTTTAAATTGATTAAGTTATAATAAAATGTAAAAACTTTTAAGACTATAAAAAGAACATCACTCATAGCAATCAGTGATTGTGTAAGTGTACCTTTACACTGATAAATTACAATACTTATTTCATAGTCTAAGGTTATTCCAATATCACAATAAGGTTCTGTACGGTTAGTACGGACGATTAATTGTTTTGGAACAATATAAAATGAAACTACATAAGTAAAAATATCGAATGCAATTTCAACATTTGAGTCGATGAAATCATAAATAATGTGTCATTCTACAATTATGGGTTAGTTATAAGAGTGTTTTAATACCGATAAATAAAATGTTGTATAAACTCATAATATTGTGCTTACTATAAAGTGTCGGGAGGTCCGATGATGAGAACTTCCCATTTGTAAATATCATTATCATCTATGAGGCCAGCAGAGAACCCCTCGACCGGGTTCTTGTGCAATTCTAAACAAAAGAAAATTCATTAGTATAGTGTTGTGTAAGCTCTTA